>PVKZ01000695.1:0-417089 GCA_004027375.1 Macroglossus sobrinus
TTTTTTTTTTTTTTTTTTTTTTTTTTTTTTTTTTTTTTTTTTTTTTTTTTTTTTTTTTTTTTTTTTTTTTTTTTTTTTTTTTTTTTTTTTTTTTTTTTTTTTTTTTTTTTTTTTTTTTTTTTTTTTTTTTTTTTTTTTTTTTTTTTTTTTTTTTTTTTTTTTTTTTTTTTTTTTTTTTTTTTTTTTTTTTTTTTATCCATTCAGCCATTCTATCTTTTGGTAGGAGTACTTAATTCTTTCCCGTTTAAGGTACTTGTTGATATGAATGTAGTTGGTACTATTCTTTATTCCTGCTTTTGATGCAGGTATTTTTCTTTTTAAAAAAGTCCATCAAACATTTCCTGTAATATTGGCTTGGAGGTGATACAGTCCCATAGTTTTTTTTTTTTTTTTTTTTTCTGGGAAGCTCTTTATCTGTCCTTCAACTCTAAATGATAGCTTTGCTGGATTAAGTATTCTTGGTTGTAGATCCAGGGTTTTCATTATGTCAAAGATTTTTTGCCAAGCCCTTCTGTTTTGGATAGTTTCTTTTGAGAAATCAGTTGCCAGTCTTATGGGTGTTCCCTTGTAGGTAACTATGCTTTTCTCCTGATGCTTTGAATGTTCTTTCTTTGTACTTAACTTTTGGCATTTTAATTATGATGTGTCTTGGTGTGAGCCTTTTTGGGTTCCTGGTTTTGAGGACTCTCTGAGCTTCCTGGGGTTGTATGTCTACTTTTTCCCACCAGGTTAGGGAAGTTTTCCATCATTTTCTTCAAATAGCTCTTCAATGTCTTGTTCTTTTTACTGGTACTCCTATGATATAGTCATTTTTTACATTTAATAGTGTCTTATAGGCTTCTTAAATTATTATTATAGTCTTGGCATATTTTTTTTCTGCTATTCTGATTCAGAGTCCTTGGATTTCTCATTCTCTATATAGGTCATTGGATCCTCTTCTTTATTCACTCTGTTTATTCCATTTAATATACTTCTCATCTCAGATAATGTGTTATTTATTTCTGACTGGTTCCTTTTATAATTTTTATTTCTATTTTTATGTTCTTTATCTCTTGTTAATGTTCTCACTAGATTCATCTACACATTCCATAAATTCATTGAGCATCTTTTTAAAAATTTCTTTATTTAAATTAGTTTTAAGCATACAATACATTGGTAAGACATCTATATAGTTTATAAAACAATCCCCCAATTGTTCCTTCCCTCCCTCCCCTAGCTCTCCAATCAGTCATCATATTAATGTTAACTGCATTCCCTCTGCCGTGCTTCCCTTCCCTGTGCCCAACTATCAACCAGTAATTTGTATTTCTTTAACCCTTCACCCCATTCTCCCAGTCCCCCAAACCCCTTCCTCTCTGGCTATCACCAAATTGTCCACTATATTTGCGAGTCTGTTTTTGATTAGTTTGTTCTTTTTGTTCCTTAGATTCTGCATATAAGTGAAATCCTATGGCATTTATGTTTCTCTGTCTAACTTTTTTCACTTAGCATAAAAACCTCTAGGTCCATCCATGTCATTACAAATGGTAGGATTTTATGTGTTAATGGCTAAATAGTATTTCATTGTATATATGAATCATAATTTCTTTATCTAGTTGTCTGTTGATGGGCATTTAGGTTGCATTGAGCATCTGTTCAACCAGTATTTTGAACTCTGAATTGGTTAGATTGCTTGACTCCATTATTTCTAGTACTCTGTTCTGTTCCCTCATATGGTTTCTGCTTTTTTGTCTTCCCATTTTGGGCTGCCTTTCTGTATCTGTAACTATGTTCAAAGTTACTAAGTCTCCTGGTCTTATTAGTGTGGCTTTGTATGGTAGGTGACCAGTGGCACAGTCCTGAGAGAGGTTCAGCTGCAGACCAAATTTAGCCCAAGTCTCTACTCCTCCAAGGCTACCTGTTAAGATTCAGCAAGCAATTCGCAGATACTGCACTTTTTTTGTCTGAAAGTTCACACCAGAAATCAAGGCCAGCTACCACCAGTATAAGTCTTGGAGCTGTTCAACAAGGCGTATGGGAATCACCAAGGACACGACTGAATGTGGTCTGGGTAAGTCTGCAAGTTGAGAGAGGTGCAGTTTTAGGGAATCTTCTGGGTGGAGTGACTTCTGTTATCCAGTTTTAGGACTTCTCAGCTATGGCAGAACTGTGTCTACACACTGACAGGTGGGAGGCTCAACAGAAGAGCAATGGATACTGCCAGCACTCTGCCCAAGAGAAGGCTTACCTCTGGTTCATGCTCCAACAAGTCAATGTCCCCCTGTAAGTCCCTCATTCCCCTTATTAGCTGACCAGCACTGGTGCTCAGAGCAAGTGAGTTGTCACTGAAACAAAGTCCAGTTGTGGACATGACCCATTTAAGAGGAAGGTCTGCAGCTGCTGGCTACCTCTGCCATAGCTTCTCTCCCATCGAGCTGCTTGGGACAAGGCAGCTTCATGTCTTTACCTTCTCCCACCACTTATTGTTGTAGGGTGATTTATTATTTTTCTCTCTATTTGTAGTGTTTCTGTACAGCCAGACCCCCAGGCAACTCTGCTTGCTGTTTGCTCCATGTTTCCATCACAACTTTGATGTGGTAGCAAGAGGAAATAAACAAGCCTCTATCATCTATACCATTTTTCTTCTTGTGTAATTCTTATCCAGACTGGCTTTGAGTTTTATAGAAAAGTCTTTCAGGAAATTCAACACTTCAGTTTTTTAAGCAATAAATAATGGAGTTTAACAAGAAATTATTACCATGTAGAAAATAGATATGGTCTTATCTTGGTCCAGAGAATACTTGGAAGAATGTTGCTTATATACATTATATGTATGTGTGTGTGTGTGTGTGTGTGTGTGTGTGTGTTTGTAATGGCCCCATAGAAAAGACTGACAGCAGTCAAATAATTTGGAGTTGACTACAGTTGAGTCAAGAGAGTAGCAATAATGAACATGTAGGAAATAAGGATAATCTCAATAAAGCTCCTGATGAAAAATAGCAAGTAATTCATTATGTGAATGTCCGATCAGGAGACCCTCAAGAGTGAGGAAATGTCACAAAAGAAGCTGCTAATAATTTAGACTCACAGAAGTCAGAAAAGAAGGTTGAATTTCCTTTAAAACACAGTATTAATAATACCACTCATGTGGCATGCAACCACTAGTTGGATGCAACAAACCTGGGACATAGTGACAGGAAAGGACAGTAGATATCTTATTGTGCTGTAAAGTTCCTAGGCCAGAAAATAAAATAGCACATAGTACTCACAAAGAGCAAAAATATCAGTATTTGGATTACAAATCAAGATAAAGAAATGATTTTTTTTCCTACCAAAAATTTTACCAGCATCCTGAAAAACTGTGGTAAGGAAAAAATAGAAATCGTAAAGAATAAGCCCCAGAGGAATAACTATATGGTAGTTTGGAAATTGGACCAATGTTGATAAGAATCATCAAGCCAAGGTTTCTTAGCAAAGGACTGGTATAATATATACTGAGATGAGTACCTAAAATGGGAAGACCTGGAATTGTGAATACCTAGAATATTTGAGTACTGGTAAAACAAAATCTGTCACCAAATTTAACATAAAATTTTACATAAAATTTAACATAAAACTGTTATTCTTTTGTATATCCATAGTTACAACTGCTGCAATTTATTAGTGCAACAGAATAATATTTTGTTGGTAAAAATATACTGTACATACACACAAAACCACACATTAGTCTATGGAGATATGTAGAATATAGACTGAATATAGACTGCTGCTTAATACAAGAATGTAGGTTGTCTTACTGGGTGCATTAAAAAATAAACATTTGTTTCTCACAGTTCTGAAGGCTGAGATGTTTATGATCAAGATGATGTCATAGTCAATGTCTGGTGAAAACTCGCTTCTTGGTGTTCAGATGGCTCCTTGTAATGTTGGCATCAGTCATGCTGGCCCAAAAATCAACAGTAAATGATAGGTGGAATGTATATTGAAATTAAAAGACTTCTCCCAAAGACTTTTCAGATGAGACATTGATGACCTTGTGAAGCCTTAAATCCTAGCTCAAACTATGCTTAATCAGAAAGTTAGATCACTCTGAAAAATAAACATTGAGGCAATGACTTTGAATTGAACTGTTTCTAAGCTGCAAGCTCATGTTTTGAAGTGGTACTCCAAACTCATCTTATATGCCAAGTGATATATAAATCTTTTGAATGGGCTGCAGTATTATTTTATGAAGCTACTTGACAAGTGCAGTTTCTGAAGCAACCTTGGAATCTTCTAACATCTATACAATGTGAAATCAATTATGGAACACTGGCAGTTTTCATTGTGGAAATTTGTATGAAGCAAGTTCAGAATGCCATATTTCAGAAGGTAGTGTATATGCTGAAGAGAACTCAAATAGTTGAGATAATCAACGTGGTATTTTTTTTCAAACACCGTGTTTTATTTTTTGCCATAAAGACATGATAGGAAACCTATAACATTTAGAATCAGTCCGCAGCACATGCAATAGAAACAGGTTTTTGAATACCTACGTTCTCTAATCTGTAAGTTTGGTAAACAGTTCGCTGTTAGTATTGGTGTATGCTGTGAAGTCTAAGGTGTAACTTACAGAATATAGAGGAAGGGATTACAGTTCTTACCTACATGTCATGTAATACATTTTTTATTTGAATAAACTCTTTGCTCCAGTGTTCTAGATCATAGTGAAGTTCAAAACCAATCTGACAGAACTGTAGCTGTTTATGATGTAATCTGACTTCGGTACCAAAGATATGATAGGTAACATTTTTTAGAAATATATGGACATGAATTTATCTTCTGTACAGTCCGCATGTGCAAGTATTAATACTGTGACAGCTTGCTTGTCATTTATGAAAACATATCTTTAACTGTTGTTCTATACAGTGGTCTTGTGCCAAGTAGAATGGAAATCCACGGTGTTTCACCTAGAGTGTCACAGTCAAATGTGTTGAGAAATTATTCTGTTTAGGATGTGCTCGTAATCTCAACCTCTGCATTGTTGTTCCCCCGCCAAAAAAAAAAAAAACAACAGTAAATGATTGGTGGATGCATATTGAAATTGAAAAACTTCACCCAAAGACTTTTCAGATCAGACACTGATGGAGCCTTAAACCATAGATCATAATCTACTTACTCAGGAAGTTAGATCACTCTGACAAATAGAGGGTGAAGCAATGGCTTTGAAATGAGCTTCCAATCTGTTAGCTTATATTTCGAAGTGGTACTCCAAACTCATCCGGTATGCCAAGTGATAGATAGATATTTTGAATGGGCTGCAGTATTGCTTTAAGAACCAACTTGACAACTGTAGTTTCTGTAGCAACCTTGGAATCTTTCAATATCTACAAACTTTGAAATTGATTATGGAACACTGGCAGTTTTCATGGTGGAAATTTATATGAAGTGGGTTCAGGCTGCCATGTTTTAGAAGGTAGCGTATATGCTGGAGAGAACTCACATAGTTGCAATAAACAAGTTGATATGGTTTTTCAATTCTGTCCTTCATTTCTTGCCATGAAGAAGCAATAGGAAAGCATTAGAATCAGTCAGCAGCTCATGAAAAGGAAACAGGTTTTTGTATACATGTGTACTGTAATCCAGAAGCCTGGTAAATAATTTGCTGCTGGGTGTATGTTGTGAAGTCGAAGGCACCACTAACACAATATACAGCAAGGAATAAGAGTCTTACCTGAACTTCATGTAATATATTTTTTATTTGAACAAACTCTTTGCTCTCATGTTCTAGTCTGAAATGAATTCAAATGCAGTCTGATGTGACTATAGCTCGATTTATGATGTGACCTGTCTTCATTACCAAAGAGCTGTTAGGAAACATTCTTTAGAAATCCATGGTCATGAAGTTACCATCTGCACAGTCTGCATGTGCAGGTATTAATACAGTGGCAGCTTGCTTGTCATTTATTAGAGCGGATCTTTAACAGCTGTCCTAAACAGTTGTCCTTTGCCAAGGAGAACAGAAATCCACTGTGTCTCACTTGTACTGTCACAGTCGAATGTGATTAGAAATCTTTCTAATGAGGATGTGCTTGTAATCTCATCCTTAGCAACACAATCCCCCCGCAAAACAAACAAACAAACAAAAAAAACCCAAAAACAACAGTAAATGATTTTGGGAATGAGTATTGAAATTGAAGGACTTTACCCAAAGACTTTTTAGAACAGACACTGAAAAACTAGTGGAGCCTGAAACCTAAGATCCAAATATGCTTAATAAGGAAGTTAGATAACTCTGACATATAAAAGTTGAGGCAACAGCTTTGAATTGAGTTGCTTCCACTCTGTAAACTACTGTTTCAAAGTGGTACTCCAAACATCCTACATTCCAAGTGACATATAAATATTTTGAATGGGCTGCAGTATTATTCTAAGAAGTTCCTTTAGTTTCTGAAACAATCTTGGAATCTTCGAACATCTGCAAAGTGTGATATCAATTACAGAAAACTGACAGTTTTCATGGTGGAAATTTGTATGAAGCGAGTTCAGGCTGCCATTTTTAGGAACAGAGTGTATATGCTGAAGAGAACTCAAATAGTTGTGATAAACAAGGTGGTATGTCATTTCAATTCTGTGCTTCTTTTGTCATAAAGATGCGATAGAAAAGCTATGATATTTAGAGTCAGTCAGCAGCACATGCCAAAGAAACAGGTTTTTGGATACATGTGTTCTGTAATCCTGAAGGCCAGTAAATGATTTGCTGCTAGTATTGGTGTATGCTTTGAAGTCTAAGGTGGCACTTACACAGTATAAAGGAAGGGATTAAAATTCTTACCTGTACTTCATGTAGTACATTTTAAATTTGAACAAACTCTTTGCTCCTGTGTTCTAGACTGGAATGACACACTGTAGCTCTGTTTATGATGTGACCTGTCTTCAGTACCAAAGAGCTGGTAGGAATTATTCTTTAGAGATTCATGGTCATGAACTTACTATCTGTACAGTCTGCATGTGCAAATATTAATACAGTGGCAGCATGCTTGTCATTTATGAAAGCAGATCTTTAATAGCTATCCTATACAGTTTCCTTTGCCAAGGAGAATGGAAATCCACTGTGAGTCGCCTGTAGTGTCATAGTAGAAGGCAATGAGAATTCTTTCTGGAGATGATGTATTCTCGTCCTCAGCAAGGCCTTCCCAAAAGGAACAGTAAATGATTGGTAGAATGCACGTTGAAATTGATGGACATCTCCCAAAGACTTTTCAGATCAGACCCTGAAACACTGGTGAAAACGTTAAACCTGGGATCCAAATATGCTGAATCAGAAAGTTAGATCATTCTTGATTAATTGTTGAGCCAAAGACTTTGAATTGAGCTGCTTCCACACTGTAAGCTTCTGTTTAGAAGCTGTGTTCCAAACTTATCTTATATGCCAAGTGAAATATAGATATTTTGAATGGGCTGCAGTATTGTCCTAAAAAGCGACTTGACAACTGCACTTTCTGAAGCAACCTTGGAATCTTCTAATATTTACAAAGTGTGAAAATGATAACGGAAACTTGGAGGTTTTATGGTGGAATTTCGTATGAAGCAGGTTCAGGCTGCCACATTTTGGAAGAGAGTATATATGCTGAAGAGAACTCAAATACTTTTGATAAAACAGTGTGGTATTGTTTTTTAATACTGTGCTTCATTTGTTGCCATGAAGAGGCGATAGGAAAACTACAAACTTTAGGGTCAGGCAGCAGTACATGCAAATGAAACATATTTTTAATACCTGCATACTGTAATTTAGAATTCCCATAAATGCTTCATTGCTACAATTGGTCTATGCTGTGAAGTCTAAAGTGGCACTTACAAATATAGAAAAAAAGAATACATTTTAACCAGTATTTCATGTAATACATTCTTGATTTGAACAAACCCTTTGCTCCCATGTTCTAGACACAGATGAAGTTCAAACTCTGTCTGACACGACTATAGCTTTATTTCTGCTGTCTTTACTACCAAAGAGCTGGAGGAAACATTCTTTAGACATCCATGGTCATGAACGTATCATCTGTACAGTCTGCATGTAAGGTATTATTAAAATACAAGCATCTTGCTTGTAGTTTATGAAAGCGGATCTTTAACAGCAGTCCTATATAGTATTCCTTTGCTGAAGAGAACTGTCTCACCTGTAGTCACAATCGAAAGTGATGAGAATTCTTTCTGGTGTGGATGAGCTTGTAATTTCATCCTCAGCAAGTTCATCACCAAAATAAACAGTAAAAGATTGATGGAATACATAATGAAATTGATGGACGTCTTCCAAAGGCTTTTCATATCAGACACTGACACACTGGTAGAGCCTTAAACCTGGGATCCATATATGCTTAAGCAGGAAGTTAGATCACTTTAACGAATAATGGTTGAGGCAGACTGAATTGAGCCGCTTTCGCTCTGTAAGCTTTTGTTTCAAAGTGGTGCTCCAAACTCATCTTATATGCCAAGTGATATATAGATGTTTTGAATGGGCTGCAGTATTGTCCTAAGAAATGACTTGCCAACTGTATTTTCTGAGACAACCTTGGAATCTTCTAACATTTACAAAGTGTGAAATTGACTACAAATCATTGCGATAAACAGCATGATATTGTTTTTCAATACTGTGCTTCCTTTTTTTTGCCATGAAGAGTCGATAGGAAAACTAAACTTTAGTGTCAGTCAGAAGCACATGCAAAGTAAAGAGTTTTTGATATATCTGTGTTTTGTAATCCAGAAGTTGGGTAAATGATTCACTGCTATTATTGAGCTATGCTGTGAAGTCTAAGGTAGCACTTACACAATACAGAAGAAGGGGTTACATTTATTACCCGTATTTCATGTAATACATTTTTTATTTGAACTAACACTTTGCTCCCATATTCTCGACTGGATTAAAGTTTAAACCCTGTCTTCACTACCAAAGTGCTGGTAGGAAAAATTATTTAGAGATACACGGTCATGAACTTACCATTTGTCCAGTCTGCATGCACAGGTATTAAAACAGTGGCAGTTTGCTTGTCATTTATGAAAGCAGATCTTTAACAGCTATTCTTTACAGTGTTCCTTTTGTTAACAGAACCAAAATCCAGTGTGTCTCACCTGTAGTGTCACAGTCGATTGTGATGAGAAGACTTTCTGATGAGGATTTGCTTGTAATCTTGTCCTCAGCAAGGGCGTTCCAAAAATGAACAGTAAAAGATTTATGGAATGCATATTGAAATTGGAGAACTTCTCCCAAAGACTTTTCAGTTCATACACTGACACACTGTTGGAGCCCCTTAAATCTTGAATCCAAATATGTTTCCTCAGGAAATTTTATCACACTGATGAATAATGGTTGATGCAAAGGCATTGAATTGAGCTGCTTTCTCTCTGTAAGCTTCTGTTTGAATGCTATGCTCCAAACTCATCCTATATGTCAACTGATATATAGATATTTTGAATGGGTTGCAGTATAGTCCTAAGAAACAACTTGACAATTGCATTTTCTGAAACAACCTTGGAATCTTCCAAAATCTCTAATTTGTGAAATCGATTATGGAAAACTGTTTTTATAGTAGAAATTCATACAAAGTGGGTTCAGCCTGTACATTTTAGAAGGTAGCATATATACTGAAGAGAACTCAAATAGTTGCAATAAACTGTGTGGTATGTTTTTCAATACTGAACGTCATTTGTTGCCATGAAGAGACAATAGGAAAACTATAATCTTTATAGTCAGTCTACCCTAACCCTACCCCTAATTTAACAATAACCCTAAATCTAAACCCTAATCCTAACTCTAACTCTAACCTTAAACCTAACAGAGATCATCAAATTCCTCATATTAAAAGCCATTATCTCTAAAATTTTTGTATTTCTGCCTTCATTTAGTTTTTGAACTGGCTAATTATTATTGCCTTGCTCTCCCCTTGATATTTTCAGGTACAGTTTTTGTTGTTGTTTTAACCTTAACCCTACCCTAACCCTAACTCTAACCCTAACGCTAACCCTAAAGCCCTTGTCCTAACGCAAACCCTAACCTTAATTCTAACCCCAACACTAAACCTAACCTTAATTCTAACCCCAACACTAAACCTAACCTTAATGCTAACCCTAACCCCAACCCTACTATAATCCTAACCATAACCTTAACCCTAACCCTGACCATAGCTTACCCTAATCCTAACTCTAACCAAAGCCCTAACTCTAAACCTAATCCTAATGCTAACTCTATCCCTATCCCAACGCTAACCCTAACTTTAACCCTAATCACAACTCTGACCTTAAACCTAATCTTAACCCTAACTCTAATCCTAACTGAGATAAAAAAAAAACTTTTACTAAAAGCTGTTATCACTAATATTTTCATATTCCTGCCTTAACCTAGTTTTGACCTGGCTAATTATTATTGTCTTTCTCTTCTTTATAGGTCTAGAAAGAGGTTTTTTCCCCCTAACCCTAACCCTAAAACAAACCTAACTCTAACTCTAACCCTAACCTTAACCATAACCATAACCACAACCCTAAACCTAACCCTAAACCTAACCCTAAACCTAACCCTAATGCTAATTCTATATCTACCCCTAATCCTAACCCAAATTCTAAACCTAACTGAAATCAGTAAAACCTTTTTTTGTAAAAGCTACCATCATTAAAATTTTTGTA
Source organism: Macroglossus sobrinus (assembly GCA_004027375.1). Taxonomy (NCBI): domain Eukaryota; kingdom Metazoa; phylum Chordata; class Mammalia; order Chiroptera; family Pteropodidae; genus Macroglossus; species Macroglossus sobrinus. The sequence continues at coordinate 10,633 of PVKZ01000695.1, forward strand.
TTTCCACCTTTACTTAGTTTTGACACATTAATTCTTATTGTCTTTATACCTCCTTGATATTGAAGATGAATTTTATTGAAGATATATTAAATACGAATTTTTCTTCTAAACCTAATCTGAACCCTAACATTAAACATAACCCTAAACCAAACCAGAAACTTAAAACAAAGCCTAAACCTAATACTAACCCTACATAAACCTTAACCTTAACCCTAACACAAATTTTAACCCTAACCCTAAAACTACCCCTATTCCTAACCCTATTTCTACCTCGAACCCTACCAATAAACCTATCCTTAACCCTAATTCTAACTATTGCCCCAATACTAAACCTATCCCTAATCCTAACCCAAACTCTAACCTTAACTCTAAACTTTGAACTCTAACCTTAATCATAAGCTTAACCAAAACCCCAACCCAACCTGAACCCAAACCTGACCCAAACCCTTACCCTTATTCTAAACTTAACACCTGCCCTAACCCTAACACTAATGCTATATCTAACCCGTTCAGCAAAAATCTTCTAAGTAAAAACCATCATCACATTGTTTTAGAACTGGCTAATTATTATTGTTTTTCTACCTCCTTGATATTTCTAGGAAGAATTTTTTTTCTAACCCAAACACAAACCCTAACTCTTACCCTAATACTAACCTACATTAACCTTACCCAAAACCTAATCCAAACCCTAACCCAACCCAAACCCTAACCCTAAAGCTAACACTACCCCTAACTCTAACTCTAACCCAAACCCTAACTCTAATCCTAATCCAAACTTTAACTTTAAACCTAATCCTAACCATAATCCTAACCCTAACCCTAAATTTCTAACACTAACTCTAACTTTAACCCTAACCCTATTCCTAACCCTAACCCTAACCCTAATCCAAAACCGAACCTAAATGCAAACCCAAACTGGATCCAACGCCCTACCCTTATTCTACCTTAACACCTCCCCTAACCCTACAACTAACCTAATACTTAACTGAGATCAACAAAAATCATCTAAATAAAAGTCATCATCACTAAAACTTTCATATTTCTACCTTCACTTTATTTTTTAACTAGATAATTATTATTCTCTTTCTACTTCCTTGATATTTCTAAGAAGAGTTTTTTCCTATCCCTAACACATACTTTAACCCTTACCCTAAACCTAATCCTAAAATTAACCCTAATCCTAACCCTAACTCTAACCCTAACCTTAAACCTAAACTTTATCTTACTCTAATGTTAAACCAAATGCTAACCCTAATCCTACCCCTATCCCTAACCCTACCTATAGCCAAATCCTACCACTAAACCTAACTGAGATCTGCAAAAACTCTCTAAGTAAAAGCCTTCATCACTAAAATTTTTGTACTTCTGGCTGCGCTTAGATTTTGAACTGTCTAATTATATAATCTTTCTAACTCCTTGATATTTCTAGGAAGAGTTTTTTTCCTAAGCTTACCCTACCCAAAACCTAACCCTTGCCATAAACCTACCCCTAACACTAACAATAACCCTAAATCTAAACCATAATCCTACCCTAACCCTAACCTTAAATCTAACTGAGATCAGCAAAACCCTCTTAATAAAAGCCATCATCACTAATAATTTTATATATCAGCCTTCACTTATTTTTTGAACTGGCTAATAATTATTGTCTTTCTCTTGCCTTAATATTTCTAGGAAGAGTATTTTTTTCTAACCTAAACCCTAAAACTCCCTAACCCTAACCCTACCCCTAACCTAACTCTAACCCTAACACTTACCGTTACCATAACCCTAAAACTAACCCTAACCCTAAGCCTAACCCTAACACTAAACCAATATGTACCCCTATCACTAACCCTAACTCTAAACCTAACTGAAATCAGCAAAAATTCTATTCATAAAAGCCATCATCACTAATTTTTTTTTGTATTTCTGCCTTCATGTAGTTTTTGGCATGTTAATTATTATTTTCTTTCTACCTCCTTGATATTTCTAAGATGAATTATTTCTATTCATTTCTATCCATAAACCTAACCCTAACCCTAAACCTAAAATTAACCTTAACCCTAACTGTAAACCTGACCCTAACCCTAATCTAAACCAAGATCAGCAAAAACCGTTTTAGTAAATGTTTAGTAAATATTAGTTTTAAACTGGTAAATTATTATTGTCTTTCTCTCTTCTTCATATTTCTAGGAAGATTTTTTTTATCTAACCATAACCTTAACCCTATAACAACTCTAACCCTAACCAAAACCATAATACTAACCATAACCTAAACCTTACCCTAATGCTAATTCTAATCATAATCCTAACCCCAATCCTAATGCTAACCCTAAACCTACACCTAAGCCTAACTCTATGCCTAACCCTATACCTAACCCTAAACCTAACCTTAACCCAAACCATAACCCGAATTCTAACATTACCCTAAACTAAACCCTACTTCTAATCCTATCCCTGACCCTAATCATAATCCTAACCCTGACCCTAATCATAATCCTAACCCTAACGCTTACCATAACTGTAACCCTAACTCTTAACCTAACCCTAACTCAATCCTAATCCTAACCCTCAGAGTAATCCTCAACCTAATCCTACCCTAAATCTAACCCTAACCTTAAACCTAACCCTAACTCTAAAACTAACATCATCTCTAACTTTATCCCTAACCCTAAACCAAACCCTATTCCTAAAGCAAACTCAAATTTTACCTTGAACATAAATGAGATCAGGAAAAACCCTGTAAGTAAAAGTCATTATCACTATATTTGTTTTATTTCTTCCTTCACTTAGTTTTTGGAAGATTATTTATTTCTAACCATCAATCTAACACTAACCCTAAACCTAACCCAAACCCGAACCCTAATCCTAACCATAACCCAAACCCAACCCTAACCATGACACTAAGCCTCATCCTAACCCTTCCCTATATCAAACCCTAACCCTAACAGTATCATTAAACATACCCCTATCCCTAACCTATGACTACTCCTACACTTAACCCAAATCAAGCCCTAACTCTAACCCTAAACCTCACTGTAAACCCTATAACCATATAACCCTAACACCCAAAACCTAAACCTAAACCTAACACAAACTCTAAACCTCAAAATAAGCCTAGACCAAATGCTGACCCTAACCCTAACCCTAACTTTAACACTTACCTTAACCCTAAATCTAAATAAAATCCTGATCCAAAACCTAACCCTAACTATAACTCTATTTCTAATACTACCCTAAGCCTAATGCTACCCTATACCTAATGCTCCCTCTAACCATTACCCTAACCCTAATCCTACCCATAAACCTATCCCTAACCCTATACCTAGCCCTAACACTAACCCTAACATAAAACCTGATTGAAACCTAACTCTAACCCCTAAATGTTACTGTAAACCTAATTCTGAACATAACCTTAACTCTATCTCTAACCCTAATCCTAATACTATCCCTAACAGTACCATTACCCTTACCATTACCCTTACCCATCCCCCTACTTGTAATGTACCCTTAACCCTAAACCGAATCCTATCGCAGGCCTAATGCTAACCTTAACTCTAACCATAACCTAAATCTAAACTAAACCTAAGCCTAACCCTAAAACTTTCCCTAAGCCTAACACTTTACCAAAAACTTAACCAAACTCTACTCCTAACCCTAATCCTGTACCTAAACCTAACTCAACATTAACCCTAAACCTAACCCTAAACTGAACCCTAACCCTAACTCTAACCAAAATCCTGACCCTAGCCTTAACCCTAACCCTAACCCTAAATCTAACACTAACTCTAACCCACAGGCTAACACTAAACACTAACCATAACCCTAACCCTACCTATACACCACACCTAACATACCTACTCCTAACCCTAACCAAAATACTAACCATAACAGACCCTAATGCTAATCCTAACATTTACCTAACATTAGGTTAGGTTTAGAGTTAGGGTTAGTCTTAGGGTTAGGGTTAGTTTTAGGGGTAGGTTTAAGTTAAGGCTTAGGGATGGGGCTAGTGTTAGGGATAGGGTTATATTTAGGGTTAAGGTGAGGGTTAAAGTTAAGTTGGTTAGAATAAGGGTTAAAGTTAATGTTAGGGTTGGATTAAGGATATGGTTAGAGTTACAGTTAGCATTAAAAATAGGTCTAGAGTTAGGGTTTGGGTTAGGGATAGGGTTAGGGTTAGGGTTAGGGTTAGATTTAAGGTTAGGGTTATGGTTAGAGTTAGGGTTAGTTTTAGGGTTGGGATTAGGATTATGGTTAGGCTTTTAGGGTTAGAGTTTGGGTTAGGGTTAGGTTATATTTAGGTTTAGGGTTAGGTATAGGGTTACACTTAGGTTTAGGATTAGTGTTAAGGTTAGGGTTAGTTTAGAGTTAGGGTTAGGTTTAGGGTTAGGGTTCAGATTTTGGTAATCGATAGGTTTAGAGTTAGAGTTAGTGTTATGGTTAGTGTTAGGGTTATGTTTAGGGTTGGGGTTATGTTTCAGATTATGGATGTTAGTGTTTGGTCTAGGGTTAGGCTTTTGGATAGGATTAGGGTCACAGTTAAGGTTAGTTTTATGGTTAGGTCTAGGGTTAGGATTAGGTTTAGAGTTAGGGTTTTAGGGTTTGTGTTAGGGTTAAGATTAGGTTTAGTTTCAAGGATAGAGTTTGGGTTGTTAGGGGCAGGGTTAGAGTTAGTGTAAAGGTTAGCATTTAAGGGTTTGGGTTAGGGTTAGTGTTAGGTCTAGTGTTAGGAATATGGTTTGGGTTAGGGTTAGAATTACTGTCAGACTTAGGGTAGGGTTGTTAGGGTTAGGGTTAGAGTTATGTTTAGAGTTAGGTTTAAGATGAGGGTTAGGGTTAGGGATAGGGTTAGTGTTAGAAAAGGGTTAGAAAAAATCTCTTAAGAAAAATATAAAAAGAGAAAGATGATAATAATTAGATCAAAAACAAATGACAAATAAAATATTGTATTGAGGATTGCTTTTACCTACAGGATTTTTGCAAATCTTGGCTACATTTAAAGTAGGGTTACAATTTGGGTTAAGTATAGGGTAAGGTTAGGGATATGGTATGGTTAGGGTTAGTGCTAGGGTGAGGGTTTTGTTGGACTTAGGGTTAATGTTAGGGTTAGGAGTAGAGGTGGGCTTAGGTTTAAGATTAGGATTATGAATGGGGTTAGAGTTAGGGTTAGAGTTAAGGATTTTAGGGTTACTGTTAGTGTTAGGGTTAGGTTTAGGATTAAGTTTAGGGTTAGGTTTAAATTTCATTAGGGTTTGGGTTAGGAATGGGTTAATAGTGTTTGTGTTAGGGTTATAGGTTTAGGGTTAGGGTTAGGGTTAAGGATTGGGTTATGGTTAGTTTAGGGTTAGGGTTTGAACTTGGGTTAGGGTTAGTGTTAGGATTAGGATTAGCAGTAGGATTAAAGTTAGGGTTAAGGTTAGGGTTAAGGGTATGGTGTGGATTAGAATTGGGTTTAGGATTAGGGTTAAAGTTAGCTTTAGAATTTGGGTTAATGTGAGTATTAGAAAAGAATTCTTCAAAAAAAAAAACAAGTAAGGATGTAGAAAGACAATAATAATTAGCCAGCTTAAAAATTAAGTGAAGACAAACAGAAAATATTTTAGTGATGATGGCCTTTACTTACAGGTTTATTGCAGATCTTTAATACATTTAAGTTAGGGTTAGAGGTAGTGTTAGGGTTAGGGTTAGGTTTAGGGGTAGAGGTAGAGTTAGGGTTAGTGTAGATTAGCATTAGGGTTAGTATTAGAGTTAAGGTTAGGATTAAGGTTACTGTTAGGGTTATAGTATAAGATTAGTGCTTGAGTTAGGTTTAGGTTTAGGTTTAGGAGTAGTGTTTGGAATAGGATTAGGGTTTGAGTTAGGGTTAGGGTTAGTGTTAGGGTTAGGGTTGGGGTTAGGGTTAGTGTTGGGGTTAGGGTAGTATAGGGTTAGGGAGTATAGGGTTTGGGTTAAGGTTAGGATTAGAAAAAAAATTCTCCAAATAAAATCAAGGAGGTAAAAAGACAATAATATTTAGCCAGGTCAAAAACTAAGTGAAAGCCCAAATAAAATATTTTAGTTATGATTGCTTTTATTTACATAGTTTTTGCTGATCTTGGTTAGGTTTAAGGTAGTGTTAGAGTAAGGGATAGGGTTAAAGTTAAGTTAGAGTTAGGGTTAGGATTGGTGGTAAGGTACTGTTAGGGTTATGTTTAGTCCCATGCTCAGCAAGTGGATATTACTGGCACATTTAGCATGGCCCTGGTAAATAATCCTGAATGAGAAAGTGAGAGACTGAGAAAAGAAAGAAGATGGAAAGCTGGGATTGAGAGGTTCAATATCCACTGATGGTGGAATAAAGAGATTTTATTTTTGCAAGTTGATTTTGTATAAGAGCATACATTTGCTGGCTTAAATAAGATTATCCCCAACCTACACATCCCACTATAATCATTTGCATTTTCATAGATTATCCCCACCCTACACACCTGCTATAATAGTTTGCATTTCAACTATGTATTGTTTTCTAAATCAATTTCTTCTTCCTCATTCTTAGGAGGGTTTGTGGAGGTGAGGCAACCCTTGGTTGGCCTCAGATTGCAAGGATCTGGTCAGCTTGCAACCCGCTCTCCATATCTCCCCCTTTCTATTTATTTTTAAGCTGCAGAACATATAAGAAAATATGAGACCGTGTTATTTGTCATTGTAGGATTTGGCAGCCAACTGAAAAAGCACAAAAGAATATAACTAGTCAACATATAATTCTAGCTAAAATCCAAAAAATATATTTAAAAATATTCAAAGGATTAAACCCTTGCAAACTATCTCATAAATCTTTAGCAAAATCTTTTGGATTAATAATAGCATTCTTTGCTTTCTGTATATCCAAAATATCCTGATGTAAATTATGCAAATCTAAACTTAAATGCAATTGCACCCATTGCCAATTCCACTTAGACTGATTATAGATCACATTAGTCACACATATTCCCTTATTATGGGAGCCCACATACTTAGTTAAATTACAATTGGTACAAGATACATTAAGAAGTCCATTTGAAGCATTTGTTTTCAATTGTCCAATTAGAAAAACATAGGGGGGCAACAACATAGGCTTGAACTGCATAGCCATGCTTAATATTTAAATCTTTAGTAGGCAAATCAGATAGATTATTAAGAAAGTCCAAAGCTGCAAAAGCTCGTCACAAGTCCTTTTGAATGTGTCTTTCCGGGATGGTCATTAAAGAGGCTATGTACCCTCCAAGTAAGCTTCTCTGGATCTGATCCATCTGCCATTGTCACAGTGCCTGATCAGCCTTTCAGGCAGCCAATGAGGTCTTCAGGGAAAACAAACATGCCCTTGATCCCACACTAAAATGGGATCCGGGCCATGCCATTCATTAGTCAATGGATCTTTCCAATAAACTACTGCTCGTGGAGTTCCCAAAGGAGACGAGAACTGTTCTGTAGATGTTCGACCATCATCATCTGTTTAAAAATGTTAAAGTAAAAAGTACATGATTTAAGATATTCTGAGAAGTTACAGGGCTGACTCCGCCTTTTTGTTTTTGTATTTAAAGTTTGTTAACAGCAACACTAGTAGACTAAATAAGTACCAGGCAGTATGTTTCAGAAATTGTAGGGATTAAAGCCTCTCAAATCATCTAAAGGCTTCTCAGCCAATTTTACAGAATCTACAATAAAGGCTCTACTGTTTTAAATGTCAAGAATATATTTATGAAGATTGGCTACATCGAGACTGGCATTATTGCCAGTCCATATCCCTTGTAAATATAATTGAAATTTATTTTAATCCCATTCAGAGGCATGGTAGTCTCTGAATGTGGCCCGATCAACACCTCAATTTTTCTGCTTCCTCCCTACATTACTTCCCTTCAGAGATTTTATTCCCTTAATCTTAAAAGGATGTTGATGGGGAAGGTCTGTCCTGTAACTTTTTCAAAGCTGATATAGGGCTGTAGTCCCTGCCTACTAGTAGGAATAAAAATCTGGGAAAGCCTATTCTAAAGGCCCCAGAGGCAGACAATGTGAGGTTATTCCAGCATTTGGAAGTGGTAGGAAGCTTTGTAACCTAGAAGATATAAACATAGCAAAAAGATAGAAAAGACAAGTCAAAGTTAATAGTAGAGGTAATTTACAATGAGGTAAAATACAATTTACTTTTTCATGGCAGTTTGTTAATTCAAGGTACACAAAAGTTTCCTGATTCCCTGGGACACGTGGATTTATATAGTTTCTGCAACAAGAGCTTAAGATCTTCCATGGATTCACGGGAATAGATTGCACTTTCAGGTTTATTTTCTGGAGGAACCTCTGAGGACTCATAAGAAACTGGTTTAATTCAAGATAAATGTACCCAGCTGTTGATTCCTTGTAATTTGACAGCATTTGAGAACTTAACAAAACTTGGGAGGGCCTTTCTATTTGCTTTCAGGGCTGGCTATTTATTCCTGTCACTATGCAGGTAGCATTGGAGAGAGGCCCATGGGATGGGTCAGGACAGAGTTGGTAGCTCTAGAATCTAGTAAAAATTCAGGTTTTCCTTCTTGCCAACCTCGAATGTGACCTGAGGTTCCACTGTTGTGATCATGGTGGATTTTTCTAGAACTAGAGCTTGCAAACACTCAAGCCTCTGTTGTTGGAAGAGAGAGCAGCCCTTTCATGAGAAGCTTGTTATGTGGGGCGAGGGCTTATGAAATCCACCCCTCCCTGGCTTCCCAGAACTGGATGAACATTTGCCCTTTTAGTGCCCTTCCTTCAGCAGTATGCACATTGATTATGCCTTGGTCCCAACAATGCCACTCATGGCCAACCAAGATTGAGGCCCTCCAGACCGGCAAGGTTTTCATTGCTTAGGATCACCTGTATTATGGCAGCTAAAATATATGACCTTTTTGTATTTTGCTTCCTCCTCTTCCCAGTCCCAGTTATTGGACACCTTAAAGACCTCTGGCACCAAACTAACATGTGGAGTTGGGGTTTTGGCCTTAACTTTTGGAGCTTCTTTTGAACATTGGGCAGACTGAGTTATGAAATGTATATCTATGTGTATCTGGCCCTCAGACTTTGGGTTAATGTTAGCATATTACTTAAAAGCCTCAAAAAACTTGTTAAGGCAACAGAAAACAGAAATTACTTTGATTAATCATGAAATCTTTGTTTTCTGCTCAGAAAACTTTTCTATAACATCAGTAGCAGACTAATAGTCTAAGAAACATTAAACACAACTTTAATTTTGCATTAGCTTACTTTTGGCATTTAAATTTCCAATCTTGTTTAGTTTAATCACATAAAATTTCCTCTCAGGACTTTTTTTTTTCTTTTTATAAACCTTTTACTACTTTATTCATTCCTTCAGTTTGCCTCTTTTCACTCATTCAGAAATAACCAACTTTAAGACAAACACTTTTCCTTTAATTTCCCTCAAAATAAATCTCTATACTTCAGAATTTCTATTACCAAAAACATAGTTTCCTTTCCATCATAATTAGAATTCTTAACTGAAGCACCATATTACATATAACACAGACAGATATAGATCAGAGGTTATGCACATACTCATATTTCCCCCTCATCAGTATTTGTAACTTCTCTGGGAGTGCCAACTCAATCAGTTAAAGTCCATTTCTGACTGTCCTTTCTTCACCTAGCCTGCTGATCTCTGTGAGCCTCCCTCTTTATTTCTTACTCATACTAAATGTTTTGGTTCTTTGACCCTTGTTGTCCCAGGTTTTATTCTCAACTATTACAGCCACTTCCTCAATTTTTTTAAATGTACTTTCTTCTTGAATTCTAATAGGCTGTTACCTATATATTTTTCTCTCCTCTTTTGCGTATGCTTTTACCGAGGGAGTCACCTCACAGTACCTGCTTTGAGTCTTCCTGTACTCAGGTCCCTGTTTGGGTGACACCTGCCCATCCAGCAAGTGGTAAATCCTGCCATGTCCTGTGTGGTCCTGGAAAATAATTCTGAGTGGGAATGGTGGGAGATTGAGAAAAGAAAGGAGACAGAAAGCTTGGATTGAGAGGTCCAGTATCTACTGATGATGAAATAGAGAGCGATTTTATTTTTGCAAGTTGCTCTTATGTAAGAGCATACACCCACCTACCATCCCACTATAATCATTTGCATTTTCATAGATTATCCCCACCATACACACCCTGCTATAATCATTTGCATTTCAAAACCATATTGTTATCCAATCAGTGCCCACTTCCACATTCTTAGGAGGATTTGTGGAGGTGAGTCAACCTTTGGTTGGCCTCACAGATTGCAAGGACATTGTCAGCTTGCAAACTGCTCTCTACAGTTTAGGTTTAGGGTTAGTGTTAGGAGTAAGGATAGGGTAAGAGTTAAGGTTAGGGTTAGTATTAGGTTTAGAATTAAAGTTAGGGTAAAGGTTAGGGTTAGGGTTAGTGTTATGGTTAAGGTTAGGTTTATGCTTAGGGTTAAGTTTAGGGTTGTTAGGATTTGGGTTAGAGTTAGGGTAGGTTTAGAACAAAAAACTCTTCCAAGAAAAAACAAGGAGGTAAAAAGGCAATAATAATTAGTCAGATCAAAAACTAAGTGAAGGTAAAAATAAAATATTTTAGTTATGATGGCTCTTACAGAGTTTTTGCTGATCTTAGGTAGGTTTAAGATAGGATTAGAGTTAGGGTTAGGGTTCTGGTTATGTTTTGGGCTAAGGTTAGGGTTAGGATAAGGGTGAGTCCTAGGGTTAAATATAGGCTTAAAGTAAAGGTTTGGGTTTGGAGTAGGGGTAGGCTTAAGGTTACATTACCTAGGGTAAGGGCTAGAATTAAGATTAGGGTTAGGGTTTAAGGCTAGGGTTAAGGTTAGGGTTAGTGTTATTGTTAGAGTTAGGGTTGTTAGGGTTAGTGTTATGGTTTGATTTTGAATAAGATTAGTGTTAGAGATAGTTTTAGAGTTAGGGTTAGGGTTACAGTTTTAGGCTTAGGTTGAGGGTTAGGGTTAGGGTTAGGGTTAAAAAAATAACTCTACCAAAAAAATCAAGGAGGTAGAAAGACAACAATAATTATCATATCAAAAACTAAGTGAAGACAAAAATAAAATATTTTGAGATTGTTGGCTTTTACTTATAGGGTTTTGCTGATCTAGTTTAGGTTTAACAGTGGGTTAGTTTTAGGGTTAGGGTTAGGTTTAGGAAAAAGGGTTAGGTTTAGGGTTAGGGTTAGGTTTAGGGTTAGAGTTAGGGTTAGGATTAAGTTTAGAACAGGTTGAGGGTGAGATTTAGATTTAGGGTTAGAAAAGAAAACTCTCCCAAGTAAAATCAAGCAGGTAGAAAGAATAACATTAGCCAGGTTAAAAACTAAGGAATGGAAAAATAAAATATTTTAGTGATGATGGCTTTTATTTACAGGATTTCTGCCTATCTTGGTAAGGTTTAAGGTAGGGGTAGTGTTAAGGTTAGGGTTAAGGTTGGAAATAGTGTTTGGGTTATGGTTATGGCTTAGGATTAAGTTTAGGGTTAGGTTTAGGGTTAGGGTTAGGATTGTTAGGGTTAGACTTAGTTTAGGGATAGGGATAAAATTTTGGTTATGGTTATGGTTAGGGTCAGGTTTAAAGTTACGGTAGGAATAGGGTTATGATTGTTAGAGTTAGAGAAGGGTTAGAACTAGTTTTAGAGTTATGGTAGGTCTAGGGTTAGGGTCAGGGTTAGATTTAGGGCTAGGAATAGGGTTAGAGTTAAGGTTAAGGTTAGGATTAGTGTTAGGGCTAGAGTTAAGGATAGGGTTGGTGTTATGATTACTGTTAGCTATAGTTTTAGGGCTGGGTTTAGAGTTAGGGTTATAGTTAGTGTTAGTGTTAAGGGTACGTTTATGATTAGGTGTAGGTTTAGGTTTATAGTTAGGGTTGTTATGTGGGGTTTGTGTTTGTGTTTGTGTTCGTATTTGGGTTGGTGTTGGCATTGGGTTTGTGGTTGATATTGGTGTTGGTCTTGTGGGTTGGGGTTGGAGACGGGGTTGGGGTTGGGTTAGGGTTAAGGTTTAGGTTAGTAGTACTGTTAGGGTTAGGATTAGGGTCAGGGTTAGTATTAGGAGTAGTGTTGGGATTAGGGTTAGGATGAGGGTGAGGGTGAGGGTGAGAGTTAAGGTTAGGAGTAGTGTTAGGGCTAGTGCTAGGGTTAGAGTTAGTATTAAAAAAATTATTCTTCAAAGAAAAATCAAAAAGATCGAAGACAATAATAATAGCCAAGTCAAAAATTAAGTGAAGTCAGAAATAAAATATTTTAGTGCTGATGGCTTTTACTTACAGGGTTTATGCTGATCTTGTTAGGTTTAAGATTGGGGTTAGATTTAGGGTTAGGTTAGGATTAGTTTCAGAGTTAGAGTGAGGGTTACCATGAAGGTTAGAGTTAGAGTTAGGTTTATAGTTAGGTTTAGGGTTAGGGTTAGGTTTACGGTTAGTGTTAGAGTTTAGTGTTAGGGTGAGTGGTAGTTGTAGGTTTAGCATTATGTATAGGGTTAGAGAGAGGTTTAGGCTTAGAATTAGTGGTTGTCATAAGGTAAAGCTTACAGTTAGGATTAGAGTTAGGTGTATGGATAGGTAGTGTTAGGTTTAGGGGTAGGTATAGGTTTAGGGTTAGATTTACAATAAGTTTAGGGTTAGGATTAAGGTTAGGATTAGCATAAGCATTAGGGTTAATATTAAAGTTAAAGTTATAGGTAGTTGTAGGAATAGAGTAGGGTTTAGACTTAGGGTTAGTTGTTGCTTAGGGTTATGTTTAGGGTTAAGGTTAGGGTTAGGGTTAGGGTTAGGATTATGTTAGTTATCGAGTTAGAATAAGCTTTAGAAGTAGGGGAAGGCCTAGGGTTAAGATTACGGTTAAGGTTAAGGTTTGAGTTGGAAAAAAATTCTGAAATTAGAAAGAGAATAATAATTAGCCAGGTCAAAACTGGATGAAGGAAAACTAAATGAAGGAAGAAATAAATATTTTAGTGATGATGGCTTTTACTTACAGGGCTTTTGCTGATCTTGGTTAGGTTTAAGGTATTTTTAGAGTTAGGGTTAGATTAGGATTAAAGTTAGGGTTATGTATGATTAGGATCATGGTTAGGGGTAGAGTTAGTCTTTGCATTTTGTTAGGGTTATGGTTAGGTTTCAGACTTAGGGTTAAGGTTAAGGTTTGTGTTTAGAGTTAGGGTTAAGATGAGGTTTAGGATAGACTTAGGGTGATGTTTAGATTTAGGATTAGGGTTATGTTAAGGTAAGGTTAGAAAATAAACTCTTTCAAGGAAAATGAAGAGGGTAGAAAGACAATAACAATTAGATAGGTTAAAAAGTAAGTGAAGGCAGAAATAAAATATTTTAGTGATGATGATTTTTACTTACAGGGTTTCTGCTGAGCTTGGTAAGGTTTAAGGTAGAGTTAGTGTTAGTGTTAGGGTTAGGGTTAAGGATAGGGTTTTGGTTATGGCTATGGTTAAGGTTAGGTTTAGTGTTAGTGTTAGTGTTTGTTAGTGTTAGTGTTGTTAGTGTTAGTGTTAAAAAATAAACTCTTCCAAGGAAAATAAAGGGGGTAGAAAGACAATAATTAGCCTAGTCAAAAACTAAGTGAAGGTAAAATAAAATTGTTTATTGATGATGGATTTTACTTACACTGTTTTTGCTCATCTTATTAAGTTTTAAGGTAGGGTTAAATTTATGGTTAGGGTTAGAATTAGGTTTAGGGTTAGGTTTAGTGTTAGTGTTATGGTTATGGTTATGGTTAATGTTTGGTTAGGGTTAGGGTTGAGTTAGCGTAAGAAAAGAAATACTCTTCCTAGAAATATTAAAGAAGTAAAAAGACAATTATAAATAGCCAGGTCAAAAACCAAAAGAAGGCAGAAATACAAAAACATTTGTCATGATGGCTTTACTAAGAAGTTTTTACTGATCTCAGTTAAGTTTAGTGTTAAGTTTGTTTTAGTGTTAAGGTTAGGTTTAGGAGTTTGGTTAGGGTTAGGGTGATAGTTATGGTTATGGTTAGGGTTAGATTTAGGGTTAGGGTTAGTGTAGGTTGTTAGCATTATGATTAGGGTTAGGGTTAAGGTTAGAATTAGGTTTACTTTTAGGGTTATAGTCTAAGGGCTAGTTTTAGTGTTAGGGTTAGGGTTAGTAGTTTTTGTATAGTTAAGGTTAGCGTAAGATATAGGTTAAGGTAAGTGTAAGTTTAGGTGTAGGATAGGAGAAGGGGTAGGATTAGAGTGATGGGTATGGTTAGGGTTAGGTTTAGGGTTAGAGATAAGATTAGGGTTAGAATTAGGATTAGGATTATGATTTGAGTTAGATTTAGGTTTAATTTTAAGTTTATTGTTATGGTTAGAGTTAGTGTTAGTTTAGGGCTAAGATTAGAGTTAGGGTTATGTATAGGAATAAGTGTAGAATTTTTATTAGGCTGTTAGTGTTAGTGTTAGATTAGGGTTAGGGTTAGGTTTAGGGTTAAGATTAGGGTCAAGGTTAGGGTTACAGTTAGGGTTAGGTTTAGGTTTTCATTAGTGTAAAGTTTAGGCTTATGGCTAGGGTTAGAAATAAAACACTTTCTAAAATTATCAAGGACATAGAAAGACAGCAATAATTAGCTAGGTCAAAACTAAGTAAAGGCAGAAATACAAAAATGTTAGTGATGATATCTTTTTAAGAGTTTTTTTTTATGATATTGGTTAGGTTTATGGTTAGTGTTAGTGTTAGGGTTTAGATTTAGGATTAGAATTAGAATAGGTTTAGTGTAGGGTTAGGTTTAGGGTTAGGGTTAGGATTAGGTTTACCCTTAGGGTTGGAGTTAGTGTTAGTTTTAGATTTAGAGTTAGGGTTAGGGTTAGGTTTAGGGTTATGGGTATGTTTATTTTTAGGATTAGGGTTAGATTTAGGTTTAGGTTTAGGTTTATATTTTGGGTTAAGGTTAGGGTTATGTTTAAGGTTGTGTTATAATTAAGATTAGGTTAGTCTTATGGTTAGGGTTATGGTTAGGGATTATGGTTAGGGTTTCTTGTTTGTGTTAGGGTTAGGGGTAGTGTTAGAGTTAGGTTTAGGGTTAGGTTTAGGGTTTGGTTCAGGGTAGGGTTATGGTTATGTTACGGTTAGGTTTATGGTTATAGGTCAAGTTCTGCTTATGGTTAGTGTTAGGGTTAAAGTTAGAGTTACAGTTTTAAGTTAAGGGTAATAGGGTTAAGGTTAAGATTAAGATTATGGTTAGTTTTAAGGTTAGATTTAGGTTTAAGTTTCAGGTTAGGGTTAGGTTTTGGGTTAGATTTAGGTTTAGGTTTTGGGTTAGGGTTAGGTTTAGTTTTAGGAAGAGGGTTATGTTTAGGGTTAGAAATAGGGTTAGGGCTGGGTTAGACATAGAGTTAGGGGTAGGATTAAAATAGATGATGGCTTTACTAATAGTGTTTTTGCTGATCTCTCTTAGGTTTTAGTTTAGGATTAGGGTTTGGGTTATGGTTTAGAGTTAGTGTTAATGTTAGTATTAACTTTGGGGTTAAGATTTGATTTAGAATTAGGCTTTGTGTTAGAGTTGGGGTTAATTTTAGAGTGAGGGTTAGTGTTATGGTTAGTGTTGTGGTTAGTGTTAAGTTTAGATTTAGGATTAAGGATAGTGATAGAATTAGTTTTGGGTTTGAGGTAGGTTTAGGCTTACCTAACCCAGGTTAGGGTTAGTGTTAGGTTTAGGGTTAGGGTTTGAGTTAAGGTTAAAAAATAAACTTTTCATAGAAATAGCTAGAAAATAGACAGACAATTAGAAACAGCCAGATCAAAAACTAAGTGAAGACAGAAATACAAATTTTTTTGTGATGATGGGTTTACTCAGGTTTTCACTGATCTCGGTAATGTTTAGGGTTAGGTTTGGGTTAGAGTTAGGGTTTGGGTTAGGGTTAGGGATGTTAACATACTGGTTAGGGTTAGAATTAGCATTAGGGTCAGGGTGAGTGGTAGTTGTAGAGTTAGGATTATGGTTATGGTTAGATTTAGGATTAGTGTTTGTTGTAGTGATGATTGCTTTTATTTACAATGTTTCTGCTGATCTCTGTTAGAATTAACTTTAGGGTTAGTGCTAGAGTTAAGTTTAGGTTTAGGGTTAGGGCTAGGGTTAGGGTTAATGTTATGCTTAGGGTTATAATTAGGGTAAGGGTGAAGTTTTGGGTTAGGGTTAAGGTTAGGGTTATGGTTATTTTGAGGTTAAGTTTAAGTTTAATGTTAAGGATAGGAGGAGAGGTAGAGTTAGGTTTGGGTTTAAGGTTAGGGTTAGGTTAGGGTTAGGGTTAGGGATAGGGTTAGTGGTTGTATGTTTAGTGTTAGTATTATGGTTAAGGCTGGATCAAGGTAAGAGTAGAGTTAGGAGTAGGGTAGTTGTAGGGGTAGGATAAGGGTTAGAGGAAAGGATATGGTTAGGGTTAGGTTTAAGATTAAAGAAAAGGTTATAGTTAGAGTTAGGGTTAGCATTAGGATTATTGTTTGGGTTAGGTTTAGGCTTAGTTTTAGGTTTATTTTTATGGTTATGGTTAGTGTTAGTTTATATCTAGATTTAGGATTAGGGTTAGAGTTAGTGTTAGTGTTAAGGGTAGGTTTAGTTTTATGGTTAGTGTTAGGGTTATGGTTATGGGTAAGCATAGGGGTAGGGATAGGGGCAGTGGTAAGTGTAGGGGTAGTGATAAGGGTATCATTAAGGTTAGTTTTATGTTTAGGTAGAGGGTAAGGGATAGGTTTAGGTTTAGGGTTAGGTTTAGGGTTAGGGTTAGGGTAGTAGTAGGGTAGGGTTAGGGTTAGGTAATGGGTAAGGGTGTGGTTAGGTGAATGTTAGGTTTAGTGTTAGATTAAGGTTAGGGTTGGGGTTAAGGTTAGCATTAGGTTTAGGTTTAGGTTAAAGTTAGGGTTGGGGTTAGGGTTAGGTTTAGGGTTAGCATAGGTTTAGGGCTAGGATTAAGGTTAGGGTAGTGTTAGTGTTAAGGTGAGGTTTTGGGTTAGAGTTAGCATTAGTTTTAGGAGTAGGATTAGGGTTAAATTTAGGGTTTAGGTTTTAGTTTTAGGGTTATATTTAGTGTTAGCGTTAGGGTTAGATTTAGCGTTAGAGTTAGAATTAACTTTTGGGCTATGGTTAGGGTTAGGTTTCCAGTAGCATTATGGTTAGGTTTGGCTTAATTTTAGGGTTTGGTTAGGGATGGTATGTGGTTAGGTTTTGGGTTTGGGTTAGAGTCAACGTTAGAATAATAATTAGCTTTATGATTAGTGTTAGAGTTAGGTTTTATTTAGGTTTAGGTTTAGTGTTTGGGTTAAGTTTAGGGTTTAGAGTTTAAGGTTAGGTTTAGGATTAAGGTTTGTGTTAGGATTAGAGTTAGTGTTAGTGTTAGGGTTAGTGTTAGGGTTGGGTTTAGTGTTAGCATTGGCGTTAAGATGTGGGTTAGGGTTAGGGTTAATGCTAGAGTTACAGTTAGTATTAAGGTTTAATTTTTAGAGATAAGGTTATGGTTATAGTTATGGTTATGGTTAGGGTTAGTATTCAGGGTAGAGTTAGGGTTAACTTTATAGTTAGAGTTAGAATTTAGCATTTAGGGTTAGTGTTAGGCAAAGTTTTAGGGTTTTGTTTAGGGTTTTGTTTTAAAGTTAGGGTCAGGATTAAGGTCAGCATTAGTGTAAGAGATGAGTTTAGTGTTTATAGTTAGATTTTAGTTTAGGGTTAGGTTTAGGTTTTGGGTTAGTATTATGGATATGGTTAGGGTTATGGTTAGGTTTAGGTTTATGGTTTATGTTTTAGTGTTAAGCTTAGGGTCAGGGTTAGGTTTTGGGTTATTGTTAGGGTTAGGTTTAGTGTTAGGGTTAGGGTAAGTGTTAGGGTTTAGGGTTTAGAATTAGGGTTAGCATTATGGTTTGGGTAAGGGAGAGCATTTGGTTTATGTTTAAAATTAGAGATAAGTTTAAAGTTAAATTTAAAGTTAATTTTAGGGGAAGAGGAATAATGTGGAAGACCCCTGAAAATCATGTAGTAATCACTAGGTAATACCAAGTGGTCACATAAACATCTCTTGATATTCACATGGATATCAAGAAAGAACCGTGGGAATCGTGTACCTTCCAGGTTACTAAGATTGTTGCTGTGGGTCTAGGTTTTCACTCTACTTCTTAGAATAAACCAGGTGAGTGTGTGGAAATGTTTTCCACTAGAGTACCTTGAACATGAGACTGACATGGGGTCATGTTTTCAAATGTCCAGTCTACTTCCCTTGATCCTGGCTGAGGACAGGGTCCTGGGCATCATCTTCTGTGAACTTTTTTTTTTTTTTTTTTTTTTTTTTTACCAGGATGGTTTTGTTATCTTGTGCCAAGTTCTCCACCTAAGGTTCCATTAAGAAAAATTAGGTTAGATTCTCTGGGCCAATGTCTCCACTCTACTTTCTGGAAATAGGAACAATGTCTGGCCCTGCTTCCAAGTTCCCCATTCAAGTTCCTGAAAGAAGAGTTCTGGCTTTGTGGCAAGTTTCTCAGTGCCCACCCTACCTCCTCTTATGAGGGGAAAGGCTTGGTTCTGTTGGTTACAGTCACCTTTCAATAATTAGCCAAAGGGAAAATTGGTGGCATTGGACTAGGTTGTACTGAAAGGATTGTTAGGATGACAAAAGTTTGCTACCTTGTGCCCAAATTTTATTTATAAATGCTTTAAAGGAAGAACAGTCTTGGTGTCATGAATGGAGTCCCCTATTCTTTCTCCTCCTAGATGACAGCTTGGTTCTGTAGGCCAAAGTCTCCTCAAGAGTTTCTGGTAGCAGGGGCAAGGCTGGGTGCTGTGAGCCTAGGTCTTCAGTCTGGACGTTTTTACCATTGGATAATCTTGACTTTGTGGGCTTTGGGCTGCCAACTAGTTCCTATTAGGATGTCTCGGCTTGGTGCCAATTTCCACAGTCTTTGTTCTAGTTTATCTTTCATAAAGAAAGATTGTCGCTTTGGGTCTAAGATAAAGGTGACATTCATTCAGAGAGGACATGATTTGAACTGTGGACCCAGGCTTCCCATTCAGTTTCTGTTAGGAAAAGACAGAAGAAATGCTGTGGGCCAATTTCTCATCTCTACATCCTGGAAATAGAAGAAGAATTAGAAATGCAAACCAAGGTCAACACTCTGATTCCTGATTAGAAATCCAGGCAGGATACATGGTCCTATGTATCGAGTTAGGAATATTTTACATAAAGACAGGCTTTCTCTGTGGATTATAATCTCCTGTCTACTCGTTTTCAGAGAGGGCAGGTTTAGAGTTATGGGTCCCAGTCTCCCTTGTACTTATTGTTAGGAAATGATAGGGTTTGTATAATGGGTCTGTGTCACCATTCTACATCCTTTCAAGAGAAGTCAGTGTTGCTGATTCAAATTGAGGTCTCCAATCTTACTTTTGTTCAGAGAGGACAGCTTTTATCGTGGGCCATACACTACACATGGGTTTCTGTTCACAGGGGCTACCTTTGGTGTAGTGTGAGTAGTTGTTTCATCTAGTCTGTTATAAATTAAACAGTCTTGACCTTGGGAGCCTGAGCCTATACTCTAGTTTCTGTGAGGAGACTCCAGGCTTTGTGTCACAGGACTAAATCTCAATTCTAGTTTCTCTTGTATAAGGATAGGCTTTTTGCTGTGAGCCTAGGACACCACTTGACATTTGTTCAGGAAAGACAAGCTTAGAACCATGGGCCCAGGCCACCACTACAGGTTCTGCTGAAAAAAGAGAAAAAATAATGTGGGCTTAGGTCTCAGAATTGGAACTGCAAGCCAAAGTCACAACTCTTGCTCCTAACAGAAAGTCCAGTCCTGGAGCTAAGGTTCTAGCTCTCCAAGAAAGATATTATTACCAGAAAAAGGCTTGCCTTGCAGTTTGAGGTCTCCAATTTACTAATTTCAATGAGGACTAGCTTGGTGGCTTTAGACCAGAGTTACATTGTATTAGTGTTAGAAAGAAACTGCCTTTGTGTCATGTGCAGTCTACATCATTTGAATGGAGAACATTACTGTTACTATGAAGAGAGGTCTCCTTTCTTCTCTGTAAGAGTAGAGAGCTTTGATCTGTGGGCCATGCACTGCACATTAGTTTTTGTCACAGGGTCTAGGTTGTTAGTAACACACATATGTCTTTAGCCTAGTCTGTCAAAACTAGACAGTGTTAACATCAGGAGCATGGCCCCATGGGAGTCATGATATTATCAAGTGATTGCCTCACCAGAATCATGTGCCCATCAAGAGACTGTCCTATATGAAACACAAGGAGATCATGTGACAGTTGGGGATGATGATCTGCTCCCTTTGGAATGACAAGTGCATATCACTTGTTAAAATTTATATAAACACTGAGAAAACATTAGTCTGTGTATAATAGAAGGTGACTGAGACAGCCTTATAACTGACCTCCAATTGAATGTCTTGCCCACATTCCAAAACTTATTTGAGGTCAATCCTATTTACAGTCAGACAATGATCATTAATTTGCCTCAGGTTGTGTCATCAGAAAACCTGCTTCATGGCAGTGGAAGCAGCAGTCGCAAATTGACCACACTGAAAATTGGAGGCTGAGTGCTCTGTGAAGAAGTGACTAGATAGAAATGGAAACAAAAGTTGCCATTTTGCTGTCTTGGAGAAAAAATGCTGAGTCATTTGGAGAATATTTCTTCATTGTGGAAAGAATGGCTTCTTCAGAATTCCTCTATAGCAAACCTCAGACTACAAATTCTGAAAGGGACTGATTTAACTAGCATGGAAAGAAAGCTGAGGTGTTGACATTGATGCAGTTCCTCAAGGTTTTCTGAAAACCCATGGTTTAGGCCAGCAGAAGAAAATGAAGTGGAAGTCAACTGAAAATCTCATAGCAAAAACTAAGGAATTTTAGAGTATTCATGTGGCTGACCTGTGGGAATCACGTGACAATCAAGTGACTGGCCTGAGGGCATCACAGGGAGATTACATGACATAGGAGTGATGGTATGGTGCTCGCTTTTGAGTTACCCTTCTACATTCCTTGGTAAAATTTACATAAACACTGAGAAAAGGAGAGTCCATGTGTCACAGAGCGTGGCTGAGACAGTCACCTCACTGTCCTTCAATCAAATGTCAAGTCTGCATGAGAAGATTTGCTTGAGGACAGAGGTGTAGGCTGACAGACAATTTTATTAGATAATTGGCCTGAAGTTTTCTATGTGGGCAGGAAACCTGCTTGAAGGCAGTGTAAGTGGCTGTCTCACATTAATCACATTGAAATTGGAGGCTGAGTCTGTTTGAGGAAGTTACTTTAGAGCAGTGGAAACAGCAGGGGTCAGTTTGCTGTACTGTAGAAAAAGTGTTGAGTCATTGTCAGCATAACTCTTAATGGCTTCAAGTGTGACTCCCATACTAATCTTGTATGCAGACCTTACACCACTACTGTCAAGAGGAAATTGCAGTGCATCAAAGAGGAAATATTGAAAATGGAGAGTTTATGAGATGTGTTTTGAAAACACTTGGTTAAAGCTAGAAGATAAGGAATAAGGTGTAAGTCACATGAAAATCACATAGCTATCACTAGGGAATCACGCAGGATTCTCATGGGGGTCAAGGAAGACCCTGTGGGAATTGTGTGTCTACTAGGTGACCAGTCTGCTTGCATTTTTACTCTACTTCTTAGAATTAACCATGCTTGAGTGGGTAGGAAATGTTTTCCACTTGAGTTTACCTTGGAAATGAAACCAGCATGGTGTAGTGTTTTGAAACATCCACTCTCCTTACCCTGATCTAGGCAGAAGACAGGGTCCTGGGCCATGGACTTCTATTGACTTTCTTTATTTCTACTAAGATGGCCTTGTCACCATGTACCAAGCCATCCACTAAAGGTCTGTTAAGAAAAGTTAGGCTAGATTCTCTGGGCCAGGATCTCCACTCTTCTTCTTGGAAATAGAAACAATGCTTGACTATAATTCCAAACTCCCTAATCGAGTTCCTGAAAAAAAGAGTCCAGGCTTTGTTCCAAGTTTCTAAGTGCCCACACTACCAGGGAAAAGGCTTGGTGCTGTAGGTTATGGTCACATTTCAATAAATGGCGAAAGGGAAGATTTGTGACATGGGACCAGGTTGTGCTGAATGGACTGTTAGAATGTTAGAATGACACAAGGTTGGTGCCATTGGCCCAAATTTCTATCATAAATGCTTTAAAGGGAGGACAGTCTTGGTGCTGTGAACCAAGTCCTCCATTCTTCCTCTTCCTAGGAGATGACAGATTGGTTCTTTGGGCCAAGGTCTTCCCAAGAGTTTTATGTAGTAGGGGCAGGCTGGGTGTTGTGGGCCTAGGTCTTCAGCCTGAACATTGTTGCTAATTGTTTGGTCTTAACCTTGAAGGCCTGGGGCTGCCAACTAGTTTCTTTTAGGAGGTCCAGACATTGTGCTGATTTTCACAGTCTCTGTTCTGATTTGTCTTCCATAAAGGATTGTTGCTGTGGGTCTAGGACTGAAGGTGACATTTGCTCAGAGAGGATAGGATTTGAACCATGGACCCAGGCTATCCATTCAATATCTGTTAGAGAAAGACAAAAGAAATACTGTGGGCCAATTTACCCACTCTACTTTCTGGAAATAGAGGAAAGCATTGGAACTGCAAAAGAAGGTTGACACTCTGGTTCCTGATTAGAAATTCAGGCAGTAGACAAGCTCTTAGGTCTCGGGTTAAGATTCTCTTTCCTGAAGTCAGCCTTTTTCTGAGAGTTAAGGTCTCTTATCTACTAGTTTTAAGAGAGAATAGGCTTAGTGCCTAGGATTCCAGTCACCCTTGCTCCTTTTGTTAAGAAAAGACAGGCTTTGTTCCTTGGGCCCATGTCACCACTCCACATCCTTTCGAGGGAAGATAGGGTTGCTAGTATGAATGGAGGCCCCCATTCTTCTTTTGGTTCAGAGAAGACAGCTTGTTTTGTGGGCTCTACACTCCACATGAGTTTCTGTTCACCAGGGCTAACTTTGTTGTAGTGTGAGTTGTTGTTTCATCAAGTTATAAATTAGGCAGTCTTGACCTTGGGAGCCCAGGCCTGCACTCTAGTTCCTGTGAAGAGAGTCCAAGCTTGGTGTCACAGGCCTAGGTCTCCATTCTAGTTTCCCTTGTAAAAAAATTGCTTGTTGCAGTGGGCCTAAGACACCAGTCGACATTCATTCAATGTGGACAGGCTTAGAACAATGGTTCCAGGCCACCACTTCAGTGTCTTTTAGGAAAAGACAGAAGAAATGCTGTGAGCCAAGGTCTCAGCTGGACCTCCTGGAATAGGTGAAGGGATGGAAACTGCAAGCCAAAGCACTACTCTTATTCCTAACAGAAAGTCCAGGCCAGGAGCCAAGATTCTAGTTCTCCAAAAAAGATACCCTCACCTGGGGAAATGCTAGCCTTGCAGTTTAAGTTCTCCAATCTAATAATTTTCAACAAGGACAAGTTTGTTGGCTTTAGATCAGGGCTTTGTTGTGTTATTGTTAAGAGACTGGCTTTGCATCATGGGCCTGGGACTCCAGTCACTTCACTTGGAAGAAAGTACTGTTACCATGAATGGAGGTCACATTTCTTTTCTGTAAGAGTAGACAGCTTTCATCTGTGGGCCATGCACTGCACATTAGTTTCTGTCACAAGGTCTAGGATGTTGGTAGTGTGCATAGTCTTTAGCCTAGTCTGTTCAAAATTAAACAGTGTTAACCTTGGGAGCCCCATGGAAGACATGACAGGATCATATAACCCCATGGGAAGACATGACAGGATCATGTAACCCCATGGGAACCATATCCAAGAAGAGACTGGTCTGTAGGAAAAACAGGGAGATCTTGTGAGAGAGATGGGTATGATGTAGTGTTCCTTTTGGAATGATGAATGCATATAACTTGATAAAATTCACATAAACACTGAGAAAACATTAGTCTCTGTGTTACAAAAGGTGGCTGAGATAGACTCCTAACTTCCAATCGAATATCATGTCCTCATTACAAAATTTACTTGAGGTCAATGGTATAAGCAACCAGACAATGATCATTAATTTGTCTCAGGTTTTTTCTGTTGTCAGGAAACCTGCTTTATGGCAGTGGAGGCGGCAGTCACACATTGGCCATGTGGGAAACTGGAGGCTGAGTGTGCTGTGAGGAAGAAACTGAATAGTGATGGAAACAACAGTTGCCACCTTGCTATTTAGTAGAAAAAAGTGCCAAGTCATTGTGAGGGTACCTCTTCATGGTGGAAAGAATGGCTGCCTCAGAATTCCTCTATAGCAAACCCCAGACTACAAATTCTGAGAGGGACTGGCGTAAGGACCATGGAAAGAAAGCTGAGATATTGACATTGAGGCAGTTCCTTTAAACTATTTTGAAAACCCTTGGTTTTGGCCAGCAGAGGTAAATGAAGTGGAAGTCAC
Source organism: Macroglossus sobrinus (assembly GCA_004027375.1). Taxonomy (NCBI): domain Eukaryota; kingdom Metazoa; phylum Chordata; class Mammalia; order Chiroptera; family Pteropodidae; genus Macroglossus; species Macroglossus sobrinus. The sequence goes on from PVKZ01000695.1 coordinate 34,987, forward strand.
CAGAAAATCTCATAGCAATAACTAGGGAATCTCATGGGATTCATGAGGCTGACCCTCGAGAATCACGTGACCATCAAGAGACTGGCCTGAGGGCATCACAGGGAGATTACATGACATTGGGTGATGGTGTGGCTCTCACTTTTGAGTTACCCTTCTACATTCCTTGGTAAAATTCATATAAACAATGAGAAAAGAAGAGTTCATGTGTAACAGAGTGTGGTTGAGACAGCCACCTCACTGCCCTTCAATCAAAAGGTTATGTCTGCATGAGAAGCCTTGCCTGAGGACAGATGTTTAGGCTACCAGATAAGGATCCTTAGATAACTGGCCTGAGGTTTCATCTGTAGCCAGGCAATCTGTTTGAAGGTAAAGAAGTGGCTGTTGCACATTAACTCTGTTGAAATTTAGAGGCTGAGTCTGCTGTGGGGAAGCTAGTTTAGAGTGGTAGAAAAAGCAGCCACCATTTTACTATATTATAGCAAAAATGATTAGTCATTGTGAGCATAACTCTTAAAGGCTTCAGGTATGAATCCCTCACAATTCTTTGATGCAGACCTTAGGCCACTACTGTAGAGACGGATTTGCTTAACAAAGAGATCATCAAAGCTGAAATATTGAAAATGAAGCCACTTTTGAGAAGTGGAAGTCACCTGTCAATCACGAAGCACTCACTAGTGAATCATGCAGCGATCATGTGAATGCCTCATGGGATTCATGCAGGGGATCAATGATGACCCCGCAGAAATACTAGTCTTGTTGTTGTGGGCATATGTTTTCACTCTACATCTGCTTTAGGAGAACTGGATTTCACTTGGCCCCAAACACCGGAGGTGATAGCCACCTCCTCAGGACAGGAGGATCTCTAGGTCCTCACCTGCATGCTGGACTGATCTGGCCGCAGGCCACCCAGTGGATGTAAGGAGGCAACACATGAAGCTCCATCCTCATGGTTCTGGGCTAGTGCGTGTGTGTGTGTGTGTGTGTGTGTGTGTGTGTGTGTGTGTGTGTGTATGAGGTGGGTATGGATCCTATCAGGTGGATTTCTTTTCTTTCCTTTGACTATTTTGAAATTCAGATTCTTGATTGAAGCACAGACAAATTCAAAGGTGATATTGGTTTCAGGGAAGTGCTGCCTGGCCATGGCAGTTCCAAATAAAGTGTTCACTGCCAGGGTTCCAGTAATTATCTGTCACCCAGAAAATGATCATAATGTGACTGAAAGGATTCTCCTCCTTTTGGAAACACGGCCTTCATAACCAGGCCCAACCAAATGTTGACAGATGTCTTTGAGGAACATCTTTGACACATTTTCACATTCTACTAGACATTCATACCCTCAGAAGTGTCTTGAGTCACACATATTGCTTTATACTCCCACAAAAGTACATGTCAATGTGCCAACATTATTAAACACAAGTGAAACCATGCACTGGCACTCATAGAAATGTTCATCAAGGCACACACAAGATTCACTCACACATTTCCACACATCTGGATATAATGCAACCACATCTCTGTCTCAACACACACACACATTGACACAGACTCAGACAAACAGACAGTCACTCACAAATAGACACACACACACACACATACCCTCACACACAGAGGGACATCATAAACTCCCAGCCAGAAATATATTTATGCTCAGTTCTTTAGAGATTGAGAGATATGGAACAGTTCCAGCATACTCACAGCTAGCTGGGAAAATGAGATAAGCCATGGCTGTGCCTGTTTGATACAGACACATGAAGGCCCCTGACGCCAAGGAGGCTTCTCAGCCAGTCTCTCAAGGTCTCCAGAGGCCTTTCTCTTCTGCACTCTGCTCACTTGGTCCTAGCATGGTCTCCTTAGTCCTCTGATTTCCTGACCTCAGGAGAAAAGGGACTGTGCCTGGCAACATTACTAGCAGAGAGGATGTGGAGTCTCTTATTCTGAGGTTCTGGCTAGGTCTAATAAAATATTAGCCAACCCTCAGCTGCCAGGACCCAGTCACTGGCTTCCCTAGCCTTGCTAGGCAGTGGGCTTGATGGCAGCCAATGTCTCAGGAGCAGAGCACTTGTTGGTGGTCCAAGGCCCTACTGTGGACAGACTCTCAAGGGTGAGGATTGTGGGGGCGGGGAATGAATATTTGTGTTGGATCAGGCAGGGTAAGGACCCTGGTCAAATGAGAGAAGAGAGGGCGGTATAACTAGCATCAAGGGAGTAAAGAAACATTCAGGATTCTGGGAATGGGCTGTCTGGAGCCAAAGAAGAGGAAGCTGACAGTGGAAGAATAATAGAATGGGATGTCTGCAAAAAGAGTATGGTTGCTATGTCATGGGAAGCCACATGGGAGGAAAAGAGGAGAGAGCCCCCTGCCTGGTCCTTATCAATTTGGAGAGCTACAGCTATGATTATTTGACAGCTCATCCCGCCTCCAAGAAGCATTGATTGGGCAACTCACCTGTGCCAATCACGGGACCCAGAGAAGCTGAACCCCTGTCTAGTTGCCCCTTCCCATCCAGACTCAGAGCTCCCCTTCAGAGTTTCTAAGTGCCCTGGGCCTGGTGGAGACCTGTTTGCAGATGAGCCAAGTGGTGACAGAGAAAGAAACAGAGAAGAAGCTTCAAGTGGGAGTGGAAGGCAGGAAAAAGTTGTTCATGTTTACTTCCCAGTCAGTCAAGAGGCTTGAGGAGAAAACATGAATATCGGTGACACAGATGCTCAAGGCAGGGGTGAGATTGGCAGCACACTGCCCCACAAACCTGTAGGGGTTTACACAGTTGCTGGTTCTCCAGGTGGGGTTAGGCCGATGACTCCCAGACCTCACAATTCCAGACTCTTTCCAGGCCTGGCCTCCATGGTGTGTGACAAAACAAGGCCTGCTCTTCTCCTGAGCCTTCTCTGTGATGTGGTCTTCATTCCTACCTCCATGCTGGTGGGTGAGTGGTGATAACAGCCTTGACTGGGCTTTGGGAACCGACCTCATTTCACTGTGAGTGTGCCATTTGTGTGTCCTGAACTGAAAATGTCAGGTCAGGACTACTGCATACAGTAGGGGCTCTATCAATAGGCTCTATCAATGGGAGACTCCTCTCAGAGCAGCCATGAGTGTGTTTCACCATCTCCTCTTCACCCTCAGCCAAGGGTGGACCAGAGAAACTGGCTTTCCACTCTCAACAGGCCTCAGTGTTCCTGGAAAACTTGGGAGAACCATGGCTCAAGAAGCCTGCTCTATCCTCTGCCGGGGGTCAGACTTTAGCTGCCGGCCTGCTGGAAGGCCAGCCTCCATTGCCATGCCTTGACCTCCCTGGCCTAGCTAATCAAGGTTGCATAGGCATTCTATTGGTCCAAATGCCATAAGTTGTCCACTGTGGGTCAATGGCTGGTCACACTACCAATGTTTAGGCCAGAGATGACAGGTTGCCAGAAAGCCCTGGGAATTTTGGAGGTGCATTCTGCCTAGAACTCAGGCATCTGCCACTTAGGAGGTCCTAAAGTCACCTATTCATTTTGTGAATGGACCTTTCAAGCAACCCCCATCCCCATCAACAGTAGAGAACTATGTCAGACCACAAGGGACAGGGCCCTTACGTTTTCACTCCCATGTAGACTTGAAAAGGAGAGCAAGACACTGATAAGCAAGCTAACAAACAACAAAAGTCAACTCAGTGCTTCAGACATGAGACCAGTGTGAGTCAGAGCCTAGGGACCGTAGGATGAGAACGACATGTATGTAAAATGGCTCAGCCTTTGGGAGACAGTGATACATCAAGCAGCAAGTTTTGAGCACCCTACGCAAATGACCGATGTTGGAGTGGAAGGCAGCACCCCTGACATGTGGCTGAGGATGTTAAGTCATGTATCCTTCTAGTTTTCATTATGTCAAATAGATCGCAGCAGGCATCGAAGTGCCAAACACTAGTCTGGCATTCTCATTCTGGACACAGTGAAATATTGTTTGGATTCAATGAGATCGTTTTCCATCCTGTCACAGAGCTGCCTAGGAAAGACTATTGGAGTCACCTGAGTGTCATTTGAAACAGAGCCACAGTTTTGGTGCCTCAGTGTTGCCTGAGACCAAGTCAGTCAGCTTCCTCTTGTGTTTTGAAAATGAGAAGAACTCCAATAGGATGTGTCAGACTCTTTTTAAGAAGTCAGCTCCTCAAGAGATGGAAGAATGACAGGGTAATCCATTCTGGAACAGGGGAGCGAGAAATAGGAAAATGAAATGAAGGCCCTGATGATGCTGACAGAAGGATACCCTGGCCCCTTTCTCAATAGCTTTCAGAAGGTTCACCCTTGGAGAGCAATGAACAACCTTGTTTAGAACAAAGGGTACTTAAGAGCCATTTGTTTTACTGGCCCTGGGCTAAATAAGGTCTCCCAAAGACCCAAGCAGATGCCCTATTTTTCATATTCTTGCTCTGTCCAGGTGATTCCCTCTGTCGGAAACTCTATCATCATTTCATTCTGGAACCAATCCAGATTTCTTAAGGAACTATACAGAATGTGAGGCATTCCCAAGGAAAACACTCTGATATGGATCATTGAGTCAATTCTTTTCAGACATCCAATGAGAAGGGGTGTGGGGGAGGGAAAAGAGTGCCAGAGACTCAGCTGGTGGTTGCTGGGTGCTGCAAAGTCTCTGGGTCTACTGCTGATATTTCTGGAATACTCAATTGTTAAGGCCAGCCACTGGAAATGCAGGTGACCTCGCATAACCTTTTCAATGTTCACCAGAAATTCCACACGTGAAGCAAAAAAGGAATGGATAAAGTCCAAAGCGACCTTGAAGCAAATGAATATTTCTTGACTCACTACTGAGGAAAAGTGCTGAGAGACACTTCAGCCAGGTCCTCTCCTCAGCCATCTGGGCCCTGGACCAAGCTGGTCTCAGGTGGACTGGGCCTCCCTTGGCCCCCCATACCATGTGCGTCAGGATAGGAGGCTCTCTCTGGTCCTGACCTAGATGCTGGGCTGAGCATGCTGTGGGCCACCTGGTGGTTGTAGCAAGGCTGCGCATGAAGCTCTGTCCTAATGGTTCTGGGCTCAGGTGTGTAGGGTGGAGGTATCTAATTAGGTGGGTTTCTTTTCTTTATTTTAACTCTTTTGAAATTCAGATTCTCAATTGAAGCACAGATGAATTCAAAGTTTATACTGGTTTCAGAGGGATGCCTCTGGGTAGCGACAGTTCCATACAAAGTGTTCACCACCAGGGGTAGAATAATCAACTATCACCCAGAAAATGATCATAATTTGACTGAGAAGATTCTCCTCCTTTTGGACATTTGGCCTTCATACCCAATCCCAACAAAATGTTTACATATGTCTCTGGGGAATATCTTTCAGACACACACACACACACACACACACACACACACACACACACACACACACACACTCTACCAGACCTTGATTCCTCAAAGGCTTTTGAGGCACACATACTGTTTTGCACTCTCATGAAAGTGCATGCACAATGAACCCACGTTATTAAACACAAGTGAAACTGTATGCCGACACTCATAGAAATGTTCACCCAGGCACACACACGAGGGCACTCATACATTTCCACCTGCTTGGATATCACACAACCACATCTCTAACACACACAGACACAGACTAACAGACATAGACACACACAAACACACACACAGAGGGGCAGAGTAAACTCTCAGCCAGAAACCTATTTAAAGTAATTGAAAAAGCTCCAGTGGGGAGTGAGAGGCAAGAAAAAGTGGCTTGTGTTCACTTCCAGGTCAGACAAGAAGCCTGGAGCTAGAGCATGAATATCGGTGACCAGGACGCTCAAGGCTGGAGTGAGACTTGCAGCACCCCTTGCCTGCTGTCCTGCAGACATTTAAGGGTTTACACAGGTGAGACAGGGCAGTGACCCCCAGACAGCCAAATTCCAGGCCCTTTCCAGACCTGGCACCCAAGGCATTTGACATAACTAGGCCAGCTCCTGTCCTGGACCTTCTCTGAGTCATGGTGACTTTCACTACCTCCATGCTGCTGGGTGGGTGGTGATAACAGCCTTGACTATGCTTTGGGCGGCAACCTCATTTCATGGTGAGTGTGCCAATTGTGTGTCTTGAAGTGAAAATGGCAGATGAGGACTGCTGCATTCAGCTAGGGCTCTATCAATAGCAAAACCCTCCTGGAGCAGCCACCATTGTGTCTCACCACTTCCTCCCCAGTCTAAGCCCAGGGTGGACCAGAGGGACTGGTTTTCCACTCCCCACAGGCCTCAATGCTCCTAGAGAACCCTGGAGGACCAAGGCTCAGGATGCCTGTCCTCCAGGGGGTCAACCATTAGCCTACTGCAAGGTTAGTCTCAATTGCCAAGCATTGACCATTATGGCCTCCCTAATTAGGGTTTCATTTGCATTCTATTGGCCCAAATGTTGTAAGCTGTCCCCTTTGGGCCAGTGGCCATTGTCGCCACTGGTGTTTAGGCCAGAGAAGAGAGGTTGTAAGATAGCTCTGTGAATTTTGGAGCTTCGTACTTCCTCAACTCAGGTTTCTGCCACTTAGGAGCTCCTAAACTCACTTATTCATTTTGAGACTGGCCCTTTTGAGCAGTCCCCTTCCCTGTCAAGGGAAGAGAACTACGTTAGAACTAAAGATACAGGTCCCTTATGATTTCATTCCTGTGTGGACTTAAAAAGGAGAACAAGACACTGACAAGCAAACAAACAAATGAATGACCACTCAGAGGCTCAGACTTGAGACCCGTGTGGTTCAGAGCCTAAGGGCAGTAGGGGGAAAACAACATGTCTGTAAAAGGGCTTAGCCTTTGGAAGATGGCGACACCCCAGGCAGCGTATGCGGAGGACCCAATGCAGGTGTCCAGTCTTGGAGCAGAAGGCAGCATCCCTGACATATGGGTAAGGGTGTTAAGCCACATATCCCCACTAGGTTCATTTTATTAAAAAGACAGGCCACTGCAGGTTTGGAGATGCCAAACCCTAGTCTGGCATTCTCATAATGAAAGATTTCTGGACACACTGGAACATTGTTTGTATTCAATGGAATCATTTTTATCTTGTCACAGAGCCACCTAGTGAAGAATATTGAAGACCTATGAGTGTTGTTTGAAACAGAGAGGTAGTCACTGTGCCTCAGTGTTTCCTGAGACCATGTCTGTCAGCTTCCTCCTGTGTTTTGAAAATGAGAAGGACTCCAAAAGGATGTGTTCTACTCTTCTTGAGAAGTCTGCTCCTTGAGAGCCAGAAGAGGTGCAGGGCAATCCATTCTGGAACAGGGGAGTGAGAAATAGGAAAATGAATGAAGGCTATGATGCTGCTGAAAGAAGGACACCTTGACTCTTAGCTTTCCCCAGGTTCATCCTTGGAGAATAATGAACTACCTCATTTAGAATAAAGAGTTTTGGGGAGCCATTTGTTCTTCTGGCCATAGTTTAAATAAGATCTCCTGGAGACTCAGGCGGATGACCAATTTTTCATATTCCTGCCCTGTTCATGTGATTCCCTCTTGTCTGAAATTCTATTGTCATTGAACCCTGGAAATTACCCAAATTCCTTAAGAGACAGTACAAAATCAGAGGCATTCTCTGAGGTAAACCCTCTAAAATGGATCATTGGGTCAATTATTTTCAGACATCCAATGAGAAGGGGGGTGGTGAAGGGAAAAAGATGCCAGAGAATCAGCTGGTGGTTGCTGGGTGCTGCAGAGTCTCTGAACCCACTGATGACTTGTCTGGAATCCTCAAAACTTAATGTCAGCCACTGGAAAATCAAGTCATCTCACATACTCTTGTTTTGGTCATCTGAAATTCCATATGTGAAGCAAAAAAGGAAAGGATGAAGTTCGAAGTAACCTTGGAGCAAATGCAGAGTTCTTGATTAACTAAAGAGGAAAACATCTGAGAGACGCTACAACCAGGCCACCGCCTCAGCCTTCTGGGCCCTGAACTGAGCTCTTAGCTCAGGTGAACTGGGTCTTCTTTGGCCACTGATACTGGGTATGTCAGCCATCTGCTCAAGACAGGAGACTCTCTCTGGTCCTGACCAGGATGCTGGGCTGAGCAGGCTGCCTGCTACCCGGTGGTTGTAGGGAGGCAGCTCATGAAGCTCCAACCTAAGGGTTCTGGGCTTAGGTGTGTGTGGGTGGAGAAAACTTTTTGAGTAAATTTTTTTTTCTTACTTTGACTCTTTTAAAATTCAGATTCTTGACAGAAGCAATGACAGTTTCAAAGTTGATATTGGTTTCAGGGGCACACTACCTGGCCTCGATAGTTACATACAAATTGTTTGACTCCAGAGGTCCAGCCATCATCTGTCACCTGGAAAATGATCATAATGTGATTGAGAGGATTCTCATTTGGGACTCCTGGCCTTCACACCCGGGCCCAACCAAATGTTGACAGATGTCTCTGGGGAATATCTTTGATACACTCACACTCTCTATCAGACTTCGATACCCCCCAAAATTTCTTGAGGCATACATGCTGCTCTGTACTACCACAAAAATGCATGTACAATGTGCCCACATTATTAAGCACAAGTGAAACCATGCACCGACACACATAGAAATATTCACCAGGCACATACACGAGGCCACTCACATATTCCCACCTGCCAGGATATCATACTCCCAAATTTCTGTCTCACACAGAACACATACACACAGACACACACTCTCCCACATTCACACACAGACAGACTCTATAAATTCCCAGCAAGAAACCTTTGAACTCAGTTCTTTAGAGATAGAGAGACATTGAACAGTTTTAGCACACACACAGCCAGCTGGGAAAATGAGGCAAGCCATGGCTGTACCTATTTGATACAGACACACGAAGGCACTCGGCATCAAGAAGTCTTCCCAGCTGGGCTCACAAGGCATCAAGTGGCTTTTTCATTTCTGCACCTCATATGCATGGCCTAACTGGGTCTCCTCAGCCTGCTGAATTTCTGGCCTCAGGAGGAAAGGGACTATGCCTGGCAGTATGTCTTGCAGAGAAGATGTGGGTTCTCAACTTCTGAGGCACTGGCCAGAATGAGTAAAATATTAGCCAAACCTCTGCCTCCAGTAATCAACTCCTGGCTGCCCCAGCCTTGCTGGGCAGTAGACTTAGCAGCCGTCTATGTTCCAAGAGCAATGCACTCACTGGTGGTCAAAAGGCCAGTGGTGGACAGATTGTCCACGACTTTGGTGGCATGGAGGCAATGGGCTGCTTGTGTTGAATTAGGTAGGTGAGGATCATGGCTTTGGAGAGGGGGTAAGGCTGCTGGTTAAATGGAAAAATGAGGGCAGTAGAATTGGAAGCAAGTGAGTATGAAAATGTACAGGAGGCTGGGAATGGGCTGCCAGGGAGCTGAAGAAAGAGGAAGGGCCCTGGGAGTGGAGATGAAAGCTGAAAGTGGAAGGATGATAGAATGGGGTGTCTGGTAAAAAGTGGGGCTGCTGTGTCATGGGAAGACACAATGGAGGAAAGAAGGAGAGAGACCCCTGTCTGGCTCTAATAAATTCAATGGGCAATATTTGGATTAATTGGCAGCTCGTTTTGCCCCCTAAAAGCATTGATCAGGCAACTTATCTGTGGCAATCATGGGGCCTGAAGAAGATGAATCCCTGTCCAATTGCCCCTTCCCGCCCAGGCCCAGAGCTCCCCTCTAGAGTTTCCAAGTGCCCTGGGCTGGCAGGGACCATTTTGCAGAAAAACCAAGTGAGGACAGAGAAATAGAAAAGTTCCAGAATGGAGCAAGTTCCAGACAGGAAAAAGTGGCTCATATTTACTTCCTGGTAGGTCAAGAGGCCTCGTACAAGAACATGAATATTGGTGACCTGATACTCAAGGCAATGATGAGGCTGGCAGCACCCCTGCTTCCTGCCCTGCAGACCTTTAGAGGTTTATGGAGGTGCTGTTTCTCTGCATGGAGAATAGTGATGACTCCCAGAACTATGAATTCCAGGCCCTTACCAGGCCTGGAGCCCAGGTTGTTCAATATAACGAGGCCAACTCTTGTCCTGGGCCTTCTCTGAGACATGGTGCCTTCGTCCCTATCCCCATGCTGACAAGTGGGTGGTATTCATATCCTCAATGCGGTTGTGGGCAGCAGCCTTATTTGACTGTGCCATTTGTGTGTCCTGAGCTGAAAATGGTTTGTCAGGACTGTCATATACAGCTGGGGCTCTACCAATAGCAAAACCCTCCTGGAGCAGCCACAAGAGTATCTTACCACCTCCTCCCCAGCCTCAGCCCAGGGCAGACTAGAGGGCTTGGCTTTTCACTCTTTATAGACTTCTGCGCTCCTGGAGAACCCAGGAGAATTAAGGTTCAGGATACCTGCCCTGTCCTCTGCCAGTGGTCAGTCATTAGCTGCCAGACTGCTGGGAGGCCAGCCTCCACTGCCACACATTGACCTCCTTGACCTCCGTAATCATGGTCACATCTGCATTCTATTGGCACAAATGGCATAAGCTGTCCCCTTTGAGTGAGTGGCCAGGCCCGCCACCAGTGTTTAGGCTGGAGATGACAGGTTGCCAGACAGCCCTGGGAATTTCGGAGCTGCATTCTGCCCAGAACTCAGGCCTCTGCTGCTTAAGAGCTCCAAAACTCACCCATTCCTTTTGTGACTGGTCCTTTGAACAGTTCCCCTCTTCATCAAGGGAATGGAACTATGTCAGACTGCAAGGGACAGGTCTCATGATTTTGCTCACATGTGGACTTGAAAAGGAGAGCAATACACCAAAGAGCAAGCAAGCAAGCAAGCAGACAAACAAACAAACAAACAAAACAAACAAAAGCCAGCTCAGAGACTCAGACATGAGACTGGTGTGGGTCAGAGCTTAAAGGTGTAGGGGAAGAACAACATGTGTTTAAAGGGTCTCAGCCTATGGGAAGTGGTGACACACCAGGCAGCAGGTGCTGTACATCTCACACAGGTGATTGATGGAGTTGAATGCAACGACCTTGACATGTAGGTTAGAGTATTAAGCTACATATCCCCATTAGATTTTGTTAAATCAAATGGATAGACTGCAGCTGGTTGTGAGTCACCAAACCTTAGTCTTGCATTCTCGTGTTGACAGATTTTTGGACACACTAGAATGTTGTTTGGATTCAATGGGATTGTCTTCTATCCTGTCACAGAGCCACCTAGCAAAGGCTATTGGAATCACCTGAGTGTCGTTTGAAACAGAGCGGCAGTCCCAGTACTTAAGTGTTTTTTGAAACTGTGTCCATCACCTTTCTCCTGTGTTTTGAAACAAGAATGTCTCCAAAAGGATGTGTTCAATTGTTCTTGAGAAGGTGGCTTCTTGAGAGCCAGAAGAGGGACAGGGTTATCCATTCTCAAACAGGCAGGAGAAATAAGGAAATGAAAAGAAGGCTCTGACCCTGCTGAGAGAGGGACACCCTGGTCCCTTTCTCAATAGCTTTGACAAGATTCAACAAGGGAGAACAATGAACAACCTCATTTAGAAAAAGGGTATTTGGCAGCTATTTGTTCTGTGGGCCTCAGACTAAATAAAGCCTTCTGGTGACCGAGGCATATGCCCGATTTTTCATATTCTTTCCCTATCCAGGTGATTCCCTCTGTCTGAAACTCTATTGTCATTGCTTCTCAGAAACATTCCAGATCCCTTAAGAGACAGTATAAAATCCTAGGCATTCCCCAAAGCAAATACTCTAAAATGGATCATTGGGTCAGTTCTTTACAGACATCATTGAGAATGGGGGTGGAGGGAGTGAGAAAAGTGCCAGAGAATCAGATGATTGCTGTTGGGTGTTGCCAGTCTCAGAGCCCACCTCACATACTCATTTTCATGGTCAACAGAAATTCTAATCATGAAGCAGAAAAGGAAAGGTGAAGTCTGAGGTAACCGTGGGGCAAATGCAGGGCTCTCAACTCACTACTGAGGAAAACATTTGAGAGACTCCACAGCCAGGACCCCTCCTCAAACATCTAGGCCCTGGACCAATCTGTGGCCTCAGATGGACTGGGACTCCCTTGCCTCCCAATACTAGGTGTGTCAGGACAGGAGGTTCTCTCTGGTCCTGACAGGGATGCTGGGCTGAGCAGGCTGCAGGTAACCCAGTGGTTGTAGGGAGGAGGCATATGAAGCTCCATCCTAATGATTCTGGGCTCGAGTGTGTGGGTGTGAGGATATTTTATCAGGTGGATTTCTTTTCCTTATTTTAACTCTTTTGAAATTCAGATTCTCAGGAGTGCACAGACGAACTCAAAGTTGATGTTGGTTTCCACGGCATGCCACCCGAACTCGACAGTTTCATACAAAATGTTTGCCTTCAGGAGTACAGTGATCATTTGTCACCCAGAAAATAATCATAATGTGACTGAGAGGATTCTCTTCCTTTTGGACCCCTGGCCGTCACATCGAAACCCAACCAAATACTGACAGATATTTCCAGAGAACATCTTTGACACACTCTCACATTCTACCAGACATTGATACCACCAAAAGTCCCTTGAGGCTCACATCCTACTTCACGTTCCCACAAAAGTGCATGCACAATGTGCCCACATTATTAAACACAAGTGAAACCATGCACCGACACACATAGAAATATTCACCAGGCACATACACGAGGCCACTCACATATTTCCAACTGCATGGTATTATACAACCACATCTCTGTCTTACACAAACACACACACAGACACAGACTAACACACACAGACACACACAGACACACACACACACACACACTCACAAACAGAGGGATAGAGAAACCTATTTGAACTCAGATATTTGGAGATTGAGGGACATGAAACAAGTCCACCACACCCACAGCCATCTGGGAAAATGAGGCAAGCATGGTTGTGCCTGTTTGCTACAGACAGACGAAGGCTCCTAATGTCAAGGAGGCATCCCAGTCAGGCTGAAGACTTCCAGAGTCCTTTCTCTTCTGTGCCCCACACGCATGGGCCTACCTAGTTCTCCTCAGATCTCTGACTTCCTGGCCTCAGGAGGAAAGGGACTGTGCCTGACAGCATGGCTGGTGGAGGGGCCGTGGGGTGTTGTTACTTTCTAAGTTGCTGGTCAGGCCTAATAAAATATGACCCAACTCTTTGCCCTCATGGCCCAGTCTCTGGTTGCACCAGCCTTGCTGGGCAGTGGGCTTGATAGCGGCCAAGGTCCCAGGAGCACTGTATTTGCTGATGGTACAAAGCTCTGCTATGGACAAACAGACTGTCCCGGGTGAGGGTGGGGAGGGAGAGAATGGGTTGATTGTGTTGGATCAGATAGGCAAGGATCATGGCTATGGAGAGGGGGTAAGGACACTGGTCAAATGAGGAAGGGAAGGTGGCAGAATTGGCAGTAAGGGAATATGTAAATGTTCAGGATGCTGGGAATATGCTGCCTGGAAGCCAAAGAAGGTGGAAGTTTCCTGGGAATGGACTTGAAAGCTGAGAGTAGACAGAAAATGAAATGGGGTATCTGCAAGGTGCCATGGGCTGCTGTATCATGAGAAGACAAAAAAAAAAGAAAGAGAAGAGACCCCCCTGCCTGGCCCTAATCAATTTGATGGGCAACGATTGTGATTAATTGACTGCTTGTCCTACTTCCAAGGAGCATTAATTGGGCAACCTACCTGTTCCAATCATGGGGCATGGATAAGGTGAGCTCCTGTCCAGTCTCCCCTTCCTGCCCAGAGCTCCCCTCTGGGATTTCCAAGTACCTTTGGGCCTGGCAGGGACCTGTTTACAGAATAGCCAAGCAAGGACAAAGAATGAGAGAGAAGAAGCTCCAAGAGGCAAGCAGGAGGCAGGAAAATGTGGCTCGTGTTTACTTCTTGGTCAGTCAAGTGGCCTGGGGCAAGAGCATGAATATCGGTGACCTGAACACTCAGGGCAGGGGTGAGAATGTCACCACCCCTGCACATGGACCCACTGAACTTTAGGGGTTTACGCAGATGCTTGTTCTCTGAGTGGAGGCAGGGCAGTGACTCCCAGACCTCCAAATTCCAGGCCCTTTCCGTATCTGGAGCCCAATGCATTCAACATAACTAGGCTACCTCCTGTACTTGGCCTTCTGTGAGACGTGGTAACTTCATCTCTACCTCCATGCTGGTGGCTGGGTGGTGATAATAGCCTCGACTAGGCCATGGGCAGCAGCCTCATTTGACTGTGACTGTGCTATTTGTGTGTCCTGAACTGAAAATGGCAGGTAAGGACTGCCATATATAGCTGGGGCTCTATCAATAGCAGATCCTTCCTGGAGTACCAAAAGTGTCTCTCACCACATACTCCCCAACTTCAGCACAAGGCAGACCAGAGAAACTGGCTTTCCACTCTCCAAGAGCCTCTGTGCTCCTAGAGATCCAAGGAGAACCAAGGCCCAGAACACCTGTCCTGCCCTCTGCCAGAAGGTCAGACATTAGTCTCTGGCCTACTGTAAGGCCAGCCTCCACTGCCACACATTGACCTCCTTGGCCTTCCTAATCATGGTCACATTTCCATTCTATTGGCCCAAATACCCTTTGAACCAGTGGCCAATCCCACCACCAGTGTTTAGACCAGAGAAGAAAGGTCATCGGACAGCCATGGGAATTTTGAAGCTGCATTCTGCCTGGAACTCAGGCCTCTGCCACTTAGGAGCTCCTAAACTTGCCCATTCATGTTGAGACTGGCCCTTTCAAGCAGTTCCTCTCCTCATCAAGGGAAGGGAACTACATCAGAACCAAAGGGACAGATCCCTTATGATTTTGCTCCCATGTAGACTTGAAAAAGAGAGCAAGATGCCAACAAGCAGGCAAGGAAGCAAACAAACAAACAAAAGTTAACTCAGCACCTCAAACATGAGATGGGTATGGGGCAGAACCTAAGAGCAGTAGGGGTTAAATGACATGTATGTAAAGGGGCTCAGCCTTTGGGAGATGGTGACACATCAGGCAGTGTGTGCTAAGCACCTCATGCAGGTGATAGATGTTGGAGTAGAAGGCAGCACCCCTGACATGAGGGTGAGGGTGTTAAGCCACGTAACTCCGCTAGGTTTCGTTTTGTCAAATGGACAGACTATGGTTTGAAAGCGCCAATACCTAGTCTGTTTGAATTAGATGAGATCATTTTCAAATCTGTCACAGACTCGGCTGGCTAGCAAAGACTATTGGAGTCCCTTGAGTGCTGTTTAAAATGGAGCAGCAGTCCCGGAGCCTTCATGTTATCTGAGACTATGCCTGTCACCTTCCTCTTGTGTTTTGAAAACAAGAAGGACTCAAAAAGAATGAGTTTGACTCTTATTAAAAAGTTGGCTCCTCGACAGCCGAAAGAGGGACAGGGTATTTCATTCTGGAACAGGGAAGTGAGAAATAGGGAAATGAAAACAAGGCTGTGACGCTGCTGACAGAGGGATACCCTGGTAACTTTCTCAATAACTATGCCAAGTTTCACTCTTGGAGAACAATGAACGAACTCATTTAGAACAATTTGTACTTGAGAGCCATTTGTTCTGTTGGCCTTAAGTTAATAAGGTCTCCCGGGAATCCAGGCAGATGCCCACTTTTTTATATTTCTTCCCTGTCCAGGTGATTCTCTCTGTCTGAAACTCTATCATCATTGAACCCTGGAAACTATTAGAATTCCTTAAGGGACAGTACAAGATGAGAGGCATTCTCTTAGGCAAACCCTCTGAAATGGATGATTGGGTCAATTATATTCAGACATCAAATAAGAAGAGGAGTGGGGGAAGAAGAAAGGTGCCAGAGAATCAGCTGGTGGCTGCTGGGTGCAGCAAAGTCTCTGGTCCCACTGCTGACATGTCTCAAAATTCCTCAAAATTAAGGCTGGCCAAAGCAAATGTGGATAACCTCACATACTCTTTTTCACAGTCACCAGACATTTCATACAAAAAAAGGAAAGAATGAAATCCTAGGTAACTTTGGAGCAAATAAAAGGTTCTCCACTCACTACCGAGGAAAATGTCTGAGAGGTACCAAAGCCAGGCTTCATCTTCAGCCATCTCGGTCCTGAACCAAGCTGTGGCCTCAGGTGTACTGTGCCTCCTTGGCCCCTGATACTGGGTATGTCAGCCACCTCCTCAGGACATCAGACTCGCTCTGGTCCTGAAATGGATGCTGGGCTGAGCAGGCTGCAGCCACCCAGTTGTAAGGTGGAAGCACATGGAGCTCCGTCTTAATGGTTCTTGGCTTGGGTGTGTGTTGGTGGGGTGATCTTATAGGGTGGATTTCTTTTCCTTTGTCTATTTTCAAATTTAGATTCTTGATTAAAACACAGAGGGATTCAAAGGTGATATTGGTTTCAGGGGCACACCACCCAGTCACGAGAGTTCCATGCAAAGGGTTTGCCTCCAGGAGTCTAGGGATCATTTGTCATCTAGAAAACTATAACTCTGACCCATACAGGACTCATGTCTGAGACTCTGAGTTGGCTTTTGTTTGTTTGTTTATTTGCTTGCTTGCTTGCTTGCTTCTCGGTGTCTTCCTCTCCTTTTCAAGTCCACTTGGGAGCAAAATCATAAGGGCCCTGTCCTTTGCCCCTGGATGGGGAAGGCAATATTGAAAGAATCAGTCACAAAATGAATGGGCGAGTTTAGGAGCTCCCAAGTGGCAAAGACCTGAGTTCTGGGCAAAACGTATCTCCAAAATTCCCAGCGCTGTGTGGCAAACTCTTGTCTCTGGCCTAAACACCAGTAGCAGGAATGGCCACTGGCCTAAAGGGGATAGCTGATGTCATTTGAACTAACATAACGTACATAAAAGAGGCCAAGGAGGTCAATGCGTGGCAGTGGAGGCTGCCCCCATAGCAAGCCGACAGTTAATGGCTGATCTCCTGGCAAAGGACAGGGCAGGCATCCTGAACCTGGGGTTTTCAAGAGTACTGAGGCATGTGGAGAATGGAAAACTGGTCCCTTCTGTTCCACCCTGGGCTCAGACTGGGGAGGAGGTGGTAAGACACAATGGTGGCTGCTCCAGGAGGGTTTTGCTATTGATAGAGCCCCAGCTGTACATGGCAGTCCTGACCTGCTGTTTTCACTTTAAGACACACAAATGGCACAGTCACAGTGGAATGAGGTCACTGCTCTCGGCCCAGTCGAGGCTGTCATCACCACCTACCCACCAGCATGGCAAAAGGGATGAAGTCACCACATCTTAGAGAAGGCCCAGAACAAGAGCTGACCTTGTTATGATGAATGCCCTGGGCGCCTGGCATGAAAAGGGCCTAAAATTGGAAAGTCTGGGAATCACTGCCCTGTCCCTCCCAGTGAATCAGCACCTGCATAAACCCCTAAAGTATAGAAGGAAAGTGGGCAGGGGTGCTGTTAGTTTCACCCCTGCCTTGAACATTCATTCCATGGATATTGATGCTCTCACCCCAGGCCTCTTGACTGACCGGAAGTGAACAGAGCTACTTGTTCTGCCTCCCACTCTCCCCTGGAGTTTTTTCTCTGTCTCTATCTCTGTCATCACTTGATTCTTCTGCAAACTGGTCTCCTCTAGGCCCAGGGGGCTTGGAAACCCCAGAGGGGAGTTCTGGGCCTGGGCAGGAAGAGGCGACTACACAGAGGTTTAGCTTCTGGCCCCGTAATTGGCACAGGTGAGTTGCCCAATGAACGCTCCCTGGAGGCAGGATGAACTATCATTTAATCACTGTTGTTGCCACTCAAATTGATTAAGGCCAGGCAGAGGACTTTCTCCTCCTTCTTTCCTCCACTGCGTCTTCCCAAGACACAGCAGCCACACTCTTTTTCCAGATGTCCCATTCCATTTTCTTCTCTCAGGTTTCAAGTCCACACCCAGGACCCTTCCACCTTCTTTAGCCCCCAGGCAGCCCATTCCCAGCCTCCTACACATTTCTGTACTCCTTTGCTGCCATTTCTACCACCCTCTCTTCTCCAGTTTGAACAGTGACTTTACCCACTCTCCACATAGATTATCCTCACCTACCTGATCCAAAGCAAGAAGCCCTTTCTCTTCTTCAACCTCCCTCACCCTGGACAGTCTGTTAGTCCACAGCCAAACTTTGGACAACCAGAATTTGCACTACTCCTGTGAACGTGGCTGATGTCAAACCCACTGCCTAGGCAGACTAGGCAGCCAGGGAATGTGTCCTAGGGGCAGAGGTTTGGCTAATATTTTACTGAGCCCGGCCAGCAGTTCAGAAGTTGAGACCCCACATCCCTCCACCAGTCATGCTGCTAGGCACAGTCCCTTTCCTCCTGAGGCCAGGAAGTCAAAGGGCTGAGGAGACCTAGCCAGGACCAGGCTTGCGAGGCACAGAAGAGAAAGGCCTCTGGAGGCCTTGAGAACCCAGCTGGAAAGACGCTCTGATTTCAGAGACCTTCATGTGTCTGTATCAAACAGGCACAGCCACAGCTTGTTCATTTTCCCAGCCAGCTATGGGCGTGGTGGACCTGTTCCAATCCCTCAATCTCTAAAGATCTGAATTCAAATAGGTTTCTGGGTGAGAGTTTACAGTGTTCGTGTGTGTGTGTGTGTGTGTGTGTGTGTGTGTGTGTGTGTGTGTGTGTGTGTCTGTGGTAGAGATGTGGTTCTGTGATATACAAGTGGGTGGAAATATGTGAGTGCCCTTGTGTGTGTGCCTGGGTGAACATTCTGTGTCAGCATACAATTTCACTTGTGTTTAATAATGTGGTCACATTGGTTATGTACGTTCATGGGAGTGAAAAGCAAGATGTGTGCCTCAAGAGACTTTTGGTGGTATGAAAATCTGTTAGAGTATGAGAGTGTTTCAAAGATATTCCCCAGAAACATCTGTCAACATTTAGTTGGGCCTGGGTGTGAAGGCTACGGCTCTCAGAGGAGAATCCTCTAAGTCACATTATGATTGTTTTTTGAATGAGAGATAATCGCTGACCTATGGTGGTAAACACTTTGTATGGAACAGTCCCAACTGGGCAGCGTGCTTCTGAAACCAATATCACCTTTGAATTCTTCTGTGCTTCAGTAAGAATCTGAATTTCAAAAAAGTAAGAAAAAGAAATCCACCCAATAAGATCTCCCCACCTCCACCTACTTATGCTAGGAACTATTAGATGGGAGCTTCTTTTGCTGCCTCCCCTTGATACTGGGTGCCCACAGCCTGCTCAGCCCAGCATTCAGATTAAAACCAGAGAAAGCCTTCTATGAGGTTGCTGACACACCCTGTTATCAAGGGCCAAGGGAGGCCCAGACCACCTGAGGCCACAGCTCAGCCCAGGGCCCAGATGCTGAGGAAGGGGCCTAGCTGTGGTGTCTCTCAGATGTTTTTTTGGTAGTGCATCGAGAACCTTTCATTTACTCCAAAGTTATCTCGGACTTCACCCTTTCCTTTTTTGCTTCACATATGTAATTTCTGGTGACAATGAAAGAGGGTATGAGAGGTGACCTGCATTTCCAGTGGCTGGCCTTAACTTTTGAGGATTCCAGACAAGTCAGCAGTGGGTCCACACACTTTTCAGCACTCAGCAAACACCAGCTGTGTTTGTCTCTAGTACCTTCCTCCGTCCCCCTTCCCCCTTCTCATTGGATGTCTAAAAAGAATTGATCCAATGATCCATTTCGGAAAGTTTGCCTCAGGGAATGCCTCACATCCAGTGCTGTCCCTTAAGGAATCTGGAATTTTTCTGGAGAGCAATGACAATAGAATTTCAGACAGAGGGAATCATCTGGACAGGGCAGGAATGTGAAAAAGTGGCCATCTGCCTGGGTCCCCAGGAAACCTTATTTAGCCTGAGGCCAGCAGAACAAATGGCTCCCAAGTACCCTTTGTTCTAAATGAGATTGTTCATTGTTCTCCATGGTCGAACCTTGTGAAAGCTAATGAGAAAGGGGCCATGGTGTCCTGCGTAAACAGCATTACTGACTTCTTTTCATTTCCCTATTTCTCCCTCCCCTGTCCTGGAATGGATTACCCAGTTCCTCTACCAGCTCTTGAAGACTGACTTCTTAAGAATCATTGTACATATCCTTTTGGAGACCTTCTCATTTTCAAAACATAAGAAGAAACACTGAGGCACCGGGACTGTTGCTCCATTTTAAACAGCACTCAAGGGACTCCAATTGTCTTTGCTAAGTAGCTTTGTGACAGAATAGAAACTATCCTATCGAATCCAAACAACATTCCAGTGTGTATAGAAATCTGTCATCATGAGAATTTCTTATTAGGTTTTGGTGCCTCCACACCTGCTGTAGTCTGTCCATTTGATACACTGAAACCTAGCAGAGATACGTAGCTTAACACCCTTACCAATATGTCAGAGTGCTACCTTCTACTCCAACATAGGTCACCTGCATGGGGTGCTCAGCACCCACTGTTTAGTGTTTCACAGTCTCTCAAGAACTGAGTTCCTTTATATACCTGTTGTTCTTGCCCCACTGCACCTTGGGTCTGAACCACACCAGTCTCATGTCTGAGGCCGAGTTGGCATTTATTTGTTTGTTTTCTTGCTTGCTTCTTGGTGTTGTGCTCTCCAAGTCCACATGGGAGTTAAATCATAAGGGCTCTATCCCTTATTGTCTATCATAGTTCCCTTCCATTGATGGGGAGAACTGCTCAAAAGGTCCAGTCACAAAATGAATGGGTGTCTTTAGGAGATTCTATGAGGCAGAGGTCTGAGCACCAGGTGAAACACAGCTCCAAAATTCCCAGGGCTGTCCAGTGACCTCTTGTCTCCAGCCTAAACACAGGTGGCAGGACCAGCCACTGACCCAAATGGGACAGCTTATGGCATTCATGCCAATAGGATGCAGATGTGACCATGATAAGGAAGTTCAAGGAAGTCAATGTGTGGCAGTGGAGGCTGGCCTCCCAGCAGACTGGCAGCTAATGTCTGAACCCCTGGCAGAAGACAGGGCAGGTGTCCTGAACCTTGGTTCTCCTGCAGACTCCAGTAGCACTGAGGACTGTGGAAAGTGGAAACCTGGTCCCTCTGGTCCACCCTGGGCTAAAACTGGGGAGGAGGTGGCAAGACACAATGGTGGCTGCTCCAGGAGGGTTTTGCTATTGATAGAGCCCCAGCTGTACATGGCAGTCCTGACCTGCTGTTTTTACTTTAAGACACACAAATGGCACACTCACAGTGAAATGAGGCTACTGCTATCAGCCCAGTTGAGGCTGTTATCACCACCTACCCACCAACATAGTGCTAAAGATGAAGTCACCACATCTCAGAGACGGACCAGAACAAGAGCTGACCTTTGTTATGACAAATGCCCTGGGCGCCTGGCATGAAAAGGGCCTAAAGTTGAGAGGTCTAGGAGTCACTACCCTATCCCACCTGGAGAAACAGCACCTGTGTAAACCCCTAAAAGTCTATGGGGCAGAGTGCAGGGGTGATGCCAGTCTGAATCCTGACTTGAGCATCCAGGTCACCAATATTCATGCTCTCAACCTAGGCCCCTTGACTGACCTAGAAATGAACACAAGCCACTTTTTCCTGCCTCTCATTTATCCCTAGAGCTTCTTCTCTGTCTCTATCTCTGTCTTCACTTAGCTCTTCTGCAAAGTGGTCCCTACCAGGCCCAGGGCAATTGGAAACCCTGAAGCAGAGCTCTAGGCCTGGGTGGAAGGGGCGACTGGACAGGGGTTCAGCTTCTCTGGGCCCCATGATTGGCACAGGTGAGTTGCTCAATTAATTCTCCTTGGAGGAGGGCCCAGCTGCCATTTAAACATTGCTGTTGCCCATCGAACTGATTAGGACCAGACAGGGAGCGGACTCACTCCTTTCCTCTGCTGTGTCTTCTCATGTCACAGTAGCCCCACTCTTTTATCAGATGCCCCAGTCTATTTTCCTTCCTCTCTTAGCTTTCAAGTCTAACCTGAAGACACTTCTACCTTCTTTGGGCCCCAGACAGCCCATTCCCAGCCTCCTGCACGTTTCTGTACTCCCTTGCTGCCAATTCTACCACCCTTCTCCTATTTGACCAGTGACCTTAACTCCTCTCCACAGCCATGATCCTCATCTACCTGATCCATAAAAAGCCCTTTCTCCTCCTGCCCCTCCCTCACCCTGGATAGTCTGTTTTTTCTACAGCCGGACTTTGGCCCACCGGCAAGCACACTGCTCCTAGGACCTTGGCTGCTGTCAAGGCCACAGCCTAGCCAGGCTGGTGCAGCCAGAGACTGGGTCCTGGGGGAAGAGGGTTGGCTAATATTTTACTCAGCCAGGCCAGCAGTACAGAAGACGAGACCCACATCTCCTCCACCATCCATGCTGCCAGGCCTAGTCCCTTTCCTATTGAGGCCAGAAAGTCAGAGAGCTGACTGAGCTAGGCCCTGACATGCAGGGCACAGAAGAGAAAGTCCTCTGGAGGCCTAGAGAGCCCAGCTGGGAAGTCTCCTTGACCTCAGTGGCCTTCATGTGTGTGTGTGTGTGTGTGTGTGTGTGTGTGTGTGCGTGTGCGTGCGTGTGTGTGTTTGTGTGTGTGACATATTGTGGTTGTGTAATATCCAGGCACATGGAAATATGTGAGTACCCTGCCTGGGTGAACAATTCTATGACTGTCGGTGCATGGTTTCACTTGTGCTTAATAATGATGGCGTATTGTGCATGCACTTTCATGGACTTGAGAAGGAGGATATGTACCTCAAGAGACTTTTGGGGGTAAGAAAATATGTTAAGAGTATGAGAGTGTTTCAAAGATGTTCTCCAGAAACTTCTGTCATTATTTGGTTGGTACTGAGTGTGAAGGCTATGTGTCTCAAAGAGGAGAATCTCCTCAAGTCACATTATGATTATTTTCTAGGCGAGAGATGATCGCTGACCCCTGGTGTTGAACACTTTGTATGGAACAGCTCTGGCTGGGCAGTGTGCTTCTGAAACCAATATCACCTTTGAATTCTTCTGTGCTTCAATAAGAATCTGAATTACAAAAGAGACAAAGTAAGGAAAAGCAGTCCATCTAGTTACATCCTCCCAACTCAAAACATGAGCCCACTACCATTAAGATACAGCTTCATGCGCTGCCTCCCTAAAACCACCAGGTCACCCACAGACTGCTCAGCCCAGCCTCCAAGTTAGAACCTCAGAGAGCTTCCTATACAGAGGGGGTGGCTGACACACCCAGTATCAGGGGCCATATGAGGCCATGTCCACCTGAGGCCACAGCTTGGTTCATGGCCCAGATGTCTCAGATGTTTTCCTCGCTAGTGAGTCAATAATCTTCATTTGGTACAAAGTTACCTATGACTTCATCCTTTCCGTTTTTGCTTCACGTATGGATTTTATAGTGACCATGAAAAAGGATATGTGAGTTGACTTGCATTTCCAGTTGCCACCCTTAACTTTTGGGGATTCTGGACAAGTCAGCAGTGGGCCCAGAGACTTTGCAGCACCCAGCAGCCACCAGCTGATTTCATGCCACCATTTTCCTACTCCACTCCCTTCTCATTGGATGTCTAAAAATAATAACTCAATGATCCATTTCAAAATGTTTGTCTTAGGAATGCCTTGCATACTGTACTGTCCTTTAATGAATCCGGATTTTTTCTGGGGAGCAATGACGATAGAGTTTTAGAGAGAGGCAATCACCCGGACAGGGCAGGAATATGAAAAACTGGGCTTCCGCCTGGGTCCCCAGGAGAACATCTTTAGCCTGAGGCCAGCCAAATGGCTCCCATGGAACTTTTGTTCTAAATGAGGTTGTTCTTTGAGCTCCAAAACTGAATCTTGTGAAAACTATTGAGAAAGGGGCAAAGGTGTTCCTCTGTCAACAGCATCACAGCCTTGTTTTCATTTCCCTGTTTCTTGCTCCACTGTTCCAGAATGGATTACCCTGTCCCTCTTCCAGCTCTTGAGGAGTCAATTTTTCAAGAAGAGTCAAACACATCCTTTTTTAAGGTCGCTTCATTTCAAACTACACTCAGGTAACTTCAATAATCTTTGCTAGGCGGCTCTGTGACAAGGTGAAAAACAATCCTATCAAATCTAATGTTTCAGTGTGTCCAGAAATCTTTCATCACAAGAATGCCAGACTAGATTTTGGCACCTCTAAACTTGCCGCAGTCTTTCCATTTGACACAATGAAACCTAACGGGGATAGGTGGCTTAATACCCTTACTCACATGTCCGAGGCATATTGTGCTTAGAGCCACTGCCTGGTGTGTCACTGTCTCCCTAAGGCTGAGACCATTTACACACATGTTATACTTCTACTGCCCTTAGGCTTTGATCCACACCAGTCTCATGTCTGAGGCTTTGAGTTTGCTTTTGTTTGCTTTCTTACTTGCTTGTCAGTGTCTTGCTCTCCTTTTAAAGTCCACATGAAAGCAAAATCATAAGGCCCCTATCCCTTGTTGTCTGTCATAGTTTTCTTTCGTCGATGGGGAGTGGAACTGCTAGAAAGGGCCAGTCACAAAATGAATGGATTACTATAGGAGCTCCATTGTGGCAGAGACCTGACTTCCAGGCAGAACACAAGTTTAACATTCCCGGGGTTATTAGGCAACCTCTAGTCTCCAGCCTAAACAAGGGGGAAGGACCAGACAATGGCTTAAAGGGGACACCTTATGGCATTTGGGACAATAAAATGCAGATGCACCATGATTAGGGAGACCAAGGAGGTCAATGCATAGAGTGAAGGCTGGCCTCCCAGCGGGCCAGCAACAAATGGCTAACCCACTGGCAGATGTCAGGGCAGAAGTCCTGAGCCTTGATTCTCCTGGGGTCCCCAGGAGCACTGAGGCCAGTGGAGAGTGGAAACCTGGTCCCTCTAGTTTGCCCTGGGCTGAGGCTGGGGAGGAGGTGGTGAGACACACCTGTGACCGGTCTGGGAGGAGTCAGCTATTAATAGAGCCCCTGCTTTATGTGGCAGTTCTGACCTGCCATTTTCGGTTTAGGACAACACAAATGGCAACCCACAGTGAAAGGACTCCACTGCCCATGGCCTGGTCCAGGTTATTATCACCACCCACGCCCTATCATGTCAGTAGGGATGAAGTCACCACATCTCAAAGAAGGCTCAGAACTAAAGCTAGCCTTGTTATGTTGAATGCCATAGGCACCAGGCCAGAAATGGCCTGGAAATTGGAGGTCTGGTAGTCATTACCCTGCCCTTACTCAGAGAACCAGCACCTGTGTAAACCCTAAAAGGTCTATGGGGCAGCAGCCAGGGCTGCTGACTGTCTCACTCTTGCCTTGAGCTTCTGGGTCACCGATATTCATGCTCTTGCCCCAGGCCTCTTGACTGATCAGGAAGTGAACATGAGTAACTTTTTCTTGACTCCCACTGCCCTCTGGAGCTGCTTCTCTGCCTACTTCTCTGTCTTCGCTTGACTCTTCTGCAAACTGGTCCTCATCAGGCCCAGGGCACTTGAAAACATTGGAGGGAAGCTCTGAGCTTGGGTGGGAAGGGGTGTCTGGACAGGGGTTCAGCTTACCTGGGTCCCGAGGTTGGCATCGGTGGGTTGTCCAATCAATGCTCCATGGAGGCAGGACAAGCTGACAATTAATCACAGCTGTTGCCATTAAATTGATTAGGGCCAGGCAGGGGGCACTTTCCTCCTTTCCCCCTGTGTCTTCCCATGACACAGCAGCCCCACTCTTTTTGCAGTCACCCTTAAATTTTCCTTCCACTCCCAGCTTTTAAGTAGACTCCCAGGACCTTCTTCAGCCTCCAGGCAGCTTCCTGCATGTTTCTGTACTCCCTTGCTGCCAATTCTACCACCCTCCCTTCTCCCATTTGACTAGCAACATTACACCCTAACACAGTCATGATCCTTACCTACCTGATCCAACATAAGGGGCCCTTTCTCCCCCACCCCCCATCCTCATCCTGGACAGTGTTTGTTCACAACAAGACTTTGGACATGCAGTGAGCACACTGCTCCTGGGACCTTGGCTGCTGTCAAGACCCCTGTCCAGCCAGACTGGGACAGCCAGGCACTGTGTCCTGGGGGCAGAGGGTTGGGTAAAATTTTGCTGGGTCTGGCCAGCACTTCAGAAAGTGATACCCCATGTAAAATTCACAAACCATGCTGCCAAGCACAGTCCCTTTCCTTCTGAGGCCAGGAAGTTAGAGGGCTAAGGAGACCAAGCTAGACCCAGCCGTGTGGTGTGCAGAGGAGAAAGGCCTCTGGAGGCCCTGAGAAATGAGCTGGAAAGCCTCCTTTATGTCAGAGCCTTCAGGTTTCTGTACCATACAGGCACAGCCATAGCTTGCCTCATTTTCCCAGCTAACTGTGGGTATAATGGACTTGTTCCATTTCTCAAACTCTGAGTTCAAACATGTTTCTGGCTGGGAGTTTACAGTGTCCCTCTGTATGTGTGTGTGTTTGTATGTTTCTGTGTCTGTGTCTATGTGTGTGTTGTGCATGAGACACAGATGTGATTGTGTGATATCCAGGCAGGTGGAAATATGTGTGCCCTCATGTGTGTGCCTGGGTGAACATTTCTATGAGTGTCAGTGTACGGTTTCACTTGTGTTTAATACCATGGGCTTTTGTGCCTGCACATTCATGTGAGTGCAAAGCAGCATGTGTGCCTCAAGAGATTTTTGAGGGTATCAAGTTCTGGTAGAGTGTGTGAGTGCATCAAAGATATTTCCAGAGCCTAAAGAGATTTTTGGGGTATCAATGTCTGATAGAGTGTGTGAGTGTGTGAAATATGTCCCCTAGAAATATCTGACAACATTTGTTTGGGCCTGAGTGTGAAGTTCATGTGTCCCAATGGAGGAGAATCCTCTCAGTCACATTATAATTATTTTCTGGGGAACAGATCATCACGGAATCTCTGGCGGTGAACACTTTTTTATAGAACTGTCATGGCCAGGTAGCATTCCCTGAAACCAATATCTCCTTTGAATCTGCTTCAATCAAGAATCTGAATTTCAAAGGGGTCAAAGTAAGAAAAAGAAATTTGCCTGATAAGATGCCCCCACCCCACACACCCATATCTAGAACCATTAGGACAGAGCTTCATGTATGCCTTCCTATAACCACTGGGTGGTCCACAGCCTGCTCAGCCCAGTATCCAGGTCAGGACCTAAGAGAGCCTCCTGTTCTGAGGAAGTGGCTGACACAACCGGTATTGGGGGTCAAGTGAGGCCTCATTTACCTGAGACCACAGCTAGGTCCAGGTCTCAGCTGGCTCTCAGATGCTCTCGTTAGTGAGTTAAGAATCCTTCATTTGCTCCCTGGTTACCTCAGATGTCATCCTTTCCTTTTGGCTTCACATATGTAATTTATGGTGACCATGAAAGAGGGTATGTGAGATGACCTGCATTCCAGTGGCCCCCTTAACTTTGAGGATTCCAGACAAGTCACCAGTGGGTCCAGAGACTTTGCAGCACCTAGCAACCACCAGCTGATTCTCTGGCACCTTTCTCTTTTCCTTAACGCCCCCCTTTTCATTGGATGTGAAAAGAATTGATCCAAAGATACAGTTAGGAGGGTTGGCCTTGAGAAATAACTCACATCCTAAATTGTTTCTCAAGGAATCCCTATGTTTCCAGGGAGCAATGACGATAGAGTTTCAGAGAAAGGGAATTACCTGGACAGGAATATGAAAAAGTGGGCATCCACATGGGTCCCCGCAAGATCTAATTCAGCCTGAGGCCAGCAGAACAAATGGCTCCCATGTACTATTTGTTCTAAACAAGGTTGTTTGTTCTTCAAGATTGAACCTGTGAAAGTTATTGAGAAAGGGGCCAGATGTCCATCCATCAGCAGAATTACAGCCTTATTTTAATTTCCCTATTTCTCACTCCCCTGTTCCAGAATGGATTACCATGTCCCTCTTTCAACTCTTGAGCTGACTGCTCAAGAAGAGTCAAACATATCCTTTTAGAGTCCTTATTTTCAAAACACAGAAGAAAGCTGACAGAAGCTGTTGTCTCAAGAAACACAGAGGAATTGGGACTGATGCTTCATTTCAATCCACACTCAGTTAACCCCAATACTCTTTGCTAGGCAGCTCTGTGACAGGATGGAAAAAGATCCCATTGAATGCAAACAAAGTTCCACCGTGCCTAGAAATCTGTCATCATGAGAACGCCAGTCTAGGGTTTACTAGGGTTTGGCACCTGCCGCTGTCTGTCCATTTGACACAATGAAACCTAGCAAGGATATGTGGCTTAACACCTTTACCTGCATGTGAGGGACGCTGCCTTCTACTCCAACATAGGTCACCTGAGTGGGGTGCTCAGCATTCTTTGGTGTGTCACCATCTCTCAAAGGCTGAGCCCCTTTAGACACATGTCATTCTCCCCCTACTGCCCTTAGGCTGTGACCCAAACCGGTCTCATATCTGAGGCTCTGAGTTGCCCTATGTTTGTTTGGTTGCTTGCTTCCTTGCTTGTCGACGTCTTACTCTCCTTTTTAGGTCTGCATGGGAACAAAATCATAAAGTCCCTGTCCCTTGTAGTCTGACATAGTTCCCTTTCCTTGAAAGGGAGTAGATCTACTTAAATGGGCCAGTCACAACATGAATGGGCGAGTTTAGGAGCTCCTAAGTGGTAGAGGTCTGACTTCTAGGTGGAATGCAGCTCCGAAATTCTCAGAGCTTTCCGGCAACCTCTCCAGCCTAAACACCTGTGGCAGGACTGGTCACTGGCCCAAACGGGATATCTTATGGCATTTGGGCCAAAAGAAAGCAGTTGCAACCATGATTAGGGAAACCAAAGAGGTCAATGTGTGGCTGTGAAGGCTGGCTTCCCAGTAGATCAGCAGCTAATTGCTCATGCCCTGGCAGAGGACAGGGCAGGCATCCTAAAACTGGTTTTCCTGGAGTCTCCAGAAGCCCTGAGGCCTGTGGAGAGTGGAAATTCAGGCGTTCTACTTGTCTCTGGGCTGAGGCTGGGGTGGAGGTGGTGAGACACCCTTGTGGCTGTCCTGGGAGGGTTTTGTTATTGATAGAGGCCCAGGTATATGCGGCAGTCCTGACTTGTGTTTTTCAGTTGAGGACACACAAATTTGAACCAGTTCCTTAGAGATTGAGGGACATGGAACAGGTCTACCACACCCACAGCCAGCTGAAAAAATGAGATAAGCCATGGCTCTGCCTGTTTGAAATAGACACTTGAAGGCCCCTGACATCAAGAAGGCTTCCCAGCCAGGCTCTCAAGGCCTGCAGATGCCTTTCTCTTCTTCACCCCACATGCCTCAGCCTAGCTCGGTCTTCTCAACTCTCTGACTTATGGACTCAGGAGAAGTGTGCCTGATAGTATGGCTGGCAGAGGGGCTGTGGGGGTCTTGCCTTCCAAGGTCCTTGCCTAAAAAAATGACCCAAACCTCTGCCTGCAAGACCCAGTCCCTGGCTGCCCAGACAGTCAAGGTCCCAGGAGCAGTGAGTTTCTTTATGGTCCAAAGTCATGCTGTAGACAGATTGTGGGGTAGGGGGAGAACAAGCCACTTGTGTCTGATCAGATATGTGAGGATCATGACTGTGAAGAGCAGGTAGGAATGCTGGTCATTTGGGAGAAGGGAGCTTGGTAGAATTGGCAGCAAGGGAGTACAGAAATGTGCAGGATGCTGGGAATGGGATGCCTCTAGCCCGAAGAAGGTTTTGGGAGTGGACTTGAAAGCTGAGAGTGGAAGGAAAATGGAATGGAACATCTGGATAAAGAGTGGGGTTTCTGTGTCATGAGAAGACACAGCAGAGAAAAGAAGAAGGAGAGAGCTCCCTGCCTGGCTCTAGTCAATTGACAGGCAACAGCTGTAATTCACTGACAGCTTGTCCTGCCTCCAAGGAGTGCATTGATTTGGTAATTCACCTGTGCCAATCACAGGGCCCAGAAAAGCTGAACCCTTGTCTAATTGCCCCTTCCCACCCAGAGCTCCCCTGCAGGGTTTCCAATTGCCCTGTGTCTGGCAGGGATCACTTTGCAGAAGAGCCAAGGGAGGACAGAAATAGAGACAAAGAAGAAGCTCCAGGAGGGAGAGGGAGTCAGGAAGAAGTGGTTTGTGTTCAATTCTGGGTCAGTCAAGGGGCCTGGGACAAGAGCATGAATATCAGTGGCCCAGACACTCAATGCAGGGGTCAACTGGCAAAACCCTTGCCCACTGCCCTGCAGACCTTTAGAGGTTTACACAGGTGCTGGTTCTTCGTGTGGGGGCAGGACGGTGAATCCCAGAACTCTGAATTCCAGGCTCTTTCCAGGCTTGGAGCCCAGGGTGTTTGACATAATAAGGCCAGCTCTTATCCTGGGCCTTCTCAGAGACATGGTAACTTTATCCCTACCTCCATGCTGGTGTGTGGGTGTTGATAACAGCCTCCACCAGGTTGTGGGTAGCAGCCACATTTGACTGTGAGTGTGCCATTTGTGTGTCCTCAACTGAAAACGGCAGGTCAGTGCTGCCACGTACAACTGGGGCTCTATCAATAGCAGACCCCTCCCGGTACGGCCACCATTGTATCTCAGCACCCCTTCCCCAGCCTATTCAGAGAGCAGACCAGAGGAAACGGTTTTCTACTCTACACAGGCCTCAGTGCTCCTGGAGTCCCCAGAAGAACCAAGGCTCAGGATGCCTGCCTTGTCCTCTATGAGGACGTTGGCCATTACCTGCCAGCCTGCTGGGAGGTCTGCCTCCACTGCCATGCATTGACCACTTTGGCCTCCTGAATCATGGTTGCATCTGCATTCTTTTGTCCAAAATGCCATAAAGAGTCCCCTTTGGGCCAGTGTCTGGTCCAGCAACCTATTTAGGCCAGAGACGAGAGTTCGCCAAACAGCCCTAGAATTTTTGAGCTGTGTTCACTCCCATGAAAAGGAGAGCAGGATACTGGCTAGTAAATAAACAAACAAACACCAACTCAGTCTAAGACATGAGACCAGTTTGTGTCAGAGCCTAAGGGCAGTAGGGGGAGAATGACATGTGTCTAAAGGGGCTCAGCCTTTGGGAGATTGTGACACACTAGGCAGTGGGTGCTGAGCACCCTACACAGGTTACCGATGTTGGAATAGAAGGCAGCGTCCCTGACATTTGTGAAAGGGTATTAAGCCACACATTCCTACTAGATTACATTGTATCAAATGGACAGACAGTGGCAGGTTTGGAGGCACCCAACCCTAGTCTGGCATTGTTGTGATGACAGATTTCTGGCTATACTGAAATGTTGTTTGGATTTGATGGGATCGTTTTCATTTTGTCACAGAGATGCCTAGCAAAGACTATTGGATTCTCCTGAGTTCCAATTGAACCAGAGCAGTAGTTTCAGTGCCCCAGTGTTTCCTGAGACCATGTCCGTCACCCTCCTCATGTGTTTTGAAAATAAGAGGGACTCCAAAAGGATGTGTTCAACTCTTTGGAAGAGGGAATGGATAATCCATTCTGGAACAGGGGCGCAAGAAATAGGAATATGAAAAGAAGGCTGTGACACTGCTGACAGAGGGATGCTCTGACACTTTCTCAATAGCCTACACAAGGTTCAACCTTGGAGAACAATGAACATCCTTATGTAAAACAAACGGTACTTGGGAGCCATTTGTTCTGTTGGTCTCAGGCTAAGTTAGGTCTCTCGGGGACCCAGGTGGATGCCCATTTTTTCATATTCCTACCCTGTCCAGGTGATTCCCTCTGTCTGAAACTTATCATTATGGCTCCCCAGAAACAATCTAGATTACTTAAGGGATAGTACAGGATGCAAGGCATTCCTCAAAGCAAACCTTCCGAAATGGATTATTGGGTCAATTATTTTTAAACAGCCAATGAGAAAGGAGGTGAGGGAGTGAGAAAGGTGCCAGAGAATCAGCTGGTGGCTGCTGGGTGCTGCAAAGTCTCTGGGCCCATGTGGAAAACTTAAGGCTGGCCACTGAAAATGCAGGTCACCTCACATACTTTTTTTGCTGTTACCAGAAATTCTTTACATGAAGCCAAAAAGAAAAGGAGGTAAACTTGGAGCAAATGAAAGGTTCTCAACTCACTACTGAAGAAAATTCAGAGACCCACAGCCAGGCCTCCTCCTCAGCCATCTGGGCCCTGGACTGAGCTGTGGCCTCAGGTGGTCTGGGCCTCCTTTGGTGGCTGGATGTGTCAGCCACTTCTGCAGGACAGGAGGCTCTCTTGGTCCTGATCTGGATGCTGAGCTGAGCAGGCTGCAGGCCACCTGGTGGTTATAGGGAGGCAGCACATAAAGCTCTGTCCTAATGGTTCTGGGGCTCAGGTGTGTGTGTGCGTGTGCGCGCTACTATATGGTGGATTTGTTTTCCTTACTTTGACCTTTTTGAAATTCAGATTCTCAATTGAAGCAAGGGCAGATTTAAGGTGATACTGGTTTCAGTGGCAGCAAACTAACTGTGACATTTCCGTACATAGTATTTGCCTCCAGGGGTCCAGAGATCATCTTTCACCCAGAAAATGATCATAATGTGACAGAGAATTCCCCTTCTTTTGGACACCTGGTCTTCATACCCAAATGCTTAGAGATGTCTCCAGCTTTGACACACTTATACACTCTACCAGACATTGATGCCCCTAAAAGTCTTTTGAAGCACACATGGTACTTTGCACTCCCACGAAAGTGCATGCACAATATGTCGATATCATTAAACATAAGTGAAATCATATGCTAACACTGGTAGATATGTTTACCTAGGCACACACAAGAGGGCACATATTTCCACCTGTGTGGATATCACACAACCACATCTCTATCTCACACACACACAAAGAGGAATTTTCAACTTAAATAGCTAATCTTGTAATCAGCTCTTTGTCCTGCTTCTGTGGACGTGTTTGCTGTGTAGGCCAAAGAGGAGAGTGATCTTAAGATCTATTGAAATCGTATCCCCCCGCCCCATAATTGTTCTGTGTTGATGACAAACGTATTACCTAAATTCCAGTTTAAAAATGCTCTGTAACTCCCCATAGCCAATGCCAACTGAAACAGCACAGAAAGAAAAGCAAAATTGTCCCTGAGCTTGGGGCCCAGATCTTCAGAGTGCTAGCTCTTCTGGGACTGCTGGCATAATAATCCTGAGTTCTCCAACTCTTCAAGTAATGCTTGGTTTCTCACCAGTGTGATTTCACAACAATTATGCGACATTTCTAGAGGTCCCACTGAGATTTCAACCATGCTAACCCTTTGAGCCTCTGGACCAGTGGCTAGGCCAGGCTGAAGAGGAGGAGCTCTGAGATTAACAGGGAGGAGCACATATTCCAGGCTGACGATATTCCAGGTTTCTTTCTGACCAGTGCTTCTACTCTCCAAACAGCTGAGCCCCCAACTGGATTCACAAGAGGGACAGAACAACTCACTAAGAATGGCACAGGATAAAGTAAAGTCCTAGGGCTCAGCCCCCTAGTTCGGTCCTATTTCCAGATGGAAGAGGAGCTTCAGTTAGAAGACACAGGTCAGAGTCTTCCCAGCAGTGGAAGACATTAGGGTATTCCCAAGTGGGAAGAGGGGAAGACATAGGTCAGGATCTTCCAAAAGAGGGGAGGCAATGTTTTAACCTGGTGTGTGAATGAGTGAGTGAATGAATGTCCTGGCCAATTTGATCAGTCAGGTATAAATTTTTGGCTCCATAGTGGGCACCCATAAAGTCCCCTAAAGACTATAGAGTCCAAGTGGACTCATCTGTTTCTATAGTGTGTGGCATATGGTCCAGGTTGGCATTGAACTAGTGTCCAATCGTAAGTCACAAAGCTGAGTCTGCTACGGCCAAGCATAACCTAAGCTCCTTCGGGACACAGCTAGATGAGCACCTGAGTGGTCTCCTCTGTAGAGGAGACATCCACCCTTGTTTGTCTTTGCGTCACTGACACAGGGTGGGATACATGGCAGGGGCGATTAACTACTGATTCGGCTTACTAATTGTGTATCTCCAAACAGCCCTTTTGACATAGGAGCTCTTTGTCAAATTATTTACTTCAAATTTTAAGGTCTATTTTCCCCCTCCATTAGGAAGCTCCCTGAGGCAAATACAGGGTGGAAGTTTCTCTAAGCCAACTGTCTTAAATTGTATGATAAAAAATTTTAAGAAAGGTTTCTTAGGGGGTTATGGGATCAAATTGAACCCAGGAAATCTTTGTACTCTTTGTGAGCTTGAATGGCCCACCTTCAGGGTAGGATGGTCTTTGGAAGGGACTCTAGACCTTCCCACTGTTAGAGCTGTGTATCAGGTAGCGACAGGAACCTGTAGACATCCAGACCAGTTTCTATACAGCTGCAAATCACTTGGGCCCGCTTGGGCCAGGTTCTGTGCAAACAGGCAAGGACATAGTAAGGTTCTTGTGGCCCAACTGACTCGGAAAGGACAAGAAAGAGCCAGCAAAAATCATCCACCAAGAGGACCCTGAGGAAGAACCTATCTTCCCACTGCCATACATCCTAACAGCCCTGCCAATCCCTGCACAGCCACTCTACCCCCAACTGCCAGACAACCCTCCACCATCAGTGCCTGTGCTGTCCCAACAGCCTGAGCTGCTGCCAAGCTCAAGTCCACAGCATCTTTACTCAGCCACACAATCAGCCCAGCAGCCTGCAGCCCTTCAGATGTCCCTCTAAGAAATGTGAGGTCCTTTAGAGATGAAAGAAGATGGCACACTCCAGCCAGGCCACCCTCTCCTCTACTATCAGCCATTCAGCACAATCCACCTTTTTAACTGGAAGCAACACACCCTGTCCTATTTGGAGAAACCCCTGGTGATGATTGACCTGCTTGAGTTTATATTCCATACTCATCAGCCTACCTAAGATGGCTGCCACCAACTCCTTCTAACTGTCTTCAATACCAAAAGATGACGCCGAATTCTGTCAGAAGTGTGAGGATGGCTCCAAGGGCAAGCACAATACAGTGCACTAGACCCTGCAACATGAGTCTCAGGGGCTGCACCTGATGCCAGGCCCAATTAGGACTTCAGTGTCCCAAATGGAAGAGAGTCTCTCAACAGATACTGGCAGGCCATACTTTGGGGGGCGGGGAAAGCTGGGGCCAGGAAGCCGACAAACATGTCAAAAATGGCAGAAGTACTCCAGAAACCATATGAGTCACCCACAGAATTCTATGAGAGACTCTGCAAGGCATTCCAGGTGTATAACCCTTTTGACCCGGAAGCCTGAGAAAACTAATGCATGGTCAACTCAGCATCTCAGCAACTCAGATGTCATGTTCAATCATACATGACATCTGCCACAACCTTCAGAAATTAGAGGGCTTTGCTAGGATGAATGCCACCCAGCTGCTGGAGGTCACAAACAAGATTTTTGTGAACTGTGACTGGGAGGCCCAAAAGATAGCTGATAAGCAGATGAAACAAAAGGTGTCCCTGCTGGCAGCCATGTTAGGAAACCCAGGCCCAGTACAACAAACTGCTCCCCCACGTAAGGGAGAGACCAAAAGGAGACCTCTACTGCATCATGACCAATGTGCCTACTGCAAAGAGATGGGCCATTGGAAAAATGAGTGCCCCCACTGCAGGAGGGCATCTGAAGGCCAAAGAAGTTCAATCAACCCCATAAAGGAAAATATCAGCCTGAGCCAGTTGTTCAAGATCTTATCGGCCTGGCCAAAACACAGTTGGACTAGGGGTAACCAGGTTCCCTGATCCTAGGCCTTCGGGAGCCTATGGTTGCCATAGAAGTAGGGGACCAATCAGTGACTTTTATGGTAGTCGCTGGGGCTGAAAATTCTGTGGTGACCACACCCATGGCTCTCTTCACAGACTGAACAACAACTATCATCGGGGCCACAGGGATCTGAGCTGCCCACTCGTTTTGCAAAGCCACTCATATCAGGGGGGCCACCTAGTGACTCATGAGTTCCTGTATCTACCAGAGTGCCCTATCTCTCTTTTGGCTAAAGACTTATTAACAAAGCTTGGAGCACAGATCACCTTTGCCCCTCAGTAGCCCACCAGACTTACACTGAGGAGCCAGCCTGCTCTAATGATGTCTGTGACTGTGCATAGGGAAGATAATAGCACCTCTGTTCTCCAGAAAAAAAAATCCAACCAGCCTGCTAGAAGAGTTCTTTACTCTCTGGGCAGAAAGGGGACCCCTCCCCAAGTCTGTTCAAAAATCATGCACCCATTGTTGTGAACCTGAGGCCAGTAGCCACTCCTGTCACACAAAGTCAATATCCAGTGCCAGGGGAAGCACACTTGGGAATTCAGGACCACATCCAGCATTTGCACAATACCAGAATTCTAGTTAAGTGTCAGTCACCTTAGAACACTATTCTTACCAGTCAAGAAGTCCTAGAGGGAATGACTACCGCCCCATCCAGGACTTCCACACCATTAGCGATGCAGTGGTCACCATCCATCCAGTGGTCCCAAACCTATACACCCTCCTGAGTCTCTTACCTGCCCAAGTAAGCTGGTTCACTTGCCTTGATCTCAAGGATGCCTTCTTCTGCCTCTGGTTATCATTGGTCAGCCAGCCTTTGTTTGCCTTTGAGTGGGAAGGCCCACACACCAGGAGAAACACAACTGACCTGGACTTGACTGCCACAGGGCTTCAAAAACTCACCCATCCTGTTTGGTGAAGTGCTGGCCGCAGATCCTGTTGCCTTCCCCAGAGAGACTTTGAATTGCACTCTACTCCAGGATATAGATGACTTGTTGCTGGATAGCCCCACACAAGGAGATTGTTGAAAAGGTACTAGAGCTTTGCTGGCCCTACCATGAGATACAAGGTGTCATGGAGGGAGGCTCAAATATGCAAACAGGAGATCAGATACCTAGGGGTCATCATCTCAGAAGGACATTGGGCACCTAGACATGAGAGGAAACTGGCCATCTGTTCAATATCTTGGCCAAACACTAAGAAAGGGGTCTGTGAATTCCTAGGGACTGCCAGATTCTGCTAGATCCAGATATCAGGTTTCTTGGAAATTGCCAGGCCACTGTATGAGGCCACAACTGAGTCCAGTAAAGACTCCCTGGAATGGGGCTCCAAACAAGAAAAAGCCTTCAAAGAAATAAAGAGACTTCTGACTAGTGCCCCAGCATTAGGACTACCAGACATGACATGGGATTTTAACCTCTTCATATATGAGAAGAATTATACTGCATTATACGCAAACAGTTGGACCAAGGCAGCACCCGATTGCATATTGTCCAAACAGCTAGATCTGGTGGCTGCAGGATGGCTGTCATGCCTCTAGGCCTTAGCTGCCATGGTAGTCCTGGTCAGAGAAGTGGACAAGCTTATGCTGGGACAAAATATAAAGGTAAAGGCCCCCCATGCAGTAATTGCATTAATGAATGATCAAGGACATAAGTGGCTGACCAATGCAAGAATAACACGTTATCAGAGACTGCTTTGAAAAAAATCCATGAGTCCGCCTTGAGATTGTGTGGACATTGAATCCCACTATGTTTCTGTCCACTGAGGAGGGGCCTCCCAAACATGATTGTGAGGAGGTCATGAATGAAGTCTACTCAAGTAGGCAGAACCCTACTGATGTTCCTCTTCAGAACCTAGAACTGGTATTGTTCACTAATGGGAATAGCTTCATCCATGAAGGACAGTGCAAAGTTGGCTATGCAATAACAACTACCAATGAAGTAATTACAGCTGAGGCTCTGCCACAGGTATGGTCAGCACAGCAGGCCAAACTATGGGCACTCATCCAGATGCTGTGGCAGGCTGAAGGGAAACAAGCCAATATCTATACCATCTCAGGATACACCCTTGCTACTTTGCACATACGTGGGGCCAATTATGAAAAGAGGGGATTACTGACAGTGGGAAATTAAAAACAAAAAAGATATCCTTCAACTGTTAGAGTCAGTCCCAGGTGGCAGTCATTCACTGCCAGGGCCACCAGAGAGGAACCGACCCTGTCAGTAGGGGAAACTGACCAGCAGACCAAGCATCTAAGGAGGCTACCAACCAACTGAGTGCCACCAGAATTGCCTCTATCCATGAAATACACTAAGGAAGAAGAACAATGGACTTTAAGTGAAGGGGAAACCAAGAGGGAAAAGGACTGGTGGGAGCTTCCAGATCAGAGACTCTTTATTCCCACTGCACTGGCAACTCAGCTGGTAACACAACAGCATGAGTTGACTCACCTAGGGAGACTACTTTAGAAGGCCTGTTGGACCAATATTATTTCATACCTAAACTCCCAATTCTGTGCACCCAGATCAGTGCTAGATGTGTGACTTGTGCATGAAATAATGCTAGTCTAAGGCCAAGGTCTAATCCAGGGGTACAAACAATTGGGACCATACCCTTTGAAAATCTAGAAGTGGACTTTACTGAGGTCAAGCCCTGCCATGGCCACTGATACTTGCTTGTGTTAGTTTGCACCTACTCCAGATGGGCCGAAGCTTTCCCTACATGCACTGAGCAGGCACGAGAAGTAGCTAGAGCCTTATAGAGAAAAATTGTTACAAGATACGAGCTTTCCCTCTCTATAGGATTTTACAATGGACCTGCCTTTATGTCTGAGATAGTCCAGACTCTGTTCAAAGCTCTAGAAATCAAATGGAAGCTCCACACAGCCTTTAGGCCACAAAGTTCAGGGAAAGTTGAGCACATGAACTGGACCCTCAAAACCACTCTAGCTAAGCTTTGTCAGGAAACTCAGTTACTTTGGATTGACTTGCTGCCTTTAGCTCTACTCTGAGCAAAGTGAACCCCAAGGCCTTCAGGCTACTCCCCTTTTGAAATTTTTTTATGGCAGACCTTCCCCAGTGATAGGAAAGCTAAAAGGAGATCTTCAACTGATAGCTGACCCAGAAATGTCCTGATATTTTCAGGCCCTAGGGGAGATTCTCCACCACATCACCCAGGAAACCTTAAAAAGATCCTCTACCCCTTAGGGAATTGGGTTCACCCCTATCAGCCAGGAGATGAAGTATGTGTTAAAGATTGAAAGAAGAAGCCACTCCAGTCGTTCTGGACTGGCCCTCTCACTGTTATATTAGCAACTCCCACTTCTGTTAAGATTGCAGGTTATCACCCCATGGATCCACCACACCTGGGTAGAGAGTGAAAACCAGGAGACCTGGACTGCAGAGCCTCTTCCTAATTAGCTGCTCCAAGTCACATTCTTGAGGCAGCAGAAATCCACCTGAGATCTTTGGCCCTGCTTTGGCCACCCCTGGAAGCTGGCCAGTCTATGCACAGCAGAAGCTTGAAAATCAACTGTTCAGACTGTTCAGATGTATTATTATCATCCTGTAGCCCTACTTCTTTGGTTTAGTTGTCCTGCTGCTTGCTGTAGGTTTGGCCCTGGTAGTGCCCTCCAATTAATCTTTGAGTCAAGGAATCACTTTAGCTAGGACCTATTTAGCCTACATTAGGATTTTCTCAATTTTTACATGTTCAAGCTAAACTTCTCAACTCTTATAATCATGGGGAAAATACTTCCTTTATTAATTCTAACAGGCTTTTATACTCAAGAAATCCAAGCACTAGTGTCCCTTAGCTCACCCCATAAGGGAATTATGGATACCAAGTACTTATACAGAACTCTTAATTTAGCATATTATCTCTTAAACTCTTCCAACAGTGACTTGGCTAAAGATTGTTGGTTCTGCCTATCTTCGTCTTCTGCCCTTTCTTTACTGGGCTGTTCCCATCCCCATTTGGTATTGGGCAACAAGTAACATGACCCTTCGCCCCAAGTACTGGAGAGGTCACCCATTTGAACTAATGAATATAGAAAATTTATTTGATTTCCAAATTGCTGACATGACTAAAGGCACACTGACAAGGTGGGCAACTAACCTTTTAATGTCCTACAGAACCAACTTAAGTTGGGCAGCCTTTCCTGAGTCTCCAATTTGGGGACCAATATCAACTTGTACAAATCTTAAGTTTCAGGCACTTCTTTGTATCAAGAGAAGTCAAGACCTGAGCCAGTGCCAAAATTTAGGCTCTCTTGAAGATTCTCATTGCAATTGTACTATAGAAATATAACCCTCAGAAGACTGGTCTAATTTCCAAGTAGTACAGGCTGCTCCATTTAAGAAACCTATATGATTCTCATGGAAACCCAACATGAAAACTACAGGGTTACTAAACAAAAGTTCAGGTTACTGTCAGGGGAGGCCAAATGACTGCTTAAGTGTCTTTCCTTGGGAATCTTACTCTGAACCCTCCCAAGAAAACTGCCTGTTCTTACTAGCATATGCAAACCTCACGAATGGGTCTTTATAGACACTAAGAGAAGTTTTTTACACTGAAAAAATAGAACCTCTGAAGCATCTCAAGATAATTCCTATCAACCACTCTAACCCCTCACAGGGGCAGTTCTAGCAGGGACACTTTTGACCTGGGAATCTGAAAACAGCACAAGGCTGAACCTTTTCACTATTGAGATGAGTTTCTGCCTTAGAACCCTAGTTATATTCTTTCTTTGTGGAACCAATTCATATCTCTGTCTCCCAGGTAACTAAACAGGGACCTGTAGTCTGGTTTACTTAGCCCCTGAAATAAACATCACTCCTAACAACCAGGCTATGATTTTCCCTCTAACACACACAAGAACCAAATGAGCAATACAATTTATTACCCTTATTATAGGCCTTGGCATCACTGCAGGGGTAGGCACTGGAACAGCCAGCTTAGCCTCCTCCCTGTCTTATTACCAGAGTTTATCTAAGGACCTATTTGACAGCTTAGAAGACATATCCAAAAACATTGTCACTTTACAAAACCAAATAGATTCCTTAGCAGGAGTAGTTTTACAAAATGGTAGGGAACTTGATCTTTTAACAGGCGAAAAAGGAGGGTAATGCTTATTTTTAGAAGAAAAATGTTGTTTTTATGTTAATCAATTTGGTATAGTTAGAGATGTGGCCAAGAGGCTTATGGATAGAACCTCAAAAATCTGCAATAATTGAATGAGGCATGGGGGTCCTGGTCGAGAATATGGAGTTGGGGATCCTGGCATCTCCCACTTGCAGGTCCTCTCCTCATGCTCTTCATAGTTCTCTTATTTGGTCCCTGTATCCTGAAGCGTCTTGTCAGGTTTTTCTCCTCACGCCTAGAATCCATATAGTTGTAGATAGTTGTGACATCTGGACCAGCCCCTAGGCCAGGAAGATAAGGAGGTTAATGCCCTATAAGAATTTAAAGGGTATCAAAAGGGCGGATTGAAGAGGAATTTTTCACTCAAATGGCTAACCTTATAATCAGCTCATTGTCCTGCTTCTATGGACATGCTTGCTGCATAGGCCAAAGGGTAGAGTGATCTTGAGATCAACTTAAGATTCACCCTCCCCAATGATTGTTCTGTTTCGATAACAGACATATTACCTAAATTCTGTTCAAAAATCGCATGCTCTTAACTGCTCATAGCCCATGACAAATGTAATTAGCATGGATATAAAAGCAAAATTTCCCCTGAGCTTGGGGCCAAGATCTTCAGAGCACTAGCTCTTCTGGAACCACCGGTATAATGAACCTGAGTTCTCCAATCTCTGAGTGGTGCTTGGTTTCTAGCTGATCTGATTTTGCAACATTTCTGCAACACACACAGACACAGACAAACACATACAGACAAACACACACAGATACACTGTAAATTCCCAGCCAGAAACCTATGTGAACTCAGTTCTTTAGAGATCCAGGGATGTAGAACTGATTCAACACACCCACAGATGGCTGGAATAATGAGGGAACTTGTGGCTGTGCCTTGGGGATACAGAAATATGAAGACCTCCAAAATCAAGGAGGCTTCCCAGTCATGCTCTCAAGGACTCCACAAACCTTTCTCTTCTGCATCCTGTATACCTGGTCCTATCCCAGTCTCCTCAGCACACTGACTTCCTGGCCTCAGGAGGAAAGGGACTGTGCCTGGCAGCATGGCTTGTGGAGGGGATGTGGAGTCTCGCATTCTGAGGTGCTGCCCAGGCCTGTTAAAATATTAACCAACTCTCTGCCCCTAGGACCCAGTCCCTGGCTGCCCCAACCTGGCTGGGCAATAGGCTTGAAGCAGCCAATATCCCAGGATAAGTGTGCTTGCCAGTGGTCCAAAGCTCTGCTGTGGACAAACAGACTGTCCAGAGTAAGGGTGGGGGAGTGGGAGAATGGGCCGCTTGTGTTGGATCGGGTAGGTAAGGATCGTGGCTGTGAAGAGGGGGTAAGGACACTGATCAAATGGGAGTAGGGAGGGCAGTAGAATTGTCAGCAAAAGACTATGTAAACACGGAGGAGGATGGAATGCCTGGAGGCAGAAGAAGGTGGAAGGGTCCTGGGAGTGGACTTGAAAGCTAAGAGTAAAAGAAAAATGAAATGGGGTGTCTGAAAAAAGAGTAGAGCTGCTGTGTCATAGGAAGACACAGTGGAGGAAAGGAAGAGAGAGCCCCCTGCATGGCCCTAATCAATTCGATGGAGAACAGCAGTGATTAATTGACAGCTCGTCCCACCTCCAAGGCGAATTGATTGGGCAACTCACTGTGCCAACCATGGGCCCAGAAAAGCTGAACCTCTGTGTAGTCACCCCTTCCTGCCCAGAACTCCCCTCCATGGTATCCAAGTGCCCTGGGCCAGGTGAAGAACAGTTTGAAGGAGAGCCATGTGGGGACAGAGAAAGAGACAGAGAAGAAGCTCTGGGAGACGGGGAACAGGAGTTAGAAATAAGTGGCTCGTGTTCACTTCTGGGTTAGTCAAGAGGTCTGGGGTGAGAGGATGAATATCAGTAACCCGGATGATCAAGGCAGGGTTGAGACAGGCAGCACCCATGCTCACTGTGGTGCAGATCTATAGGAGTTTACTCAGGGGCTGATTCTCTGGGTGCGAGCAGGGCAGTGACTCCCTGACCTTCCAATTCCAGGCCCTTTTCAGGCCTGGTTCCCAGGGCACTCAACATAACCAGGTTAGCTCTTGTCTCGAGCCTTCTCTGAGAAGTTGTGACTTCATCCCTACCGCCATGCTGGAACTCGACCGGGCCATTGGCAGTGGCCTCATTTCACTGTGAGTGTGCCATTTGTGTGTCTTGAAGTGAAAACAGCAGGTCAGGACTGCCATGTACAGCTTGGGCTCTATCAATAGCAGACCCCTCCTAGAGTGGCCACCATTGTGTCTCACCAACTCCTCCTCAGCCTCAGCCCAGAGCAGACCAGAAGAACCAGCTATCCACTCTCCACAGGCCTCAGTACTTCTAGATACCCCAGAAGAACCCAGGCTCAGGCTACTTGCTCTGTCTTCTGCCAGGGAG
The DNA here is from genome assembly GCA_004027375.1 of Macroglossus sobrinus. Classification (NCBI taxonomy): domain Eukaryota; kingdom Metazoa; phylum Chordata; class Mammalia; order Chiroptera; family Pteropodidae; genus Macroglossus; species Macroglossus sobrinus. Next base: position 77,984 of record PVKZ01000695.1, read on the forward strand.
TTAGCCATTAGCTGCTGGCCTGCTGGGAGGCCAGCCTCCACTGCCACGCAATAAATTCTTAGCCTTCCTAATCGTGGTCACATCTGCATTCTATTTTCCCAAATGCCACAAGCTGTCCCATTTGGGCCAGTAGTCAGTCCAGCCACCAGTGTTTAGTCCAGAGATGAGAGGATACCAGACATCCATGGGAAATTTTCAGCTACATTCCACCTGGATCTCAGGCCTCTGCCAGTTAGGAGCTTTTAAACTAACCCATTCATTTTGTGACTGGCCCTTTCGAGCAGTCCTCCTTCCTATCAAGGGAAGAGAACTATGTCAGACTGCAAGGGACAGGGCCCTTATGATTTTGCTTCCATGTGGACTTGAAAAGAGAGCAAAACACCCACAAGCAAACAAATAAAAGCCAACTTAGAACCTCAGACATGAGACTGGTGTTGTTCAGAGCCTAAGGGCAGTAGGGGGAGAATGATGTGTGTGTAAAGGGTCTCAGCCTTTGGGAGATAGTGACACACTAGGCAGCAGATGCTGAGAACCCCACACAGGTGACTGATATTGAAGTAGAAGGCAGTGCCCCTGACATGTGGCTAAGTTTGCTAAACTACGTATTATCACTTTGTTTCATTGTGTCTAATGGACAGAGTGCCAGATTTAGAGGTGCCAACCCCTAGTCTGGCATTCTCATGACAAGAGATTTCTGAACACACTGTAATGTTGTTTGGATTCAATGGTATCGTTTTCTATCTTGTCACAGGGCCACCTAGCAAAGACTATTGGAGTCACCTGAGTGCTGTTTGAAATAGAGCTTCAGTCCTGATGCCTCAGTGTTTCCTGATACTTTGTCTGTCACCTTCCTCCTGTGTTTTAAAAATGAGAGGAACTCCAGAAGGTAGTGTTCGACTCTTTGAGAAGTTGGCTTCTTGAAAGTCGGAAAGGGAACAGGGGCATCCATTCTGGAACAGGGAAATGAAAACAAGGCTGTGATGCTGCTGACAGAGAGAGACTCTGGCCTCTTTCTCAATAGCTTTCACAAGGTTTAACCATGGGTAACAATGAACAACCTTGTTGAGAACAAAAGGTACTTGGGAGCCATTTGTTCTGCTGGCCTTGGGCTAAATAAGCTCTCCCGGGGACCCAGGTAGATGCCCACTTTTCATATTTCTGCCCTGTCCAGATGATTCCCTCTGTTTGAAACTCTATCATCATCACTTTCGAGAAGGAATCTGGATTTCTTAAGGGACAGTACTGGATGTGAGGCATTCTCCGAGGCAAAGCCTCCAAAATGGAACATTGGGTCAATGCATTTCAGACATCAAATGAAAATGGGTGTGGGGGAGGGAGAATAATGCCAGAGAATCAGCTGGTGGCTGCTGGGTCCTGCAAAGTTTCTGAGCATACTACTGACTTGTCTGTAATCCACAAAATTTAAGGCCAGACACTGGCAATGTGGGTCACCTCTCATACCATTTTTCATGGTCACCAGAAATTCCATACGTGAAGCAAAAACGGAAAGGATGAAGTCTAGGGTTACCTTGGAGAAAATTAAAGGTTTTCAACTCACTACCGAGAAAAACATCTGAGAAATGCCACAGCCAGGCACCTTCCTCAGCTATCTGGGCCCTGGGCTGAGCTGTGGCCTCAGGTGTACTGGGCCTGCCTTGGCCCCTGATGCTTGGTATGTCAGCTACCTCCTTAGGACAAGAGACTATGGTCCTGACCTGGAAGCCTGGCTGAGTAGGCTGCAGGCCACCCAATGGTTGTAGGAGGCAGAGCATGAAGCTCCATTCTAATGATTTTGGGCTTGGGTGTGTGAGTGTGGGGATATTTTATCAGGTGATTTTTTTTCCTTACTGTGACTCTTCTGAAATTCAGATTCTTGACTGAAGCCCAGACAAATTCAAAGGTGATATTGGTTTTCAGGGCATGTCACCTGGATAAGATTGCTCCATACAAAGTTTTTGTTGCTAGGGGTCCAACAATCATCTGTCACCCTGGAAACAATCATCATGTGACTGAGAAGATTCTTCTCCTTTTGGACACCCTACCTTCACACTCAGGCCCAAACAAATGTTGACAGATATTTCTGGGAACGTATTTCACACACTCACACACTCTATCAGACATTGATACCCCCCAAATCTCTTTTGGCTCACATACTGCTTTGCACTCCCACTAAAGTGGAAGAACAATACACCTACATCATTAAACACAAGTGATACCATATGCCGACACTCATAGAAATGTTCACCCAGGCACGCACATGAGGGCACTCACATATTTCCACCTGCCTGGATATCACACAATCATATCTTTGTCACACACACACACACACTCACACACAGAGGAACACTGTAAACTCCCAGTCAGAAACCTATTTGAACTCAGTTCTTTAGAGATGAGATTGAGGAACATGGAACAAGTCCACCACACCCAGAGCTTTCCTGAAAAATTGAGTCAAGCCATGGCTGTGCCTGTTTGATACAGACACATGAAGGTCTCTAAAATCAAAGAGTCTTTCTAGCTGGATTCTCAAGGCCTCCAGAGGCCTTTCTCTTCTGTGCCCTGCATGCCTGGGCCTAACTTGGTCTCCTCAGTCCTTTGACTTCCTGGACTCAGGAGAAAAGGATCTGTGCCTCGCAGTATGACTGAAAGAGGGGATATGGGGTCTCACCTTCTAAGGTGCTGCCCAGGTCTAATAAAAAATTAACCAACCCTCTGCCCCACGATCCAGTCCCTGGCTGCCCTAGCCTGGCTGGACAATGGGCTTGATGGCCACCAATGTCCCAGGATCAGTGCACTTGCTGGTGGACCAAAGTCCTGATGTGGACAAACAGAATGTCCAGGTTGAGGATGGGGGACAGAAAGAATGGGCCAAATGTTGGATCAGGTAGATGAGGATCATGGCTGTGAAGAGGAATGTAAGAACACTGGTCAAATGGGAGAAGGGAAGGCAGTAAAATTGTCAGCAAGAGAGTATGGAAATATGGAGGAGGTAGGGCATGGGCTTCCTAGAAGGTGAAAAATTTCTGGTTGTGGACCTGGAAGCTTAGATTAGAAGGAAAATGGAATGAGGCATCTGGAAAAAGCATGGGGCTGCTTTGTCATGGGAATACACTGTGGAACAAAGAAGGAGAAGAGAGCCCCCTGCCTGGCTCTAATCAATTTAATGGACATTGCTGTGATTAATTGACAGCTCATCCTGCCTCCAAGGAATGTTTGATTGAGCGACTCAGGCCAATCTCAGGGCTCAGAGAAGCAGACCTTCTTTCTAGTCACCCCTTCCTGCCCAGTGCTCTCTTCTGGGTTTTCCAAGTTTCCTGGGCCTAGTGGGGTTCAGTTTGCAGAAGAGCCAAGCAAAGACAAAGCCAGAGACAGAGAAGAAGCTCCAGGAGTAGCAGAATTAGAAAAAAAGTGGCTCATGTTCACTTCTTTATCAGTCAAGAAGTCTGGATTGAGAGCATGAATATCAGTGACACGGACACTCAGGGCAGAGATGAGACTGGTAGCATCCTTGCCTGTTCCCTGATCCCAGGTGCCTGGCTCGCTGTCGGGGCCCACCAGTGCTGGGTGCTTCCTGCCTGGTGGATACCCACCTTGGCAGCCTCCGAATGGGTCGAACAGATCACTGTTTCCTAGATTATGGGGAGGGAACTTAGAAAATGGGGATGCGTGGGCAGGGCAGTACAAAGAGAGAGCAGTCTGCAGATGGATGGTAGTGTAGGACCTTCCATCTCTCATCACATGTCTTTTTTATAGACATGAAAGTGCCAGATTACACACATGACTTGGCTCATACAGATGGCCGTGGAGCATGTGATCCCATGCAACCTCTTCTCTCTCTTGGGTCTGAGATGAGAATGTGTCAGAGTAGGCTGCTTCTCTGGTTTGGGTGACAGAAGATGAGGGAAGCTCTTCAGTTCTGTCCTGACCTTCCTCACCCACCTTAAATTTTATTGTTTTAGTTTCAAGTATCCAGTACATGGGTTAGACATTTCTATGTTGCAGAAACATTGCAAAAATCAGACTGGCAAGAAACCAAGCAGCACTTGGAGAGTTGGAGAACTCAGGTTTATTATGCCAGCGGCCCCAGAGGAGCTAGCACTCTGAAGATCTGGGCCCCAAACTTGTTGCAACTTTGCTCATATAGGAATTATTTGGCATGGGTTGATTGGTTAATTTGTCCTCAGATGGTTACAAAGCACAGGAGTTGCTATGGGTTGCAGACAGTTACATTTGTTGTTTAGACAGAACAAGCAAAAAGGAAGTTGAGTCTTTAGTTAATGTTGAGGTCACCCTGCCCTATGGTCTATGCAGCAAGCATATCTACAGAAGCAGAATAAGGAGCTGATTATAAGGTTAGCCTTTTGAGTGAAAATTTCTCTTCATTTATAGTTGATCCAGACAACAAATAATCCCCCCAATGGCTCTTTCATCTCCTCTGGCTGGCTCTTCACCGAATCTATCCATGAATGCTAAGTGACTGTCTTCCTCATGCTGAGCTTCCCATCCCTATGACCATCAATCAGCTACTCATTTGTACTTCTTGAACCTTTCGCCCCATTCTCTCAGCCACCCCCCAACACATCTCCCTCTCCCCGCAGGCTGTCCCCAGATTTGTCCTCTGTCTTTGTGAGTCTGTTTTTGATTTGTTTGTTCTTTTTGTTCTTTAGATTCCACAGATCAGTGAAATCCTATGATATTTCTTTTCTACTGTCTGATGGATTTCCCTTGGCCTAATGACCTCCAGCCCTGCCATGGCCTGATTCTGACCTTTGGGTGGGGGAGTCACTGCAGAGGTGTGGTTTGAGCTCTTCTGCCGAGAGCCCCCTTGTTCTCTTCAGTCCACCAGATCCCTTCTGAGGCTAGGGAAGCTTTCTCTGGATGATGGCGGCATGAACCATCCACTATGTGGGACACCCCTTTGACTTCTAGATAGTCCAACCCCAGCCTCCCCACACCATGGCAGCCAGCTCCACCGCCTCTCCTGGTCCCTCTTCCTGCCTTTGATTTGAGTCCTTTCTGCCAAATGCTGGTGGCAGTGGCTGGCGGCCTTCTGGTGACTAACTCTCACTGTCAATAAGTATCTCTTGCTTTGTTTCCTGTGGGTGGTCTATTTCATCTCCACGGTGGTTGTTTGTTTTGTTCAGGCAGAAATAATTTTTAAGATAATAGGAAAAATAAAGAGAAAGAAAAAGAAAATGAAGATGAAATAAGTCGAATAAAGTTGAATACTACTCATGAACTAAGTAGCTAGCTCCTTAGCTCTCTTTGATCGTCTCCCTCCCCACCCGCCTTGTAGTTTATCTAGCTATGTATGTAATACAGGCAGGCAGGGAAGCAAGCAGGCAGGCAGACCTACCCAAATGACCCTCCTTCCTATGTTTTTTCTTTTTTGTCACTCATTTTTAACGTTGGGATATATAAGTCCACACATTATAAAACCCGTCTGTTTCAAAGTATACAATTCACTGGGCTTCTGCAGTCTCATCACAAAGCTGTGCACCCACCACCTCAATTTCCAGAACGTATCTATCATTTCAATAAGAAAGCCTGCTGGGCAGCCCCCACATTTCAGTCCCTGCCTCCCCCCCGCCGCACCACCCCCTCCATGAACCTTTTCTCCCCACTCATCTGCTTTCTCCTGCTAAGATTTGACTCTTCTGCCTCTGTCGTTTTGGGACAACTGGGCTCCTTTCACCGAGCAGAAGGGTTTTCAAGACTTGGCCATGTTTCTCTGCATGTGTCACATGCTCCGTTCCCTTTATAGGGCTTCATCTGCGACCCCGATGAGCCTTTCAGATGGAACAGGTGGTTTCTGGTTTTTCTACATGCTACTTAGTCCGAGGGCCCACCTTTGCCTTTTTTCAAATGTCCAGCGGTAGTCAGGAACGATCGCTTTTTCTGATGGAAGTCCTAGACTTGCCCATCCAACACCTTGGAAGGGAGCGCATGTTTTCACAGAAATTATTTTCAAAGGAGGTGCCGTGTCCGTGATGTACGTAGACCACCGCGGGACACCTGCCCTTTTTTGTTGTTGTGGGGAGACTAGGGAGAAGACAGTTTCTCCAATGAGAGTGAAGAAAACCGGAATCCATCACCGTGAAATAGACCCACTGGTGATTTGGAGATCATGGCACTCGGGAAAAGAGCAGGAACTCGAGAAGGACATGCTGCCTCTCCCTTGTACTTCCCGATTCAAACGCGGGAGAGGAAGCCTGGATGACGGGTCCGAAAGTGAATCCTTGTCGGGTCCATTCTCGTCTCCTCCCTCCCACTTACTGCCCTCCTTACGGTGGGCCAACCTCTGAAACCAACAAAAACCGTTCTCCTGCCTCCAGTCCCTTCTCTACAACTTGACTTCTGCTGCCTTGAAGAAAATGCGAGAGACAGAAGCGGGAATCCCGAGCTGCCATTTTCCATGACTCGCAGTGTCAGTTGCTCCCGAAGTTCGCATGCCCCACGCGTCTACGTGCGCGCTCTCTCTCTCCTCTCTCTCTCTCTTCTCTCTCTCTCTCTCTCTCTCTCTCCTCTCTCTCTCCTCTCTCTCTCTCTCTCTCTCTCTCTCTCTCTCTCTCTCTCTCACACACACACACACACACCACCACCACCACCACCACCACCACCACCACCACCACCACCAGAGCCGAGGTGCGTGTGTGGTCAAGCTGCGTACTTGTCTCTCCCCACATGGATAATCCAAAGCGAACGTTGTCAAAGAGAGGCGAAAGGGCACAAGATGTTTTTAAACAGTGCAGACGCTGGGTGTAAAGGGTTCTGTTGGGATCAGAAAGTAGCCGAGAGTGGGCGTGGCAACACCACCACCCCGTGAGAGGCTGTGGACGTGCGACCTACTGTGGGCACTGCAATTGGATTCATTTAATGAATGGCTTTTGGTGCTCCCCACCCCCACCCCCACCTGCTTTACATTATGGGGTCGTGGTCGACATCGTTGTCGTAACAGTAAGTTGTACTGAAATCCACGGCTGACGTCGGCGCCGATGGACCCTGAACCCGTTTGCTTTGTCTCTTGCCTTGGTGGTGACCCACGCACAGATTTCTTGAAAATGTTTTGGGTTTTAGTGGCTGTCGGACGCTGCCCAGGTGGTTTTTGGGCTTTGTTTGAAAGTTACAAAAAGACCTCCCTCCACTGGAAACGATAGGGTTGAAAAGAAAAGAGAAAGAGAAGAGGAGAGGGAAAGGGAGGGGAGGGGAGAGAAGAAAAAGAAAAGAAAGAGGAAGGAAGGAAGGGAGGGAGGGAGGAAGGAAGGGAGGAAAGAAGAGGAAAAAAGATTCATTCGTTCCTTTGCTGTCCCATTCGTCCTGGCCTGGTCTTTGGTTTCACAGCCGCCGGCTGCCAGAAGCTTTGCTGAGCTCTCGGCGCGCGCCTGGGAACCGCCGGTGCCGCCCGGGAAGCCCAGGCGGGCGCGCTCACGTCCGAGTCGCGCGTGCGTGAGTGTGCGTGCGCGTGCGTGTGGGAGACGGCTAGGGAGTGGGGGCTGCGGTGGGAGTCGGCCCGTCTGTCCCCCCTCTTCAAGCCGTCTGCTGACACAGGCATTTCCGAGTCCTCCTTGCTGTGCGCGCGTGGCGCGGAGCTGGCCGCGAGCTCCGGAGCGGCGGCCGCCTCGCCCCGGGGCCGACCCGAGGGGGCCGGGGCGCGGCTGGCGTGGGTGTCCTCGCCGCCCTGTAGTTTGGGTCCCTCCTGTTGCGTTCTCAAAATGGCTTTCGCGGTTTGGCTTAGCTCAACGTTTCACACGGCCTGTCCTCATTTTGGTCTTCTTTTTTATAATAACGAGTTTGTGATGTGTGTGTTCGTTTCGTTAACAGAACTTTAATCATTTTTGTTTTAGCACGCTTAACATGCAATATCAATAGTTGTAGGTGTACAATATAGGGATTACACAAATACATAATTATCCTTTTCCAGGACTACAACACTGACTGGGACACAGCTGGTTCTCAACACATATTAACAAATGAGTAATACTTTCCATATTGTCTTTCTTTAGAATTCTTAAACAAAACAATAGTAATAATTTCTAAGGAACCACAGTTTCTGGGATGCCTCATTATTTTTCCTTTCGGTGTTACATATTTAAAGCAGCAATTTATTTAAATTTAGGAACATAAAACAAGATAATGTATTCTAGTAATACCAGAAAACCTTAAATTTTAACTATAAGCAGTTGTGATGAAGAAGTCATGGCCATTTTTTATTTATGTATATTGATTAATGTTATGTAGTTTATAAATATGATGTGTTAATACAGGCTTTGTAGGCTTAACCAAAACATTTGAAGCAGGTCAAAAGAAAGAAGCCAGGCAAGTAAGTCTTCTCAAGATTGAAAAGATGATGTTCTTTAGGACCTTGATCATATTGGACTTTGAATGGTCCCTCCTTGGAATAATCCACCTAACTTTTTAAGCTTCAGTTTTTGCCATTGTTGATTCAGATGGGAGCCCTTAGAAGTGTAACGTGGGTGTATCCCATACCTATAGAACTTCTGAGAAAGTGGCTGTGCTTTCTCTCACCATCCTGCCCAAGGAGGAGAGGCTGGCCTCAATGGCACCTCATTTACAGAGTGTCTCCTCTATGGAAGTAGACTAAAGCAAGATCTCTGCCCAGCAGGAAGAATAATTCTGAAGCAGTTGCATCCTTTCTTTGTGGGAGTTTAAATTTGAGACCTGTAGAGTCCATCATCACTTGTCAGTCTGAATAGACGTGTAAGACAGGCAGAGAGAATAGCCAGAGTCAAGATAAGCCATGAATAAGCAGAGGCTGGAGCCTCCATGACAGCAGGCCCAGCTCTGAAAGAAGCAAAGGCCCACTTCTGTGAAGAGAGCAGGCTGGTAACTGCCATAGCTGCTGTCAGAACATCTATCTGATCATGGTTATCTGTGAATGACCTTCCTTTTAGGCCCCATATAGCCTGGTGAGGGCACTTTTTATTCTTTCTCTTCCTATCTCCTTAGCTAACATAGAAGAACCTAATGACACATGAAATTAAAACCTCTTTGCTTCTAATATTCTAGAATTATACTGAGCACACTAAACAATTATTAATTCTGGCTGCTTGTTCCAAATTTCCAATTATACCATTTGGTGTAAAGTTTATTTTCCTCAGAAAATTTTATTGTAGGTAGCTCTAATTAAAGAAAAAGGGACTGAGGAATTGTTCAACATATTTAAAGGAACAAGCTGTTAATGTAATATGTTAATTAAAAATTACTAAAAATTTATTTCCTATGGGACTTTAATTAGCTAGAATGAATAAACATTGCTAAATTTTATGCTTTTTTTTCCAACAAATATTTACTGATTCTCCCTGTGGGTCCACATACTGAGTACCAGACATGAATTGTTGACACAAACAGAACTATTTTAAAATAGAGTTAGAGCAGCCACTGCAGAGAAACTGACTTGCAAGTCTTACTCCTTGAAACTTTGGAATGTTTGAACGGGTCAAAATGACCTTTGGACTAGGCCAAACCAACATTGTCTTACAAACAAGTGTTTGTAAAGCTAACAGGAAAGTGAACATTCTAACCGCAAGGGCTAATGATAATAGACATTCTTTGGGGTAATGATAATAGACATTCTTTAGAACCAGTAACAAGTCATGTACAGCTAAAAAGTAACCTTGCTTGTTAGCACCAGTAGAAACTTCTTAATTCTATTCATTAAACTATTTGTTTTACTTTTTTAAAAATAAAAACCTCTTGCTTTCACCCCATAGTCAGAATATAATTAAGGTTCCTGCCTGAATCTATGCCTCTGAATTCCAATTTTTTTTTTATCTCAAACACTTATTGCTTCTCATATTTTTATTTTCAAGGTTAACAAGAACATAGAAACATAAAATCAATCAAATATGTCATACCGTAGGTTAATTTTAAAAAAAGTGTAACCTAAGAAGTATCTTGGTGTGTTGGTTTTTGTCACCCACTAGTTATTGTGTATACACACTCACACACGTGTGTGAGGATAAGCATAGAAGAAGAGTATTTCGGTTGCCCTATGGACAAAATCTAGAAAGACTTCCTAGAGCTGACTAGTGTAAGGTTTAAAGATGGATCTAGGAGACTAGATAGAGCTAAAGAGAGGGCATCTCAAGAAAAGAATTTCAGGTAAATACAAAGAGTTCAGTGGGACTGAGACTCAGAGTCAGTAATAGTGGGAATCATGGTCAGTTCTCACTGTTAGCCCTAAGAACTTACTGTGAACCCTGATTTGGTGAATACTGAATCATTGCTCCTGGGGAAACACAGGTTTAGACTCCTGGGGGACTATGGTCACAACAATTTTGTCAACCAAAATGCCATTGTGTGCATATAGATTTGTCAGCATCCTTTTAAAAGAAGGTGTTCCCATCAGCACTGGACACCTGCTTGTCCACACAACACTTTCATACATAACACTTAACAGGTATTTTAAAAATTCTTTCAAAGCCTCTGGATCTGCAGAACCTGCCTCTCCTGCAAGTTTAAATTTTTTCACACCATGTCATTGCCTTTTGAAATGTAAGAACACTAGCCAAGAAGTGTTTAATATTTTCCTGGCCATAATTTTCTTTAACTTTCCTCACAACAACACTTCTCACTACACCTTTTTAAAAAATGGCTGTCATCTCTCAAATCCACAAATTTAGCCACTTTTCTGTCTTTTCCACAGTTTCATCATACACTATGGGGTTAGTTTAGCACTTTCCTGAGGAGCCTCATGTATAAACTGGTAAATTTCCTCTTTTTTTCTCTAGATGGCTGAACTCTTTGTAGTTACCTGAAATGCTTATCCTTGAGAATAATCAGTACTGCATTCTTAGCCCTAGGATTGGTCCAAGACAGTTATCAATTAGATGTCAGGTTGTCTGGATGATGGGGGTCAGGTGGTCTGGTCCTTTAGCGGGTAGTCAGAGAATTATCTCCTGGTAGATAAATGTTGGGGTATTGACACAGGACTAGAAAGTTCAAAAGTTAAAAATTCCCAGTCTAGTTAAGCCAAAGAAAAGAATAGTTTCCTTGTGCCTCAAATTTCATTATGTTAATAATTTAGCAACTTGTTTAAAGTGATTCCACTTTGGTTTTTTTCCTACCTTCACTCTTTTCTTTATTTTCCCTATTTTAAAATAATAATAATATTTTTTTATTTTTCAATTATAGTTGGCATACAGTATTACATTAATTTCAGGTGTACAACATAGTGATTAGACATCTATTTAACCCAGTACCCCTCTCACATTGTACATAGTTATTATAATATTATTGACTATATTCTCTATGGCAGAGGTTCCAAACCCCTGGGCCATGAACTGGTATCAGTTCATGGCCTGTTAGGTTGTACAGCAGGATGTGAGTGACAGGCAAGTGAGTGAAGCTTTGTCTGTATTTGCAGTGGCTTCCCAGCTCTAGCACCACCACCTCAGCTCCATCTCAGATCACCAGGCATTAGATTCTCATAGGAGCGCGAACCCTATTGTGAACAGTGCATGCAAGGGATCTATGTTGCTCGCTCTTTATGAGAATCTAATGCCTGATGATCTGAGGTGGAACTGAGGCGATGATGCTTGCACTAGATATGGGTTAACAGTAGCAGAGGGGGTTGACTGTTCAGAGACCATAATAAATCAATTTCTTGCAGACTCATATAAAAATCCTGTCAGTGAGTGATAAAAGACAATGAGCATCTGTTAGTAGGCTTTATAGTGGCAAGTGAGTTGACGTACTTCAATTGTACAGCTGCATCTGGTGGCATCTGATTCTGCAGTATGTTGGGCTATATAATTATTTCATTATATATGAAATATATTACAATGTAATTGTAATAAAATAAAGTGCACAATAAATGTAATGCACTTGAATCATCTGGTAACCAGCCCCACCCCTTCTCTTCTTAGTCTGTGGAAAAACTGTCTTTCATAAAACCAGTTTCTGGTGCCGAAAAGGTTGGGTATCGATGTCCTCTGCTATACATTATATCCCTATAGCTATTTTTGTAACTACCAGTTTGTACTTCTTAATCTTTCCCCCCTTTTCATCGACTCCCCAACCCCTCTCCCATCTTATAAACCTCAAAATGTTAAAATGTACTCTGTGAGCTTTTTTCTGTTTTTTTTTGTTTGTTTAGTTTATACTTTAGATTCCACATGTATATGAACTCATATATCATCTATCTTCATCTATCTGACTTCACTCAGCACACTACCCTCTAGGTTCAATATAAAATATTATTTTTATCCCATTACTTTTGCCCTGTATGTCTTTTAATCTGAAGTGAGTTTCTTGTAGGCAGCATATGTAAGAGTCTTATTTTCTTATTCATTCAGCCACTCTTATCTTCTGATTGGAGCATTTAATTCTTTTTCATTTGAAGTACTCATTGATAGATACATAGTTATTGTCATTCTTTATTCTTCTTTTTGATACATATTTGTTCCTTCTTCTTAAAGAAGTCCCTTTAACATTTCCTGTAATATTGCCTTGATGGTGATGAACTCCTTTAGCTTTTTTTTTTTTTTTTTTGTCTGGGAAGCTCATTGTCTGTCCTTCAATTCCAAATGATAACTTTGCTGGGTAGAGTAATCTTGGTTTTAGGTCCTGGGTTCTCATCACTTTAAATATTTCCTGTTAATCCCTTCTGGCTTGCAAAATTTCTGTTGAGAAATCAACTGATAGTCTTATAGGAGCTCCCTTGTAGGTAACTAATTGCTTTACTCCTGCTGCTTTTAAGATTCTCTCTTTGTATTTAACCTTTGGCAATTTAATGATGGTGTGTCTTTGTGTGAGCCTCTATGGGTTCATCTTGTTTGAGACTCTTTGAACTTCCTGGGGTTTTATGTCTATTTCCTTCACCAGGATAGAGAAGTTCTCTGTCATTATTTCTCCAAATAGATTTTCAATTTCTTACTCTTTCTTCTCTCCTTCTGGTACCCCTATAATGAAATGTTGTTACATTTTATGTTGTCCCAGAAGCTCCTTAAACTATCCTCATTCTTTTTTTTTGGGGGGGGGGTAGGTTTATGTGTCCTCCACTACCCCATCATCTGTATCGGTGGTACAATCCTCCGGTTCATCCACTCTGTTGATTCCCTCTAATATACTCTTCATCTTAGATATTATATTCTTCATTTATGACTGGTTCCCTTTTAAGTTTCCATCTCCATTTTTATGTATTTTAAAAATATCTTTGTTAAAGTTCTCACTGAGTTCATCTACTCTTTACCTAAGTTTCTTGAGCATCCTTATAACCAATGTTTTGAACTCTGCATCTGGTAGATTGCTTGTCTCCATGTTATTGAGTTCTTTTTCTGGAGCTTTGTTCTGTTCTTTCCTGAGGAATATATTTCTTTGTCTTCTCATTTTGGCTGCCTCCCTGTATCTATTTCTATGTATAAGGTAGGGGGCTCCTAAGTCTCTCAGTTTTAGTAGCATGGCTTTATGTAATAGGTGTCCTGTGGGACCCAGTGACACAGACTCAGATGGATCCATCTACAGACCAAGTTCAACCACAGCCTGTGCACCTTCGTGCCGCCTGATAAGAGTCATCAAACAATCCACATATGGCTGCCACTCATGCAGGGCTTCAGGCTTGAGAGGCCAAGCCTGGCACTGAGCCTGGCTGCTGTTAGTTTGGGACAGCAAGAGGGACATGGCACACTGAGGCCTGATGCTGTTTCTTTGGGTATTGTGAGCCTTTGAGATATTTTAAGAAAGTCCATAGCAAGAGCCAAGACAAGCCATTTGTATGGAATAAACCACTGGAAGCTGCTTGGGTGGGCCCACAAGATGGAAGAGGTGGAGTCTCAGGGAGTTACCTCAGCAGAGCACTTATTTTATCCAGGTTGTTGGCGACAGCCTGCTTCCACATGCTGGGAGTGGGGAGGGCTCTACAAAGTAACAATGCATACTGCCAGCACTTCTGTCCAGGAGCTAACCACCCTTCCAGATCTCGCCCTGAAGCCTGACAATACAGTGTTTACCTGTATGTCCCTGACTCTCCTTAAGCAGCTGCCCAGTGACTCAATCACTCACTGACTCAGTGAGTGAGTCCGTCAGCAAGTAAGAACAGGTGTGGATCGTTTAAGAGAAATTACTGAAACTCCTACAGTTCTCTCTCTCACTCAGCTGCAACCTCCACTGATTTTTACAGCCTGAAGTTGTGGGAACTTCTCAGCACTGGAAGCCTGAGCTTGGAAGCCCAGTGTGGAGCCAGGACCCTCACACTTCAGGTGGGGGATGGAGCTCTGCAGAGAGGATAACCCTACTGTTTCTCAATTGCCACACGTGGTTGTGGGACTGGGCCATTTCATGTCTTTGCCCCTCCTACTAGTTTAAGGTGACCTGTTATTTCTCTCCCTAGTTGTAGGACTTCTGTTCAATTAGACCTCAGATGACTCTGTATGCTAGTTGCTCTGTAGTTTTATTATAATTTTGGGTGTGATCATGCAAGGTGATGTGCATAGCTTATAACTTCTATACATCTTGACCCAGAATGCTTCTTTCCCCCTCTTTATTTTTATTTTTATTTATATTTATTTATTTATTTATTTGTTTATTTGTTTGTTTGTTTGTTTAATGGTGACATTGGTTAACAAAATCCAATAACGTTCAGCTGTACATTTTAACAGTAAGTCATATAGAGATTTACACTGTGTGTTCACCTCCCCTAGTTAGATTTCTTTCTGTCACCACATATTTGACCCCCTTTTCCCTGGCTACCTTCCCACTCTGCCCTCCCCGCTACCCTCTGGTAACCACTGGTCTATTGTCCTCAACCATGAGTCTCTGTTTTTTGTCCTGTTTATTTGTTGCTTTTAGGTTTATATCTCAAATATAAGTGATATCATGTGATTTTCAACTTTTTCTGTATGGCTTGTTTCACTTAACATGATTATCTCAAGATCCATCTATCTTGTCACAAATGGCAGAATTTCATCTTTTCTTATGGCTGAGTAATCTTTCATTGTATATATGTACCACAGCTTCTTTAGCCAATCATCTATCATAGGACATTTTGATTGCTTCCATGCCCTGCCCAACATGAATAAAGTTGCTATGAACATTGATGTGCAAATATCTTTTCAGATATGGGTTTTCAAGTCTTTGGGGGAAAATACCCAATAGAGAGATTGCTGGGTCATATTGCAAAACAATTCCTAGTTTTCTGAGTAACCTGCATACTGTTTTCCATAGTAGCTGTACCAATTTGCAGTCCCACCAGCAGTGTATGAAGGTTCCTTTTCTCTACATCCTCTCCAACACTTATTATTACTTGTCTTGTTGATTATGGCTATTCTAAAAAGTGTTAGATGGTATCTCATTGTGGTTTTGATTTGTATTTCCCTAATAGCTAGCAATGTTGAGCATCTTTTAATATCTTTGTTGGCCATTTGCATGTCTTCTTGGGAGAAGTGTCTGTTCAGGTCCTCTGCCCAGTTTTTGATTGGATTGTTTGTTTTTTTGGGATTATTGAGTAGTATGAGTTCTTTGTATATTTTAGATATAGGACTTTATCAGAGGTATTGCTTGCAAATATATTTTACTATTCAGATGGGTGTCTCTTTACCTTGTTGATGGTTTCTTTTGCTGAGCAGAAGCCTTTTAGTTCGATGTAGTCCCATTCATTTGTTTTTTGCATTTACTTCCCTTGCCTTTGAGGTCAAATTCATAAAATTGTCTTTAAGTCCAAGATCCTTGAGTTTAGTTCCTATGTTTCTTCTATGCATTTTATCATTTCAAGTTCTATATTCAGGTTCTTAATCCATTTTGAATTAATTTTGGTATGTGGTAATAGAAAACAGTGTAGTTTCATTCTTTTGCAAGTGACTTTCCAGTTTTCTGAGCACCATTTACTAAAGGGGTTTTTCTTTCTCCACTGTATGTTTTTGGCTTTGTTATAAAAAATTATTTGCCCATTTAAATAAGTGTTTACTTCTGGACTCTCAATTCTGTTCCATTGGTCTGTGTGTTTCTTTTGCTACCAATACCATGCTGTTTTGATTACTGTCACTTTGTAGTATAATTTGAAGTCAGGCAGAGTGATGCCTCCAGCCTCGTTCTTTTTCTCAGGATGGCTTTGGCAATACAGGGTTTTTCGTATTTCCATACAAATCTGATGATTTTTTTGTTCTATTTCTTTCAAGAATGCAGATGTGATTTTAATGGGGATTGCATTAAATCTGTATATAATTATTTAGATAATATGGTCATTTTAACTATGTTGATTCTTACAATCCAAGAACATAGAATATCTTTCCACTTCTTTGTATCTTCTTCAATTTCTTTAATAGGGTCTTATAGTTTTCATCATATAGGTCCTACACATTTTGTTAGATTTATTCTTAGGTATTTTAGTCTTTTGTTGCAATTGCAAAAGGAATTATATTTTCCACTTCTTTTTCTGACACTTCGTTATTGGAGTATAGGAATGCTATAGATTTTTTAACGTTGATTTTGTATCCAGAAACTTTACAGTATTTATTATTGTTTTTAGTAGTGTTCATGTGGAGTCTTTAGGGTTTTCCTTTTATATCTTTCTCTTGCCTGAAGGCACTCACTAGGACATCCAAAGTTATATTGAATAACAGTGGCAATAGTGGACAACCTTGCCTTGTTCCTGATCTTATAGAGAAGGTGTTTACTTTTTCTTCATTAAGTATAATGTTGGCTAAGGGTTCATCATATATGGTTTTTATGATGCTAAGTTACTTTCTTTCTTTACCAATTTTGTTAAAGTGTTTTGATCAAAATGAATGCTGCATCTTGTTGAAAGCTTTTTCTGTAACTACTGATATGATCATATGATTCTTATATGTTTTTAATTTTTTAATTTTAATTAGTTTCAGGTATACAGTATATTGGTTAGACATCTATGTAATTCGTAAAACGACCCCCGCAATTGCTTCCTCCCTCTCCTGACCCTCCACCTAACCAACATATTAATGCTAAATGCATTCCCCCTGCCATGCTCCCCATCCCCATGACCATGCATCAGCTACTAATCTGTACTTCTTTAACTCTTTACACCATTCTTCCAGCCCCCTAAACCACCCTTCCTTTTATCCATCACCACATTGTCCTCTATATTTGTGAGTCTGTTTTTGATTAGTTTGTTCCTTTTTCCCTTAGGTTCCACATATAAGTGAAATCATATAATGTTTATCTTACTCTGATTTAAATATTTTCTAGGTTCATGAAAACAATGTATTTTTTTCATATGTAGGGGTCTTCTTTTCTAATCCTTTCAGCCACTCTATCTTTTGTAGAAGCATCTAATTATTTTCCATTTAAGGTACTTATTGATAGAAATGTAGTTGTTATCATTCTTTATTACTGTTTTGATACATTTTTTTTTTCTTGAAAAAGTCCTTCCAACATTTTCTGTAATTCTGGCTTGGTTTTTTGATAAATTTCTTTAGCTTATTTTTGTCTGGGAAATTCTTTATCTGTTCTTCAACTCTAAATGATAGCTTTGCTGGATAAATTATTCTTGGTTATAAATCTTGAGTGTTCATCCTGTCAAATAAATCTTGGGTCTTCATCCTGCCAAATGCTTCTGTCCTGCATAATTTCTTTTGCGAAATCAGCTGCCAGTCTTATGGATGTTCCCTTATAAGTAATTATATGTTTTTCTCTTGCTACTTTTAATATTCTTTTTTTGTGTGTGTGTGTGTTTAATCTTTGGAATTTTAACTATGTTATGTCTTGGGATGGACCTCTTTGGATTCCTGAATTTTAGAATTCCCTTAGCTTCCTAGGGTTGTATGTCCATTTCCTTCACCATGTTATGAAAATTTTCATCATTATTTCTTCAAATAGCTGTTCAACATCTTGATTTTCCTCAGTTATGCTGATCAGATGGATATTTTGACCCTTAATAGAGTCCCATATCCTCTTTAAATTATTTTATAATTTGGCATCTTATCTCTTGCCATTCTGCTTGATGCTCTTGGCTTTTCCATCATCTAGATAGGGCATCTGATTTTTTTTCTTTGTTCATTTTGTTTATTCCTTTTATTTTTTAAACCTTTTAAAAATTAAGTTTGTTTATTTCATTTAATATACTTCTCATCTCAGAACTGTATTCTTTAATTCAGACAGGTTTTCTTTTATAATTTCAATTTTTATGTTTTTCATCTCTTTGTTAAATTTATCTACATGTCCCCAAAATTAACTGAGCATCTTTATAGTATTTTGACTCTATATCTGTTAGATTACTTGACTTCATTATATCTAGATCTCTGTTCTATTCTCTCATATAGTTTCTGCCTTTGTCTTCCTATTTTGACTATCTTTCTATGTCTGTTTCTTTGTACTAAGCAAAGCTCTTAAGTTTCCCAGTCTTATTAGTGTGGATTTATGAAGTAGGTGTCCAGTGGCACAGTCCTGAAAGGGATTCAGTTGCAGGCCAAATTTAGCCAAAGCCTCTACCTCTCCAGGGCCACCTGTTAAGATTCAGCAAACAATCCACAGATGCTGTGCTTATAGTTGCCTCAAAAGGCCACACCTGTAACCGAGGCCAGCTGGCTCCAGTGTGAGTCCAGGCGCTGACAGCAAGGAGCACCTGATTCTCTGAGGATATACATGGATGCGGTTTGGGCCACATCCAGGGTGGGGCCGCAAGTTGGGGAAGATGGGGTTTCAGGGAATTATCTGGGCAGAGCAACCTCTGTTATCCAGTTTGATAACTTCTGGGCTATGTTTGGGCTGTCCCCACAATGGAACGCCAAAAAGCTCAACAGGGAACAATGGATACTGCTGGCACTTCTGTACATATGAGTCTTGGCTCGGCCCTCACTCCAACAGTATCTCCTTGTAAGTCCCTGGTGCCCCCTGCACACAGCCTATTCGGCATTGGTGCTCAGAGTGAGCAAGTCCATCACTGCAAAAATCTGCTCACAGATGCGGCCCCTTTAAAAGGCATTTGCTGCTGCACTGCCACAGCCTCCCTCTCATTCAGCCGCTCGAGACTGGTCAGACCCACGTCCTCTCCCCATCCTACCTTCTGCCATTGCAAGGTGATTTCTTGGATTTCTTCCTATTTGAATGACTTGTTCATCTAGATCCCAGGCAATTCTTTCTTACTGCTTGCTCCTTGTTTCCATCACAACTTTGATTTGTTCACCAGAGGGATGAACAGAGCTTTTATTATCTACACCATTTTTTTCCTCCTCTGCCATTGATTTTTTATCATTTTAATACAGTATGTCTTGATGAAGGCCTTATTGAGTTGAGATAATTGGATGTTCTGTTGACCTCTTGAGTTTCATGCTCTATCTCATTCCTTAGATTTGGGACTTTCACATCAACTATTTATCTGAAAATGCTTTCTGATCCATGCTCCATTTCCTTGCCTTCAATAATGCCCATTATTCTTGTTTCCTCTCCTGATGGTGTCAACTAGTTCTTGTATTTCTCATTATTTTTCATTCTTCAGTTTCTCTCTTCTTTATTCTGATTTATTTTTAGATTTGTCTTCAATATCACTGATCTTCTCTTCCATTTGGTTGACTCTACTTCCCAAGCTTGCTATTTCACTTTTCAGCATCTGCAGTGTTTTCTTTATCTCCAGAAGTTCTATTCTGTTCTTTTTGAAGGTTTCAATCTCTTTGCTAAAGAACTCATTCTGCTCATCTAGTTGTGTTTTTAGTTCCTGAAATTGTTAATATGAATCATTTTGAATCTCATTGGTTTTTTTCAGAAGAACCATCCTGAATTCTCTGTCATTTAAGTTGCATATTTCTATGTCTGTAAGCTTATTTCCTGGAGATTTTTCTTTCTTTTTTTTTTTTTCTGAGATGCCTTACATCTTTGTTGTTCATGGTGTTTAATGGACTAGTTCTATGCCCGGGCATTAATGGAAGTGTATTCTACCTTTTTTTTTTTTTTTCAGAAAGATATGTTATATAAAGGTCTCTCTTTAGCCTGTTGCAAAGAAGGCTTTTTTTCTTTTGGTTTCCAGTAGGTGGCATCTAAGCCTCTTGGATTCCTGCTTTATATAAAGCGTTAATAATATCTTTTATTTTTTTTATAGGTGTTTAATCACACTTACTACCCTCAGTCTCAGTCTCTGTCAGTGTTAGTGACAGTTTTGGTAGCATTTGCTCAGATTCCCCTGGGGCTCCAGGGTGATTGGTCTCAGAGGATATGGAGGGAGGTGCCCTCTGGGTTGGGGGATGCGGGCTGCAGCTCAGCCTCAGTTTTGCAACCTTGGCTGGTAAAAATCAACAGTTGTTTTTCTGCCATCCCCACTTCTTTACCATCCCCACTCTCTGCTTTCTGCCCTGATGGCTGGTCACTGCCATCAGTTGGGTGGAGCTATCAGCTCTCCCAGGCAGGATTGTTCAGGAAACTTGTTGCACCTTCTACTCTCCCACCTCCTCCTACAGGGAGCTCCAGCTATGAGAGGAAGCTCTTTGTTTCTCCCAGTCCACTGCCTGACACCCAGAGTTCTGACCTGTGGTAACTCTTATTCTCAGATCCCGTGCTCAGTTTGGGTATTTTTGTTGAGTTTTAGATGTTCAGCTTATTGTTGTTTCAAGGGGAGACATCTGGGGCTGTCTCTCACTTCACCATATTTCTTGAAATGGCTTTGATAGAAGTCAACTTGATTTGTACTACTGAATCAAGATTCTGATAGGAGCCACTGGTCAAGGCCACATCTGCTAGAACCACTTGGCCATTTGAAATGCAGCTGTAGGTGATCGCCATAGCAGGCAGGCCTGTGATTACATTCTTATCAGAACTAGGAGTTTTCTGATAGGAAGGCATGATGGTTGCACAGTCAGTAAATGTTAGAAAATGCCTGATTATGGTCATTTTTTTTTTGTTATTCATCTCAGTCTGGCATGATTTCAAGGATATTGCTTTTGCTTTATGCCTAGGAACTGGCATCTCAACATACCACCCTGAAATACAAGGACAGTCAAGAAGAGAAGTATTTTACTATTGCTCAATGCTTCAGCTCGTAGTTGTCAAATAAGTCCTCATTAAGGAAATTATTAGCATATATGAGGGAATTATTTAATATAAATCTATGAAACCACATTAAAATAATTTTATTGCTAAATATTTAGAGAACAAAATATCTCAAATGATTATAGAGAAAAAATTAAATTTGTACAATAGCATTACAAAATAAAACATTTGGCAAATCTGTTTTATGTTTATCTGCCTCAATTTTGATATTGCTGTCTTACTTTTACTATATTCTGGAGCTCAGGGTTTATGTGGTTGGTGCTAACATTTGACAAATGCTTTTATGCAATCTAGAGAAAGATAGCTAAAATTTTTTTTCACATAAAATAGTGATGTATTGGTTTGCCTTCATTTAATTATGATAATAAAATAATTTATTTAAAAGAGAGAAAAGTGCTATTTTCATATAGATACAATTATAAACCTTATATAATTGTTTACAGTACAGAGTCATAGTTAGGCAGATAGTAAGTTGGTAAATCAGCTATCAACTGTGTGTCTGATACACTCACAGTAGATATTAGTCTCCTTTGTGTATGTGTTTTTTCAAGACTGAATCTAGAATTTAGATTCTGAAGAACATAAAAATTGTCAATACAAAAGGCTTTATAGCAAGTTTTTAAAATATTCATAACTATTAGTTATACTAGTATTATTTATATTAGTATATGATTCACACAATACATGCTATTGAATGATATGCTACTATTATTCTAAACTAAAAATTTTTAAATATATTTTTTCAATTATAGTTGACATACAATATTATATTAATTTCAAGTGTACAACACAGTGATTAGATATTTATATAACTTATGAAGTGATCATCTCGATAAATCCAGTACCCATCTGACATCATACATAGTTATAACAATATTATGACTATATTCCCTATGTTATACTCTATATCCATATAACTTTTGTATCTACTAATTTGTACTTCTTATTCCCCTACCCCTTCCACCCATTCCTCACCTCCCAATCTGATAAGCATCAAAATTTTCTCTGTATCTTGTTTCTCTTGTTTGTTTATCCTGTTCTCTAGATTCCACATATAGCAT
Organism: Macroglossus sobrinus; assembly: GCA_004027375.1. Classification (NCBI taxonomy): domain Eukaryota; kingdom Metazoa; phylum Chordata; class Mammalia; order Chiroptera; family Pteropodidae; genus Macroglossus; species Macroglossus sobrinus. The sequence continues at coordinate 100,012 of PVKZ01000695.1, forward strand.
TTTTCGTTGACTGACTCCACTCAACACAATACCCTCTAGGTCCATCTATGTTGTTGCAGATGGCAAGATTTCATTCTTTTGTTATGGCTGAGTAATAGTCAATTGCATATATGTACCATCTCTTCATTATTTGTTCATCCATTGATGAACACCCAGGTGGCCTCCATAACTTGGTTATTGTAAACAATGCTGCAATGAACATATGGATGCACATGTCCTTCAAAATAGTGTTTTGAATTTCTTTGGATAAATACTTATAAGTGGGATTATTGGGTCCTTCTTTATTTCTTGTTATAGCTTTTGTTTTAAAGTTGATTAAATGGGTATTTGTTTTAAAGTTGATTAAATGAGTAGTATCCCAGCTTTTTTAGTTTACATTTTCATGAAATACATTTTTTCATCCCCTTACTTTCAGTCTGTGTGTGTCTTTCCATTTAAAGTGAGTCCCTAGTAGGCAACATATGTAAAAGTCTTGTTTTCTTATTTGTTTTACCACCCTATCTTTTGATTAGAGCAATTCTAAACAATTTTTAATAGGGTAAACAAATTATAATAAAATTTCAGTCTTTTGGACCACAATTAAAACCTCATGTTATTTACTCTCAAGAGAACTCTTGACAATCTACTGAATTTGTTGTTTTATTTAATTCAATTAAAACCGAGTCTGCTTCTTTAATGTTATGAAACTGTTTTAAGTCAGTCCTTAATTTTCTTTTGCAAACAAAAGCCACAATAGTACAAAAGTTTACTATTCAATTGAGTCACTGCTCATAATACTAGTAAGTAATGAGAAACAAAGTATGTTGACACAAAGAAAGGGATTGGTTAATAAATGCTAAAACATGGTATGTGATGTCATTAGACTGTTGTTACAGAAGAATAAGTAATAATATGTAATGGTGTTTCTAATATTGTAAATATTAAATATATATTTTAAGACAGTAAATTTATTTTAACAAATAAGCAGATATAATCTTTTATAAAAATAGAAAAGATAAATGAAAACAATTTTAGTGTTTATCTGCGATGATAAATTTATGTTTTTTTTGTTTTGTTTCACTTTTCTAATTTTGTATATGATAGACATGTGGGACAAATAAAATTTGTCATATCTTTACTATTTTATTATTGTAACTAAATAATTAATTTTCATTAGTTATTTTTAGAAAAGTACAAAATGTTATGAAAATCTTATCATGATAGATGATTTAAACACAACACATTAAAATGTAATTTTTTGCAAGGTCTGTTGAAAAGAAACACACATCCCAAGGAGATGAATTTTATGTTCCTATTCTGAGTACCCACTAAACTTTCCTTTTCACTAATATTAAGTTAGGATTCAGAAGGTGAGATGACAGGTCTAGTGTAGACTGACATGGAGATGACCTGAAGCAGGCCATCCCAATCTAAAACACATCACATTTTAGGCACATTCATCCTAATGTTTGACTGTAAAAATTCTCCTTTCTTTTATGAGTTTTTCTATAAAGTGTGGTATTTTTACAATCATCAGAAAAAGGATGAAACGATTTTGTAAAAATGTCTGAAAGGATGAATAAAACCTAGACTTTTATTGCCAGTTCTATATTGAGTAAAGTTGAGTATTTTAGATTTAATTTCCAAATGTACATTTTTAATATTAATACTAATATTAAGAAATCTATTGGAAGAACTCTCTGTGTTCTCTTGAGGCTCTCACAGCTTTTTAAAAGTGCTTTTATTCTTCATATGATTTTTATAAAAAATACCTGTCTTTTCTCCTCCGTGTTTTTCCTTTATTCTCACTTACTACCACACTCACAACATTCTGATATTAGATATGTGTGGAGTTTTCTCCCCACTGAGTAAATCCTCTTTGATGCTAGCTGGGTGTCCTACAATTTAACTCAATTCTGACACTGTCTACTGGGAGATAGTATCAGATTCCATAGGTTAAGGGCTCATTCTTATATGCCTGCTGCCTACTTCAGACGTTAATGGTAAGTTTTAGGTCCCCAGGTTACCTACAACTTCTGTCCGATGTGGCTACAAATTAGAGGTTCCCACACCCACTTCGGTTCGTTTGCTAGAGTGGCTCACAGAACCCAAGGAAACACTTACTTATGCTTATCAGTTTGTTGTATAATAGTAGATATGATAAAGGATACGAATGAACAGCTAGAAAAAGAGATACATAAGACAATGTTTGGGAGGGTCCCTGTGGACCTAGGGGTATGCCATCCTCCTGGTATGTGGATATGTTTACCAACCTGGAAGCTCTCCAAATCCTATACTACTAAGATTTTATGGAGGATTCCTCAGATAAGCATGATTAATTATTAACCCTATTTCCAGCCCCCTCCCTTCTTTGTAGAATAAAGGATAGAGCTAAAAGTTCCAAGCTTCTAATCATGGCTAGATCTGTCTGCTGACCAGCTCCCAACCAGAAGCCCACCCAGAGTCATCTCATTAGAAAAAAAATGCTCCTAGTGCTCTTATCACTTAGGAATTTACTAGGGTTTAAGAGCTCTGTGTCAAGAACTGGGAAGAAAGACCAAATACACATTTCTTTTTAAAAATCACAGTATCACAATCGTATAGTTACTTATAAACAAGTGTGTTTCTATGTGCCAATTTATCTCCAGCATCAAGTCAGTTATTAGCACTTTAGAAGGAATTCTAGTGTTTGAGTAAGGTAAGCAGCAAGGGAGAAAGATAACTCTCAAGTTTGGAAAATTTGGATTACACTAGTTTATATCACTGAGTTGGCAGCAGGGCCAGATGCCTAAGGTCAGGGCTACTTGGAAATTTTATAAGATGAGTCAGAACCAGACAGCTATGTCCATGGTAACAGAGAAAGAAAGGTTTTGTGTTTCTGTTAGATCCTTTATAAAAATGAAATAAATGGGAAACACATCGTCAAACAGTAGATGAATCAGAGAGAAGGCAACAGAAACCCAGAGAGAATGCTCCTACTCTTTATTAGATCAAGTGTTTCTTTTAAAAGTCTAGCTACAAATACCTCCAAGACTTGCCTTAAGCTTATTTGAATCCCAAGGGAAAAGTAGCTAACTGAAGATTTGTTCAAGTTACTGAATTAGGTTCATGAAGACTCATCTAAGTTCAAAGTAATGAGAAATATAATAAAAACCAGGATGAGTAATTCCAAAATATTCATAATTCATGGTGTAATCTTAAATTTCAGAAGAGCAGTATAAGAATAGGTATTAAATAACCTATCCTTTCACTGTGATCTTTGGTAGAATAAATGATATATTTTTATTTTATATAATTATTTATAGCCTTTAGTTAGCCCATAACAAAGCAACAATTGCTGACTTTTTAATATTATTTATGTATCTTTTTACCCACCTCCTAAACCTTTATTCTCTGTGCTGAGCATCCTGGTTTCCCTCCGTCAATTTAGCAGATTTTAGCCAAGTACTCTCATGAGAGATCATAATAAACTCTTAATTGTGATTTAGATAAAACCATGAAATTGGCTCACTTTTCTTCTCTTACTCTCCTGCTCTAATAAGCCCCAATGCCCTGCTTCTCAGCAAAACTTTCTTGTTTTGCAGATCACCTAACAGACACTGGTTATACATGCTCACCACAAAATTTAAGTAAAATTTAAAATATATTAACCAGAAAATTTAAATCATACCACAATCTTTGAAATTTTAATACCTATATCATCTTAGCAAAAGGGAAAGTGTCATTGTAACCTTCACCAAGGCGTTTATATTTAAGGAAAAGATCAGATTTCCAAATCCTGTTGACTCCTTTCTCATTTTTTCTTTCTAATATATTATAATATCCTAATTCAAACTATGGATATTCAAAAATACCATCAAGTGTTTTGTGGTAGAGACAGATTGTAGTGGGTGTTCCCAGGAAACTTGGATCCAGAAGCTCTAGAGATTTCCCACTGAAGGGCAATTTGTTTATTAGATACCAACTTTACGAGCATATTGCATTCAAAGGCTTTATATTTCAGTATGAAAATAGAAGCATTTGGGTATGTTTTTTAAGTATACTGACAGTGCAGAATTATTTCTGTTGTCAAAAAGCTAGAAAAAAATAATTATATACGTAAAGTTGTCAAGAGGTAATTATTCATCATAACCATTGCATTTCTGTAGTGTCAATTAGTAGCATCAATTTCAGATGTTTTTTGTCTTTCCCCCTAAATAAATCATGGTCAAACACTTTTTTAGATTATTGAAACTAAACTTTTCAACATGAATATTATTTACTTGTATATAAAATTCTGCAGATGAGAACAGAAGCAATTGTGAATTCCTGAGCAAGTGAGAGCAATAGGGGTTTAGGATGAATGGTGAAACCTGTACATGCATTACGTACAGAATTACAGAAATGAACATTGGTATCCTTGAGCATCTAAAAAAGAGCCCATGGCAGTCATCAGAGAAAGGGAATTCTGAATGCCAGTAGCAGGTGAAACCAACAAACAAAGTACTCATTTCAAGACAACCCATAGGAATTGTCTATGGTCCTAGAATTCAGGTGTGGGACCTATCTCTTTAAAATTTCATCTTTTGTACCTTCAGTATTAGTTAGGGCTCTAAGAGAAACAGAAACAATAGGATATCTATCTATCTATCTATCTATCTATCTATCTATCTATCTATCTATCTATCATCTATCTATCCATATGGGAGTTGGCTCATATGACCTTAGAAGATAAAATGTGACATGTTGTGCCATCTGGAGAACCAGGAAAATCAACGGTATAATTCAGTCTGAGTCCAAAGACCTGAGACCAAGGGGAACTACTGATATAACTCCTAGCCTGAAGCTGAAAACCTGAGAATCAGAAGAGGGGGGTGCTCATTTAAGTCCTAGTGTCTGAAGGCCTGCGAAGCAGAAACTCCAAGATCCGAAGGCAAAAGAAAATGGACATTCTCACGAATTGAGAGAGAGAGAGAGAGAGAGAGAGAGAGAGAGAGAGAGAGAGAGAGAGAAGAAAGAATGTCCAAAAGGGAGAAGTATAATCTCTCAAGAGCCCATGCTTTCAAAAACTACTACACAGTTTGATGTCTATCTAAAAGTCAGCCTCAGAGTCCCTGGCAGACCTGAGTGTCAGGTGGGATTGCACAGGTAAGAGTTGAATGTACCTGGTCCTAGTGATGATTACAGAGACACACCATCAAGTAGGACTCACCCCCAGAAGTAATGGGCTTCACATTGAGCTAGAAATAGTGAGAATAGATGTTACATGTGGTAAGTCAGAGCATTAGCTATGAGAAAGTCAAAAGGAAAGGGCTTGAAAATGGCCATTGGTGGAGGGCAGTCTTATTCCAGCACCAGTAATGAGGGAGTAGGGGGACATCTTGAAGGGAGGAAAAAACATTTGGAGGCTTATGGTAAAAGGAAAGGATGCTGCTAAAGATAAGCCCTATGCATGCCAAGATAGTAACAAGGAATCAGAAGACAAACTAGGAAGAAAAGGGGTCCTGTGTGTAAAGAGACTGTAGTAGCAGTAAAAAGTATGCTCTGAATAAAAATCCAAGTCACCACCCAAATACCTCTCAACCACCTCCTCACTTATAAGGCTAGCAGATGTGTAGGTGGGTGAGGCTGGCTTTAAAGTCCAGGCGGGCAATGTTAACATGTCAAGCATCCAAATGGTTAATGTATGCTTTTAAAAGAGCAAAAAACGATCTGATTTTTTTTAGATACATGGATACATGGATAAACAATGATACTTCTGGGTAGTGTTGACCTTAAACTTATCTCTCACATTTCCATTCACGCATATATGAAGTGCAATTCATGCTGTCTCTGAGGTCAGCAATGATACTTGATGGGTAACCTGTTTACAAAGTCCTCAAAGACTCATGGAATTGAAACAAGAAATAATACAGAGTTATTCATCCTCATAATTCAATTGCCTGCACTTGCCACTGCTAACACACATGACCCATTTCATCTGCCTGAATTTGCAAACGTAGGATGGAAGTCACATTTAGCACATGGAAACTCAATATTTAATGGTAATTATGAAGTATTCCAAATTTCATCTTAGCCACTGGGCTAATTTTTTTTTTTAAATTTCAGCACTCACCCCACTTATTCCTGATTTTCTTTTATTCTTTGTAATACACACACACACACACACACATAATACTTATTTATATTATATGTAACATATTTTTGTGTATATATATACATATATACACACACATATATATGAGTCATATACACACATATATACGTTTTCTGCCTCCATCAAAAGAGCTCAAGTCTCATTCCTAAATTCAGGCAGAATTTCCCTCCAATAGAAGCTCCTCAGATGAACTTGCACCCCAGAAGATAAGTGGCTTCCACAAATGCAATGAGGAACATGTGGACTACCTTCTCAACTAAATCTCCTGCCAAACCTTCCTCTCCCAAGAGCTATTATCCAAGAGCTATTATCCAGCCTGTGGGCATTAGCTGACTGGGAAGAGAGATAGGTTCCCAGAGTAGCAGCACAGCTCCATTCTGTCCTCAGCAGCTCTCATTCTGGCTTCTGCTTTTCATTACCAGCATGGATTCTCTTTCTAGCCTTGATATAGATCCTAGGACCTGCTTCAGATTAGGTCTTCAGATAAATCGCAAGCCACTTCATATGGCCTCATTTTCACAGCTAGAAATTCCTTCTGAAACTAGATTCAGTTCTTTAAAAATTTTAAGCCCAAAAAGGATTTTAAAAATGACTTTTAATTATCTTTTGTTTTTATGATGAATGTTACATATATGACTCTGCAAAACATTTGGAAAGTTTATAATGCTCTAGGCTACTGAAGTTCTAAGTAGAATTACAACCATTTCAGGGAAAAGGTGGGCATCACTTCTGCTGGATGGTCCATGGAGACATGAGGGCAGCAATTAACCAAGACCACCAGAAACCATGAAGAGCAGAACACCAATGTGCTCCTGGAGCAGCAATGCTCACTCAGTTGGCAGCAGAGGGTCTTGTCAGGCCTTGGCTGGGCTTCCTGATGCCCCCACACAGTTGGTGAGTGATGTTGTCTTTTTATCATGATTCTTTTTATAATCTCCCATCAGGAAACCCAGGACAAGTCCTCTCTTCTCTGAACACACAAATCTCTCGAAGATCAGCCCTCAGTCCTTCCTCTTCTCTATCAGCCAAAATGAACTTTGTACTCTCTCCCAGGACAAGATGGTCTGTGTGATTCTTTATCCTCTTTTCTTCTGTTGCTGAGGCAAGTTATTTTAATGTACTCTTCTTACAGGGTCTTCTCATTTTTATTTTCAAAGGCCTTCTCTTCATTCAATAAATTTCATTCTTTTCAATGCAAAAGCATTGCCTTTTAAAACCATCATTTATGATCTGAACTTCCAAAGCCTATTTTAAAAATATAAAAAAGCAGAACATCAAATGATTTCCCTCTCTTCATTTCTGCAATAACAGCCTAATCCTCTCCAAAGAAACATATACTTCTTGCTAACTAAGTGGGTCATATTGAAGAAAATTATAAAAAAAACAGGATAATATTGCATACTATCTCACTATATTTGTTTGTAATCCAATTTATGGAAAATCAAGGGAGTATACACAAAGTTTGACCTCCAAATATAGCCTTTTTTTTTGGGTGAATAGGATCAAACTCATTAGCAAATTTCCAGTGTGAAGCTCTTTGTAAATCATGCATTAATCCAACAATACTGGTAAACATGGCAATTCAGAAATGAGTAATAAATGAAGTTTGTCCACAGTCTGTCAGCCAGAAGGACATTTTTTGGCTCATATAATGTTTGATCCAGTTTCTCTGTTCCTACATATTGTGTATCTAGACACAATTAAACTCGCATTTACGGGATATAATATCTGAGTCAGTTCTGAAATTTCCTCCAATTACAAAGTTGATTTGTCAAGGTCAGCACTTCAATTGTGTATGATTTTCCATGTTTTGGAAGTATACTCTATACCAACAATGTATCAGGTGTAGCAGGCTATGATCCAGGATGGCATTCATTTACTTTAGAAACTGGTTATGAGATTAATCAGTCTTACACACTTAGAACAACCTAATTTGGCAGCACTCAAAAATGGATCTATTTATTAGTGGAAGACTGATGTTAAACTAAATCCATACAACTTATGTGTAAAACCAGTCACCAAGGCAGATGAGATACTTCCAGTAACACATGGGATACACTTGTAGGATAACACATATTTCTTTTGAGCCTGGAGACTTCTTTTTGTGTTATGAAAGATCAGCCCCTAAATGTGCCCCTTATGGTACAAACAGCCAGAACAGCCTATCACCATGGTGACAAATGTTCAAATTACAGTATGTACTGAAAAAGAAGCTCTGGTCACAAGATGTATTTTAAAATTATAGAAATAAACAGAACAATGATGCAAGAGCTATAATTTTATTTTGTATTTTCTTTGGTTTTAGTTATGTGGCTGTAATGAGAAAACTTTAACAGAGTTAATCTTTAAGAAATTAGGCAGAATTGTTTTATCTTCTCATTACTTGATCATTATGACAAGACCAAAGTGGAAATCTTGCATTCTGTGGAGTTCATTTGATAGAACACTTAATAATCACTTAATCACACAAGAAAACACTGAACTAGCAAGGACTGATGTGCAATAGCAAAAATAGCAGTTATGGACAAGAATATCTTTGTTTGAGACTCTCAGGCTTTCACCAGAAATATGAGGATGAGATTTTATTCTGTAAGGATATGATTTATTCTTTTGAACACCTGGCTGTTGTGCAAGGTGTGTGGTCAGACTATCATTCACTCTGTTGAGTTCATGGTGATCACAGATTTCTAAGCATTTATGGGTGGGAACAGAGACTTTTGCACTGAATTGTGTGAGAGAGAAAATGGTGTCTGTAATGTGGCTTAAAGGTGCACCAAAAAAAGATTTGATATCCTCTAAAAGAAAATTATAAGGTAACAAACTTTGGTTCAGTTATTTGTTCTGCCATTTAGTCACCAAATTTAAATCCTTAAACCCTGAATAATAAGATCTGCAATTTTAATAACTATGTCTCCTGGCTAGTCACCTTCTAAAGAAATTCAAATGATTTGCCAAGGAATAGTGTATCATTATCCAAGTCCATCTGAGAAAAGGCCTGTAAAATGATTAAACGTTAAGTCCTTCTGCTGAAGGACTATTAGGTTTTACATAAATAAAATTTTCACAAAGGTCCTGAATGAAAGACCTAGAAATGAAGGTAAACTTTGGCCTCCTGGGAAATGATAACAGGGCTACAGGAAGCAAACAGAAGAAGTAGCACCTAAATGAGCTCTGCAACATCCTTTCTGTAAGATGGCAACCCCTATCTGAGGTTTATCTTGGTCAGGTGTTCCCACTGATGAATGACTGAGTATTTTAAATTGGTCACAGCTGAGGACAGAACTCATCATGGAGAGAAACCAACATTTTCAACCTCAGAGGCAAAAAGAGAGGAATGGAACAAGAATGCAAGTGAAGATGGGGAAAAATAAAGACCAAATGAAGAAAATCAGCATCTGTACCCAGTCCAGTTATCAGGATGCCCTTTGTAAAAGGCTCTGCTTTCACACTGAAAATATAAAATTAATAATAACTATGATAATGCTGCATGACTTTCATGGCCCAGGCACTGAGAACTTCATATGTAATTTCATTTTTTAAAAAAATATTTAAGGTGGAGGCAAAAGGCATAGAAGGTAGTAGCTGTGCATGCCTCCTCTCATGACCGCACCAAAATTGTAACAAAACTACAGAGCAACTAGCACATGGAGTTCCCTGAAGTCTGGTATAACAGAATCCCTACAACTAGGAACAAAAAAAAATAACAGGTCACCTCAAAACAGTAGGAGGGGCAGAGACACATAGTGGTCTCATCCTATAACTATGTGTGGTGATCAAGAATTGGGAGAGCTATCTTGGCCCTCTCCCCAACCTGAGGAGCAAGGGGTCCCAGCCCAGGGTATCAGTGCCCGTAAGAGAAGCCCCTACAACCTCTGGCTGTGATAACAAGTGAAGGTTGTGGCTGAGTGAGATAGAGGGCTGTGAGAGTCACAGATATTCCTTTTAAAGGGCCCACACCTGGCCTTACTCAATGATGTACTCTCTCCCTTTGAGCTCCAGTGCTGAGGCAGCAGCTCCAGAGACATATGGGGAGGCACTGAGTTGTTGGCTTCTGGATGAGGGCTGGAGGGTAGGCTTTCTCCCAGAGAGAAGTGTAGGCAGAAGCCATTGCTCCTTTGTTGAGCCCACCCACACCCCAGCCCGCAGACACAGGGGCTTTCATATTTAAGTTGCCATCAACCTGGATAACACAGGTCACTCCACCCAGGGATTCCCTGAGAATCTGCTTCTCCCAACTTTTGGGCCCACCCAAGCCACTTCCAGTAATTTATTCCATACTAATGGCCTGTCTTTGCTCCTGCTGCAAACTTTTATAACATCCCTCAAAGACTCACAATACTCAAAGAAGCAACTTCTGGCCTTGCTGTACTCTGTATCTCTTAATGAGCAGCCCTAAGTCCTGCACTAGTGGCAGCCAATCTTGGTTTCTGACTAGGCCCTTGGAGACACCTATAAGCCCAGCATGGGTGGCAGTAATATGTGGATTGCTTTGTGACTCTTACCAGGTGGCCTCATAAAATGAATGGGGAAGTATTGCTTTCTCTTTGATTTTTTGGAAGAGTTTGAGGGGAATGGGTATTATATATTCTTTGAATGTTTAATAGAATGCACTGGTGTAGTCATCTGGTCCTGGACTTTTATTTTTGGTAGGTTTATAATGATTGTTTCCATTTGCATACTGCTGATTGCTCTATTTAGATTTTCCAGTTCCTTTTGATTCAATCTAGGAAGGTTGTATATTTCTAAGTACTTGTCTATTTCATCTAGGTTATTAAATTTGGTGTTATATACTTTTTCATAGTATTCTTCTATGATCCTTTGTATTTCTGTGTTATCTGTATTAATTTCTCCTCTTTCACCCCTAAATTTGTTTATTTGTGTTCTTTCTATTTTTTCTTTAGTGAATCTAGCCAAAGGTTTGTCACTTTTATTAACCTTCTCAAAGAACCAGCTCTTTGTTGCATTTATTTTTTCTATTGTTTTTTTTGTTTGTTTGTTTCTTTACTTCTTTTTTTGGAGCTTGGTTCTTTTTTTTTTTTAAATTCAGGACACATTTATTTGCCTTCCCATTTTGGCAGCCTCTTTCTATGTATTAGGTAGATCTGCTATGTCTCCCAGTTGTAGCAAGGTGGTCCTATGTAGTAGTTGAATGGTGAGGATATCCAGAGGCTCAAAAATCTAACTTAGATGTGGAAATTCTGTATTTTAAGCACACATACTTGTCTTTTTTACTGCTATTAAAAGAGAGTTTATTTTCACACTTCAGAAAGTGTATTCTGTTACTTTTTAGGAACATAATTTCTGTGGCTAACCATTGCAACAATTCTATAAACACAATATTGTATGCCGAATTACCAAAGGAGATATGCTAAAACACATATCCCCTCAAAGAATTTAAACTAAACATAATGGTATAATAAAGACATCAATTTTTGGACAACAAGAGGCAAGTGAGGGTGGGGAAAGAAAAGTAGTTGCTCCAACCAAGAGATGAGGTCGTGGCACCTGCCATAGATCCTGTTCCCTGAGAAGCAGATTTCTCTCCACATCAGTAGTGCCTTTCTATCACAGTCTCATCCTTTTCTTTCATTCTACTCCTGTGGGCAGGGAAAACCATTCAGTGATTCGTCAGAACCCTGAAATAGTTTATTGCTCCAGTTTACTTTTACTCAGTCTATTTCGTCACAGTTGTCTGATACTACTTGTCAGTACATTGTAATAGATGAAAAATAGGAAATAATGTCAGGAAAAAAATCTAGCAACTGGATCATATTAGACTTTTACCTGGGCACCAACCCAGCAGCAATAACTCTTCCTGGTGCATAGTCTTTCTGTGGACATGTCCATCTCCACCTCTCCCTGAACCTGCACATGCTCACGCAGAAGTAAGAGTGTACCAGCACTGGTCACCACACTGACTTTTTGGTAAACGTCTGACTGCTTCATGGTGACCACCATAAACACCAAATCCTACTCAGTGTACCATTTCTTAATTCTTATTTCTTATTTCTTAAATTTGATTTTAGTGTGACTAAATCAGATGCTTCCCTCCCTCTGTGAGTGTGCCACAGCACTATTCCACAGCCTGCCTACTGGGAAACAGCATGAGGTTCATGCTGTGAGTGTCCCCTGTGTCAGCTCTATGGTGCTGTCCTTAACAGCAAGGACAACGTATAGCACTATGGACATAGACAAAACTCTTTTCAGTAGGAATTAGTTATCTAATTTTAACATCATAGTTGAAAATGGTAAACCAAGTGCTGAAAACCAAGATTCAGAGAGGTTATATGGTTTCCAAGATTTTTGACTTCAAATTCTGTACCCATTTCCAAGAAGAATGTCTGTGGTTTGTGCTACAGTTTGATGAAGGGAGAGAGCACTTCAAGTTCACTGCTATTCCTGTTATTTTATTATAAGAGAGTGAAGAAAGTAAAGATTACAAAACTATCCAGCCCATCATTGTTACTGAATTAGAGCCAGTGATACAGAAGGGAGTGAAGCATTGTACTCCTATCAAGTACTACCTAGTCACCAGGCAAGTGCCCTGCTGGAAATCCATGCAGGAAAGTCTAGAGAGACATGTCAGTCATTTTACCCTGAACTACTGCAAGTAATTTCCAAAGCTGATTAAATATTTGGTTATAAAAATAAGACTATATCTTAGAGTTAATATCTTTAATGAAATGCTTGTTTAACCACATACTTCTTTTCTAAATACTTCCCTTTCAACATGTTAGGAAAGCCAGTTTTCTAACTTATAGAGGTTGCATTATTTTAATGTTTTTCCTGGAACACCCTTGGGGTTTATCCTCAGAAATATGGTTGTTAAGTTTCTTGAACTGAACTTTGCTCTTTATTTAGAAGAAACTCAGCAAGGCAACATTTCTATGTCTAAAAACAAAACAAAACAAAACAAGACAAGACAAAGCAAAACAAAAAACAAACTAAAACAACCAAACCAACCCCCTGCAAAAAGCTAAAACAACAACAACAACAACAACAACAACAACAACAACAACAACAACAAACCACTGTTTGAAAGGCGAGGCTTTGTTGCTATGATCCAGCAGGGAGTGATTTTCTTTCTAAAAATTACACTCATTGATTAGTTATTCAAATTTAATAACCAGTTAAAGCAATTTTTACTATAAAGAAAAAATTCATAGCTTTTCAGTGGCTTATTATTATATGTACCAACAGACCAAAAAAATTCAGAAAACTGTCAATCCTCATGTAAGATTTTGTCGCTCTGTCTTGACACCCATATGACATTCTAAGATGACATTGCCTTGTTAGACAAGACTAGGAATTCCACTTGTTTTAGTCCTTGGAAAGTAATGTGTTGTGTATGCAATGCTGGATGCCAAAGAAAGTAGGAAAATCTATTCTTTAGAGAATATTCATTAATTGACTCATTAATGATTCTTTTCTGAGACATCAAATGGGAAAATCAAGTCAGAAAATTCCAGGACACTCAAAATTTCACCTACCCTCAAAATAAGGAAAAAATTTATTTCCCAATCGCTTGATGGAGGTTTATGAGAAATAGTTAAAATTTTTTTAATAATAATTATTTTAACTTTTTAAATAAACAATAAATCATTTTCAAAAATGAAAAGATGAAGTTATTAAAGAGAAGGAGAGGGTAATGGCAGAAGAAAATAATTTTTCAGGACTTTGTAATCATATCTATCTGGCATCTTCACAGTTATTTATAATAAGGGTTCTCCATGCTAAAGTTGATTTTTTCAATATTTTCCTGAGGCCTTTGAATTTTAAACATTGCATGTTTTCTTATAGGCCAAGTAATTTAATTGGAGCACTCTTTCTACTTCCATGTGAAAAATTCTCTCCAGTCACTTAAACAGATACAGATATTCTAACTCTTGTAAAAAGAGGAATAGAATAACCATGCAATTGCATATCAGAGCTGAAAAACCATTTCTAAAACGTCTAATTTATTGGTAACCAATCTATATGTGGCCTTCATTATCTGAGAGATATAACACATTCTTGTCACATGCATATGCCTTATTGAGAACCATGCCACTAGAAACTTGACTCTTCTTGCCCAAGCCAGTGGTATTTCCAAATGGCTACACAATATAGTTAGCCGAGCTTGGGACATCAGAATGCACAGAGCCCAAGCAGGTGTCCATGCAGCCCAGTGCCAGGTGTCAAAGCCAGAGCCTGATAGAAGGCAGTATTTAATGTTGGCAGTAGCCCAAAATGAGTGTCAGAACCTCAGCAAGTTGTAGACAGCAACCATGTGTGAGGTCAAGGCCTGAACTGGAATGCTTAAGTCCAGATGAGGAGAGGGGGCATCTGGGAAACAGAGTACACAGTATCACAACTCAAATGTGGCAAAGAGAGCATCCACAGCAATGACCATTCTAGCACCTAGCCCTAGCACCCAAGACTTGGTTTTTAAATATAATTTTCTGCTAAATGTAGCTGGGCTACTTAGAAGAAATAGCTAATTCTAGTGCTGGGGCAAGAGATACAAAATAAGTCTGGAACATTGTGTGACGCAAGAAACTAAGTGCTTAAAAATAAAAAGAAAGAAAGGATGAAAGATAAAAAAAATGAAATGATAGGAACATGCCAAAGGACACAGAAGTTAACTTGAAGGAACTTCCACTATCTAAATATGGGAATTTGAGAATTGAACTAAATGATTATAGTAATGGATTATTACTAGAAAAAAAAAGAATCTAAGAGCCTATAATGATATAAGTAAATAAATAAATAAATAAATAACCAAATAATGAGAGGATAAAGTTTTTCTTTGTAGTAGAATGCTAACTCATAGAGGCCAAAGGAATTATGGGTTAGAAAATCACTATTTGACAATCCAGGAAATACAAAAGGATGCTAAAACTAGTAAATGAAATTTGCTGAGGAATGAGATATTTACGGCATCCCATTATACCTCCTCAGCCCCTCTCGTCAATGTGCATTAATTACAAAAGAGAAAAGAGTAGTTATAGTGGAGAAGCTTGACATACACTGTCTTATTCAAATGATCAAAGTTCACATGTCTAGTAATAGGACAAGTCACAATCATGTGCCTCCTGATAAGGATGTGCGGTACAAAGGACAGGTCATCAGTTCTGGGAGATTCTCACTGAGAATGCATGATCTAAACTTAATTTTGAGGACATTCTGGACAAACCCAAGATAAGAATACTTTTCAAAATAGGTGTCTTGAACTTCAAAAGTGACAAAGTCACAATTGTTAAGAAAAAGCCAAGGAGGCAAGGAATTCTGTCTTGCTGTTAGCAACCTCAACCCCAAGAGAGTCATGCCCAAAGATGATCTGTTCCTTTAGGTGTTTATGGTGATGCACAGTGGGCAAGCTTCTTGTTTGAAGAAAAGGTGAAGCCTTGATCTAGAAGCAAAACTCAGAACATAATGGCACACATGAAACAGACTGCCGAAAGAGCAAGGATGTGGATCTAGCCTCACATTTAGCTGGCCCAGGAACTCTCCATTCTTTTTGTTCTGTCTCACTCTATTTTTCTCTGACTTTGGCTTCATTTTCTTAGGTCAGCTGTACACATTCATCTAGAACCATTGCCACAGAAAACTGAAAGTATAGATTTTTACTTGGAGAATGGGAGGGTCTTTTTCATCAGTGCATTTAGAAAAATCCCAGGAAAGACTGTGATTAGCTCAGGTTGTGTCCTGAGTCAATCACTATGCTTGAGGTTTGGGCTAATCTATCTGCACATACCTCTGCACAACATGGTCTATATCCAAATCTATGGCCAAGAGGCTAAAGTATCATGTTTGAAAGCACTCAGTGGAAACTACATGATTTATGGAAAAACTTCAGATGCTCAGAAAAATGTGCTAATCATAACAGACAAAGCAATAAATAGAAACTTTGTTTCCTTTAACAGTTTTCCAACTTTACCATATAAAACCATGGTTTTAAAGAGCATAGATTTTCACAGAAACATATTAGTCTCCTAATATCAAATCTAGTTTTTTTTTTTTACTCTCTCTGGGGATCTTTTAACTAAAAGAATTTTTTTTCAAGAAAATTTATTTTGAACAAACTTTGGCTGGAACAGGGTAGGCAATACATGGAAATCAATGGCAGGCAGACCTTGCTGCCTGCAAGAGTTGCAATATTATGTCTGGGGAGCACAGGGGTCTGTGGGAATATCCCTGACAGCAGCTGGTCTTACTGTGATCTGTGTCTACAGTGGGAATGCCCAGGCACAGAAGTTGCAGCAAAACTGAAACTTATTGGCTAAATGGACCTTGTCTACCTAAGCTCTCACTTCACTCAAGCAAAAAGTGCCTGAAGCCCATTGACAAGCAGCCTCTTGTGTTCTGCTTGGCTCTGGGATTGAGCAGTTAGTTCAAACAACAGACCTTGGCTAGCGCAGTGAGAGAATTTTGAAGAAAACAGTTGTGGATGGACCACTGCTGCCTGTACGAGCTGCGATATCTCTTAAGGGGATTGCAGGGGTCTGTATAGGCCTGACCTGCCCTTGAGTTCCTGAGCTCCTGCCCCATCCAGTACACAAAGTGCCCACTGCACACTGATAGGCAGCTGATCCTGCTCTGGGGTAGCACATTTAGGCCCAGATGGGCAGCAGTTGACTTTGAAATGAGTGGAAACCTGTACAGTGAGCCACAGAGACAGCAAAGGCACATAAACTGACACTGCAATGGCAGAGGGAAATCTACTCACTAGACCCAGGAGACTCCCAGGGTTCCCATGCCACCCAACATGCATATCACCCAGAGGCTCATCCAGTTTCAGAGACTTATAGGCAGCTGATAGGCAGTTACCAGGTCTTGCGGAGTACTGGCCCCTCTGATAAACTGGGATGGGAGATAAGTGAGAGCTGTCTACAGCATTGTCTCTTCCACTTACCTATAGATCCAGCATAGACAACAACCATCAGCAAATCTCATGGGTAGCACTAAGCAATCAAAAGCAGTGGCTGACCTTGGCCTACAGGAGAGCCTCTTCCAAGGGGCCCCAAAACCAATGTATCTGGAGGCTGGCACCAGACCATAATGGAACAACTCCTGACTAGCTCCAGTAATGATACACACAAAGGATGGTTGCAACAAGTACACAAGCCTGCTAGGGCAAATCCCACTTAGTGGCACCAGCCGCCACACAACAACTCTTATCCTGAGCATGCAGCCAGTTCACACAATTAGTCAGCTTGAATGTTAATCCCACCCACTGATCTACTAACAACAACAAAGGCTTGGCAACAACAGAAGATCACATACAACCCACACAAAGATCTTGCCCAGAGCTCCTGGAACAAAGGATCAGGAGAGTGCGCCAATGGGCCACACAACACACCTTCCACATTAGGCCATTTAGCCAAGGCTGAGAGATGAAACAAATATTCCTGATGTGTAGAAATGATCACAGAGAAGCTAATAAAATGAGAAAACAAAGAAACATACCACTAATGAAACAATAAGAGAAAATTCCAGAAAATTAGCTAAATGAAATGCAGAAAAGCAACCTACCAGAGACAGAGTTCAGAATAACAGTTATAAGGATGCTCAATGATCTTATGGAAAGAATAGATGAGCATAATGAGAACCTCAACAGAGAGACAGTAAGCATTAAAAAGGACATAGAAACCATAAAAAAGAACCGGACAGAAAGGAGGAATACAATAACTGAAATGAAGAATACACTAGAAGGATTCAACAGGAGATTGGATGAAGCAGAAGATTGAATCAGCAAATTGGAAGACAAGGTAGCTCAATACACCCAGTCAGAACAACAACAAAAAGGATTTTTTAAAAATGAGGCTAGTTTAAGAGACCTCTGGGATGACATGAAGCATAAAAATATCTGAATTATAGGAGTAGCTAAAGAGGAAGAGAGAGAGCAAGGGATTGAGACTCTATTTGAAGAAATAATGATAGAAAACATCCCTAACCTGGCGAAGGAAATAAAAGTACAAGTTCAAGAAGCATAAAGAGTGCCAAACAAGAGGAATTCAAACAGACCTACACCAAGACACATCATAATTAAAATGCCAAAGGTCAAAGACAAAGAGAGAATCTTAAAAGCAGCAAGAGAAAGGAAGCTGGCTACTTACAAAGACACCCTCATAATAATGTCTGCCGACTTTTCAATGGAAACTTTGCAACCAGAAGGGAATGGCAAGAAATATTGAAAGTTATGAAAAACAAAAATCTACAACCACAGATATTCTACCCAGCAAGGCTTTCGATCAAAATGGAAGGTGAGATAAATTTCTTCCAAGACAGAAAAAAAAGCTTAAGGAATTCATCACCAATAAGCCAGCATTACAAGAAATGTTAAAGGGTCTTCTGTAAAAAGAGAAAGAGTAAAAAAGAAAATAAAAACAAATATGAATAATAAAATGACAGTAACAATGTAGCTATCAGTAATCACTTAAAATGAAAATTGATTAAATGCTCCAATCAAAAGACATAGGGTAACCGAATGGATAAGAAAACAAGATCCATGCATATGCTATTTACAAGAGATCCAATTCAGATCAAACAACACTCACAGACTGAAAATAAAGGGATGGAAAAAGATATTTCAGGCAAACAGAATGAAAAAAAAAAAAGCTGGCACAGCAATACTGATATCAGATAAAATAGACTTTAAAACAAAGGCTATAATAAGAGATAAAAAGGACATTACATAATAATAAAGAGATCGATAAATCAAGAGGACATAACCCTAATAAACATATATGCACCCAGCATAGGAGCACCTTCATACATAAAGCAGTTATTGACTGACATAAAAGGAGAGGTCATAGTAGAAGATTTAACAACTTCATTGACACCAGTGGATGGATTTTCCAGGCAAAAAATCAGCAAGGAAACAATGGGCCTAAAAGATACACTAGAACAGATGGACTTAATAGATATTTTCAGAGCATTTTACTCAAAGCAGCAAAATATACAAAATTCTCACGTGCACATGGAACATTTTCAAAGATAGACCACATGCTAAGACACAAATCAAGTCTCAATAAATTTCAGATAAAAAAGATTAAAAAAACCTTATTTTTAAAATTTATATATTGTTTGACACTAACAATTTTGGTTTAATACAAAGAAAACAAGGTTAGGTATACAGTACTGTATATCCTGCATGTTTACTATGCCCAATTCTAACCAGCTTTGGAAGAAGCCCTTGGGTGTATCCTGGATAAATCAGAATTGCTCTTCAATAATTTGTACTCTTAAATGTTAAGAATTAACTAGTTCATTTGCTGATATATTCATGAAATGAAAAATTGATTTATTCTGATCAACAGACCTTGAGAAGTTACTTTTCATTTTATATGGTCAGAAATAAAGATCAATGGTATCTGCCCTTCTATCAAAGATTTCTTCAAAAGGAAAAACTAATAGCACAAGATTGCCTTTTGTAAAACAAAATATCTTTGTTTACCTGCTACGCTGGACTTAGGTCAAGAGGTTCAACGTGGAAGCTCCAAAGACACTCTTTCTCAGGACTTTGAAATGACTTTGGAGGTGAATGAATGAAAAAGAGTGCACAGCTTCATTTTCTTTCAAGTATCATTGATTCTCATAACACAACTTTTTATTTTATAAACTAAATAAAAAATATACATTTCTGCCCTATAACCAATGGTGACACAATTGTTTAACTGATGGTGCTTGTATTTTAGTTTAAGAAGATGCAGTTATTTTTATTTATTTTTTATTAAGTTTATTAGGGTAACATTGATTAATACAATTATATAATTTTCAGGTACATTATAATTTGACACCTATATGTTATATTGTGTGATTACCACCCAAAGTCCAGTTTCCTTCAGCTGCCATATATTTAATCCCCTTTACCCACTTCACTCTACCCCTACCCCTTCCCCTATATTTGACTCTCTTTACCCCATCTACCTCTCCCCTCCTCCCCCACCCTCTACCCTCTGGTAACCACTAGGCCATTGTCCATGTCCCTGAGTCTCTGTATGTTTGTCCTGTTCATTTGCTGCTTTTAGGTTTATATACCACATAAAAGTGTGAAGATGTAGTTATTTTTATCTTCACACTTTAGACTCTGCTGTAATAGCCTCTATGTTGAATCCTTTTCCACACAAATTTATCCTGCATGTTTCTGCAAATCAAGCTCCCTACCACACAACTATACAAGTTATTCCCTGGTTCATAAATCTTGAGTGGATCCCCAAATTTCTGAGCTGGACACTCAAAACTGTCCACATCTGAGCCCTACTTATCTCTCTTTATATTCCATTAATCACCTATCTTCTGCTCCAATCAAATGTGTCAATCTAAAGACCAGAAGGAGCCTGCTCTGATGGGAAGATGCCAGCTTTGCATCCAATCAAACTTGGGTTTGACTTTTAGAGCTGTGCTTCTTGTCCTTGCACTACAGCCAGCATGGTCAGCCTGCCTTCTCTCTTGTCTGAGGTTCTGTCAATAGTCTTGTTATTCAGTTTTCAGATTTTAACATAATCCCAAAGCCTCTGCCCATGTTCTTGCCCACTGCTCCTGAGCTATTTTCTCTGCCCCAGATTCTTTATCCTTCACTGAGAACTCTGGTGATTTTTTCTCTCCTTTAGCAAAGCCAAGTCAACACAGCTAAACTGATTCTGCTTATTGAATGAATCTTAGGTGTTGCCTTTATAAAGTCAGTTTGAAGCATAAGACCTGTGGCTCCTGACTTATGGTAATGGACTTTCTCTAGTTCCTTCTCAGTGGGTAAGTGTTTTATTTCCCCTGCAGGGAAAGGGTAAAGGTCTGGCTTTACAAGGATCTGATCAGGAGAAACTGCATGAGGCACAGTAAAATTTATCCATCTTAGGTATCTTCTTCTGTCCTGTGGTCATGAGCACAGACAATAGATATTAGCTCCAACTGAACTTGAGCTAGATAATCTGCCTTGACAATTCCTGTCCCAAGCTGAGAGGTGTTCATCTGAGCCAACCTGGGAAATGTGAACTCATGCTGATAGCACAAGAGACTCACTCTTTATTTATACTGCAGACATGTAAGGGTTTGGTTTAGGCCAAGTTTAGTGAGTGAGGTGAATAACCACTCTAGAAACCCAGCATACTCCCATTACTTCCCAAAAGTGTCTAAAAAACCTGACCTTACTTTATTTTGCTCCACTTTTTACTCACACTCACTAGGCCCTGGAAGGTCTGTCTGGGATGCACAAATATGTGCACTTAGTAAATGTAATTCATAACTATTGATATGAATCTATATGATAACTATTTAGATGAGTCTAATTTCCGAGATTTTTATTTTTCTGTCCTTCCAATAGGACATCTTATATTTATTTAAGCTTTTTTTCTTCTCCCACACCACATACTCTTTCAAATTTACAGTTTCTCACTTCAGGAGAGCATAATGAAAAAGCTTGAGAATGAATGGGCTTCATTAGATCAACCCTAATGTGATAACGAATCATTCCAGCAGGATACCAAATGGAAAGAAGACCAGGGTTACCATTAAAATTCTGATCAAAATACATTGCACTTCTGATTTGCCCAGGAAAATTTCTAATGAAAATTAATTCTAATGCCACAAACTTTACTTTCAAATAAATGCAATACAATGAGAAGTCAATAATGTAACACTGTAGTAGGTACTGACTAATTTAACAGATTTTTAAATGCACATACCAGAAAATATTTCAACTCTCTATATTAAACAGATGAAAGGGATACAAATGGATAATCTAAAATTAAGGTACAGACAAAACTAATAAAAATTCAAAAAATACCTTTAAGTAAAAGTACTTCATCCAATATTTAGAAATATTGCCAGGCTATGACTGATGTAAAGTATAAAAATAATACAAGGAAATAGTTTAGGATTACTAAACAGTACATAAATTGCTTGATTATAATCTGCTACAGTCAATTTAAATAAATTTATTTTTAAACGAAAGTCTCTCTAGGTATTATATCCCTCTTTAGCTGTCACCCGTGTCTCAGCTCCCTTTCACAGCATATCTCTTTGAAAGAATTCTCTCTACTAGCCTGGCTAGCTAGTTACCAAATCAGTTTCCTCCCCTTCCTAAGCTTATGTTTCTAGCTCTCTATAAAATTAGACATAGCTCTGTACTTGAGTCATAGCCAGTGGAATTTGATCAGAAAATTATTCAATATTTAGGAATGCCCAAGTATTCCATAAACACCATTACTAGTTCTGTATAAACTTTTTAAGCATGGTCCTCCAAGTTTATTTTGTCTTCTAGCCAGCCAGGACAATGCCACCCAGAGTGCATTAGAAGATACATGTTGGAAATGACAGAATGCTATTGGTTTGGTCCCCAGATGACAGCACTAAGTGTAGTGGCTGTCTGCTCTCTAATCTGGAACTGCTCTGGACCATGTAAGAAACAATGTCGATTGTGTATGTTTCTTACTATGCTGTCTCAAATTCCTTCCTTTCCAGTCTCCCTTAAACTCCTTTCAATCATGTTTCAATCACCACCAGTTTACTAAATCAACTCTTACCAAAGTCACCAGTTGTTATCAAGGTAGCTCCATGTTGCATATTTCAATGGCAAATCCTTAGTCGTAATCCTATGTGATTTGTATGCAGCATTTGCCAAAAATGATCATGTGTTCCATTTTAAAACATTTCCTTCCCTTAGCTTCTGGGAAACTGGACTTTCTTGAGTTTCCTTCTACTTACAAGGTGCTATTTCTCACTTTCCTTCCACATATCCCCACCGCCAGGTATTGGGGTGCTCCAAATTTTATTCCTCATATGCCTTCTTTTCTCTAGCCATAATCACTACTTATGGGATATTAAATACAATGTAGACACTGAAACTTCTCAAGTTTTAATTGATAGTCCAAAACTCTCCCATGGATCCCAGACTTGTATTTATAATGAGCTATTAAACACCCCTACTTAGAAGAAACTTGAACATGACATGTTTAAAACTAATGCCCTGATTTCCAGTCTTCTCTCTTGCTTCCCCACTCCAAGCTTGTTCTTCCTATACTGTTCCCAATCTGGGAACATGGCAGCTCCATCATTCCAGCTGAGTTTCACTCAGTCCACATCCAATCTGTCAGGAAATTCTATTGGCTGTCCCTTCAAATGAAGTCCATAATGCAAACTTTTCATCACATTACTTCACATTGGTCCAAGCATCATCATTTTCTTACAGATATTATTGCAATAGCTTCTTAATTGATCTCCCTAATTTCACATTTGTTTACCCTACTGTCTATTCTCAATATAGCCACCAGGGTAATCTTTTTAGGATAAAAATCAGAAAATGTCACTCCTCTGCTTAAAACTTTCCAGTATCTTTCTATTTGACCCTAAGTAAAAGGCATGTTTGTAAGACCTGATATGGTCAACGACTTACCACCTCTCTAACCTAATTTCCTAACAACCTCCCTTTTACCCACTCAGCTCTAACCATACTGGCCTCCTCACTGGTCTTCAAACATACCAAATATTCTCCTTCCTTAACACCTTTGCACTCTCTTTCTCTCTAACTGAAATGCTCATTCCCCAGAGAGGCTCATGGCTCATCTCCTCATGTATTTCAGGTCTCCAATCAAATATCACCTTACTAGTGGAGGCTTCCATGATCTTCTATATTCTAGCACATCACCACCATTTTGCTTGCCCTATCTTCTGTATCCTGCTTTGTTTTTTCCATGGCATTCACTACTACCATATTTACTCAACACATTACTTATGTATTTGTTTGTTATCTGTCTCCATCAATCAAATATAAGTTCTATAAAACCAGAGACTATCTGTCTTTTTTTTCACTACCATGTCCCTGGAGACTAGAGGAATTAAAAAAAAATAGTTTGGAATCTAGTTGGCCTGCAAAGATCTCTCGCTTTCATGCTCCCCATTCTGGCTTTCCCTTTCTCATCTAATTCTTCCATCATTACAATCTTGATGTAGTAATGTGAGAATGCAAACACTACCTTAGGATATTCAACTTAAATCTGTCTGCACATTATGTACTCTCATGAAGAGTGATGCTTTCTCCCTACCTTAGTTGGCAGGTTCCTAATGACACTTAACAAAGTCTCATCTCAGCCCAGAGAAGAGTTTGGGTCAGGCATGGAAATAGTCAACTAACTGTTAAACATGATTTGCTTTGTTTGATTGTATTTCAAAGAAATTTTTTTCCTTTTCATTGTTTGGTATTACTCATATTACTTCTTACTTCTACTATTATGGATAATATAAAACTAGCTATACAAAAAATGTAAGTTCATTCACATCATCCTTGAAATTTTCAAACACAATATCTTGGGCTCAATTTATATAGAATAAAGATCTTCAATTTGAGAAATTTTCAAATATATGAAAGAGTGATGAAATAGGAAGAAAAAAAGGAATTATGGAGATATAGTGAGAGTTTTAAATACCTACAGACTGTTTCTACAGACTAAAAAACTTTTCCTCCCACAGGTGCTTATTGACTCAGAAAGATAATAGTCACACCCCAGTCAAAGAAAGTTCAAAGAATAACAAGCAACACAGAAAATAAAAATAAAACAAAAAGTGTCTATTTTTTTTTTAAAAAATCACTTTATATCTATAACTGAGAGATAAAGGTATTCTGGTTACTCAGTTTAGGCTCCACATAGCATTAAAATTACTAAAATAAATAAAGTTTCAATCTTGATTTCATTCTATTTAACAATGCTCATAAGAAATATATGTTTTTTAATTCTGATGGGAAAAAGCACTCAATCAAGTATCTGAAAATATACAAAGATAGCTTATTGTTCACTTTTCTGTCTTCAGAAAATGAAATGATAATGTTCACACATGCAGAATTTACTGACTACCATGATTCTAAACTTCCCCTCTGCCTTGGCCCATTTTTAGGCCACTCTCCATCTCAGTTTCTCTTGTTAATTTTTTCTCAATTCATCTCATTTTTTCTCCTTTGCTCTTGGATATCAGTGAAATTCTCTCACTTGGTACCCCAACAAGATGCCTTATATGAAAGTCTTAAGGTTGTTGGGGTCAGTGTCAGGCTCAAGGGTGGAATGGTGGGAGATGAAAAGCCACTTACTGTTAAACTTCATGTGCTTGGAAGGGCCTCTTCCCTTGCCCTGTCTCCAGGCCTCCCTGATAAGAAGGTATAGTTAAGGAAATTCAAGGAGTGAGGACATTAACAAATAAAAAGATACAGCTGTACCTTTCCCTTCTGTGGGCAGCCAATTTGCAGCCATGAAAGAGCCAGATCCATTAGTCCTGGCAATAGCTTGGACAAATTACTCTCTCTCTACAACTTGGCTAAGACCACAACCATTATTGCTAGCTCTTCTGGCAATGACATTTAAAGGTCAGAGGAAAGCTATGCTTTTATCTACTAAGACAAATTCAAGCAAGTTATGAACTGTATTTGACATAGTATCTAAGAGCTTAGCAGGCTCATAAGCACATCTGGAAATGTGTTTTGAGTTGGTAAGTTGGCAGCATAGTTGATTCCTACCTGGAATTCTCTCCATCAAGATTTCCTTTTGAATTCTTGGGTTTTGAAGACAAGTGCCCAGACATACTTATATATATTATTCCTGCTCTCACTTCATATTCAGCTAAAGAAATTCCTTTCCTATTTTCTTGGAATCAGGTTTCTGGAATTTCTTGCAAAGAAAACAAGTCAGATTTAGAACAATTTAAACTACCAGAGATTTCTGGAATGTAAAATTGAGTAGTTAAGTAGAAATATTCATAAGTGCTTCAACTAATAAGGCCTAACTCACATTACACATTGTTAGTACTCTGAATTTCTCACTGAGAGCAATAGATGTCAGAAACATGGTGGAGTGAGAGACGTCTCCAGAGCTTTCCCCTTGAAACAACAATAAGCTGAACATCTAAAACTTCACAAAAAACATCCAAACTACACAACATGTCTGAGTGTGAGACCTGCATATAGAGTTACCACAGGTCAGAACACCAAGTGTTGGGCGATGGACAGGGAGAAATAAAAAGCCATGTGGACCTCGCAGCAAGAGGTCCCTGTAGGAGGAGGGAAAAGGGGAGAAAGTGTGCAAGTTCTCTAAACAGCCCTGCCTGGGAGAGCTGTGAGGTCCACATGGCTTGCAGCAGTGTCCAGTCATCAGGGCAGAAAGCAGAGAAGTGGGGATGGCAGAGAAGCAGGGATGGAAGAGAAACAACAGTTGACTTTTGCCAGCTGCGGTTGCAAACTGAGGCTTAGCTGCTGCCTTCATCACACAACCCAGAGGGCCCCTGCATCCATATCATCTGAGATCAAACACTGCAGAGACCCAGGGGAATCTGAGCAAATGCTACCGAAACTGTCACTAACACTGACAGAGACTGAGACTGAGGGTAGCAAGTGTGATTAAATATCTATAAGACAAGAAGGCCTTATTAAGTCTTTATATAAAGAACCAGAGGGAAATCCACAAAAGCCAAACTATCTAAGGGCTGTGGGACAACTATAAAAGGTGTAACATACATAATGGGAATACCAGGAAAGGAGAGAAAGAAATAGAAGAAATATTTGCTAAAGAACTCATTCTGCTCATCTAGTTGTTTTTTCAGTTCTTGAAATTGTTGACATGAATTGTTTCAGATCTCACTGAGTTTTTTCCAGAAGTACCATCCTGAATTCTCTGTCATTTAAGTTTCATATTTCTATGTCTGTAAGCTTATTTTCTGGAGATTTTTCTCTCTTTCTGAAGTGCTTTGTCACCTTGGTTGTTCATGGTGTTTAATGGACTATTTCTCCGCCTGGGCATTAATGGAAATATATTCTGCCTTTTCTTTTTTCCCACCAGAAAGATTTGTTATAGAAAGGTCTTTCTTTAGCCTGTTGCAAAAAGGCTTTTTATCTTTTGGTTTCCAGTAGATAAATTCTGTATTTCAGTGCATAATTTTTAAGTTGAAACAGAGCTCCTGAGTTCTAGAAATAATGAAATAAAAGAAATGATGAAGTACTTGAATGTTCTCTATTATTTAACTCCAAGAAGAAGAAGAAGAAGAAGAAGAAGAAGAAGAAGAAGAAGAAGAAGAAGAAGAAGAAGAAGAAGAAGAAGAAGAAGAAGAAACACAAGATTTTGACATTGATTTTGCATTGCTTTCTCTGAGTTTCCTGGCCCTATGGTTTGGTGTAAATTAATTTGGGGGAAATTCTCGATCATTATTGTTTCAAATATTTCTTCTATTCTTTTCTCTCTTTCTTTTCCTGATATTATGCATGTTACACCTTTTATAGTTGTTCCACAGCCCTTGGATAGTCTGTTCTGTTTTTCAGTCTTTGTTATTTTTGCTTTTGAGTTTCAGAGGTTTCTATTGAGATACCTTTAAGTGCTGACACTCTTTCTTCAGCAGTGTCCAGTCTACTAATAAGCTCATCAAAGGCATTCTTCATTTCTGTTACAGTATTTTTGATCACTAGCATTTATTTTGGTTCTTTCATAACATTTCCACTTATCTGCTTACATTGCCCATATGTTATTGCATGATGCTTATTTTATCCCTCAGAGCCCTTGAAGACAAATTTTTCACTCAAGTGGCTAATTTTGTAATCAGCTCTTTGTTCTGCTTCTGTAGACATGCTTGCTGCATAGGTTTAAGGGCAGAGTGATCTCGAAATCAACTAAAGACTCACCCTTCCCTTTGATTGTTCTGTCTAGATAACAGATGTCTTGTTTTTGCTTGTTAAGAACATATGTATTATCTTTGCTTGGTAAGCCCTATGAAAGTAAGGTTACCCCTGAGCTCAGGGCACTAGCTCTTCTGGGACTTATGGCATAATAAACCTGAGTTTTTCAACTTTCCGAGTGGTGTTTAGTTTCTCACTGATCTATTTCTGCAACACCCTTAGCATATTAATCATAGTTGTTTTAAATTCTTGGTCTAGTAATTCAAACATCACTGTAATGTCTGGTTTTGAGTGTCTATCTCTTTAAATTGTGTTTTTTGCCTTTTAGTATACTTTGTAATTTTTTCTTGATAGTTGGACATGATGTACTAGATAAAAGGAACTATATATAGGCCTCTATAAATAAGCCTTTACTAAAGTGGTTGTAAGGTGTGGGGGAAAGGGAAGCATTGTATAGTCCTATGATTAATTCTTAGTCTTTTAGTGAGCAATTTCTTCTTGACTTTGAACTTCACAAGTTTTGCTCAGGTTTTTGCTCCTGGAGATATTTTTATATTGGTAAAGATTTAGTTGAAGAGCAGATAAGACACTCTCTTTTGTAAGTATAAGACACAAGTCTTAAGTTGCTTACAGAATCATTGAAGTGTTAAAGATTAGATTCTGAGATTCTTTTCCAGGAATAATTCTTGGATCCCAACCATAGAATTGGTCTGCCAATGAAATTGATGCTTCTGCGATGAGTGGAAACTGCTGGTTGAACTAGAAAGTTGCAAATACAAGTGCCAGCTACAGAATCATGTCACAAGTCCTAAATCTGTACCAGTAAATGAATATGAATGATTTGTATCTTACTTCTCTTCCTACTTAATTCAAAACTGATTTTGTGTGTGTGTGTGTGTGTGTGTGTGTGTGTGTGTGTGTGTGTGTGAATATATTTGATTGGCAGTGTCTGGAATCCTAGTTATAGGGAGGCCAGGAATATGCAGTTAAATCTTAACATCCTCGATGAAGTAGGAAACATAGCAGAGTAAGAGACATCCGAAGATCTCTCCCCTTGAAAAAACAATAAGTGAAACATCTAAAAATGAACAAATAACACCCAAACTGCACACCAGCACATTCTGAGCGTGAGATCTGTGCATAAGAGCTACCACAAGTCAGAACCTCAGGTGTCGGGCGGTGGACTGAGAAAAATAAAGAGGCTGCCTCTCACAACCACCAGAGCTCTTTGTAGGAGGAGGAAGAAGGGAGAAGAAAGTGCAAGGTCCCTGAACAGCCCAGCCTGAGAAAGCTATGACCTCCCTGCAGCCAGCAGCAGGGGCCAGTCATCAGGGCAGAAGGCAGAGAAGTGGGACAGCAGAAAAATAACAGTTGATTATTACTACCCCTAGTTGCAAAACCAAAGCTGAGCCGCAGCCCCAAAACTCCAACCCAGAGGGCCCCTCCCTTTATACCTTCTGAGATAGAACACCACAAAGCCTCAGGGGAATCTGAGCAAACCTTACGGAAAACTGTTGCTAACACTGACAAGGACTGAAACTGAGGGTAGTGAGCATTTTTAAATATCTATCAGAAAATAAAAAGGCATTTTAAAAATTTTATGTAAAGCAGGGATCCAAGAGGCTTAGACGCCACCTACTGGAAACCAAAAGAAAAGCTCCTTCTTTGCAGCTGGCTAAAGAGAGACCTATTTAATAAATCTTCTCTCTGGGAAAACAAACAAACAAACAAACAAACAAACCAAAACAACGAACAAACAAACCGAAACAACGAACAAACAAAACAGAATACATTTCCATTAATGCCCAGGCAGAAATAGTCCATTAACACCATCAACAACCAAAGTGACAAGGCATCTTAGAAAGAAAGAGAAAAATCTCTAGAAAATAAGCTTACAGACATAGAAACATGTGACTTAAATGACAGAGATTCAGGATGGTACTTCTGAAAAAACTCAGTGAATTACAAAACAATTCATATCAATGATTTTATGAATTGACAAAACATCTAGAGAGCAAAGCAAGAAGATTGAAACCCTCAAAAAAAAATAAAACAAATAGAAAATCTGGAGATGAAGAATGCACTGCAAGAGTTGAAAACTGAAATAGCAAGCTTGAGAAATAGAGTTGACCAAATGGAGGAAAGGAACAGTGATATTAAACACAGAAATCTAGAAATAAGTCAGAAGGAAGAGCAGGGAAACCAGAAAATGAAAAATAATGAAAGAGAAATAGAAAAACTAACTGATCCCATCAGGAGAGGAAACATAAGAATAATGGGCATTCTTGAAGGTGAGGAAAAGGAGCAGGACATTACTAGAAACAATAAGCAAATACAGTAAAACCTCTCGATACAAAATCAACGTTCAAAAATCT
This sequence comes from Macroglossus sobrinus, assembly GCA_004027375.1. Classification (NCBI taxonomy): domain Eukaryota; kingdom Metazoa; phylum Chordata; class Mammalia; order Chiroptera; family Pteropodidae; genus Macroglossus; species Macroglossus sobrinus. The sequence goes on from PVKZ01000695.1 coordinate 130,124, forward strand.
ATAGTGTTCCTCTACTCTAATAATTAAGTGTGAGATAAAAAAGTGGAAAAAAATTCTTTTGCATTTGCAACAAAAGAATAAAATACCTAGGAATACATTTAATAAAAAGTGTGAAGGACTTTTGATGATGAAAAATTAAGACCCTATTAAAAGGAATCAAGGAAGATACAAAGAAATGGAATGATATTCCATTTTCTTGGATTGGAAGAATCAACATAGTTAAAACGACAATATTACCTAAAGCATATACAGATTTAATGCAATCCCCATCAAAATTTCGTTGGCATCTTTTTAAAGAAATAGAACAAAATTAATCAGATTTGTATGGAAGCACAAAAGACCCTGAATTGCCAAAGCCATTCTGAGTAAAAAGAATGAGTCTGGTTGTATCACTCTGCTCGATTTCAAATTATACTAAAAAGTGACAGTAATCAAAACAGCCAACAAAAAAGCCAAAAACATACAGTAGAGAAAAGAAACCCTCTTTAACAAATAATGCTGGAAAACTGGAAAGCTGCCTGCAAAAGAATAAAACTAGACTGTTGTCTATCACCGCACACCAAAATTAACTCCAAATAAATTAAGAACCTGAATATAAGACCTGAAACAATAAAATGCATAGAAGAAAACATAGGAACTAAACTCAGAGACTTTGAACTTAAAGAGGATTTTATGAATTTGACCTCAAAAGCAAGGAAAGTAAAAGCTAAAATAAATGAATGGGACTATATCAAACTAAAAAGCTTCTGCTCAGCAAACGAAATCATAAAAAAAGTAAAGAAACAACCATCTACATGGGAAAATATATTTGCAAGCAACACCTTAAATAAGGGCCTAATATCAAAAATATACAAAGAACTCATATGACTCAATAACAACAAAGAAACACATGATCTAATAAAAAAAATGGGCGGAGAACCTGAACAGACATTTCTCCCTAGAATAATACAAATGGCTAACAAATATTTGAAGAGATGCTCAACATCACTAGCTATTAGGGATTACAAATCAAAACCACAATGAGATACAACCTCACACTGGTTAGAATAGCTATAATCAACAGAACAAATAATAACAAATCTTGAAGAGGATGAGAAGAAAAAGGAACCCTCATATACTGCTGGTGAGACTACAAATTGATACAGCCACCACAGAAAACTGTATGGAGGTTCCTCAAAAAACTAGGCATTGATCCACCATATGATCCAGCAATTTCTCTACTGGGTATTTATCCCAAAGGCTTGAAACTCATATCCAAAAAGATATTTGCACACCAATATTCATAGCAGCATTATTCACAGTGGCCAAGACATGGAAGCAACTGATGTGTCCTACAACAGATAATTGGCTCAAGAAGCTATGGTACATATATACAATGGAATATTACTCAGCCATAAAAAGTAATTGCCATTTGCAACAACACAGAAGGACCTCGAGATAATCATGCTAAGTGAAATAAGCCAGACAGAAAAAGTTGAAAATCACCTATACGTGGGATATAAACCTAAAAGCAACAAATGAACAGGACAAAAAACAGAGACTCTTGGACATGGAATATAGACTAGTGGTTACCAGAGGGTAAGGACTTGGGGAATGGGGGAGATAGATGGGGTAAAAGGAGTCGATACGTTTTGTCAGAAAGAAATCTAACTATGGGAGGCGAACACAAAGTGCAAATATACATATGTCTTACTATTAAAGTGTACAGCTGAAACTTACTGAATTTCGTTAATCAATGTCACTACACACACACACACACACACACACACACATATGTGTCTCTGTGTGTGTCAATCAAACTGAATTCAACAATGCATTAAAAATATCAGACATCGTGATCAAGTTAAATTTATTCCTGAGATGCAAGTTTGGTACAATAACCACAAATCAATTAATGTGATACACCACATTAACAAATCAAAAGATAAAAACCATATGATCATATCAATAGATGTAGAAAAAAAATTGACAAAATCCAGCATCCATTTATGGTAAAAACTTTCAGTAAAGTGGGCACAGAGGGAACAGACCTTAACATAATAATGGCCATATATGACAAATCTACAGCTGACATCATACTCAATGGGGAAAGGCTATAAACATTTTTCTTAAGACCAGAAACAAGACAAGTAAGCCCACTTTCACCACTTCTCTTCAACATTCTGTTGCAAGTCTTAGCCACAGCAATAAGACAAGAAAGATAAATTAAAGGTATCTGAATTGGAAAGGAAGAAGTAAAACTCTCATTATTTGTCAATGACATGATACTGTATAGAGAGAAACCTTAGGAGTCCACAAAAAACTGTTAGAACTGATCAATGAATTCAGTGAAGTAGCAGGTTACAAAATAAATATTCAGAAGTCAGTGGCATTTTTATACACGAATAATGAAATTTCAGAAAGAAAAATTTATAAAACAATTCCATTTACATTTGCATCAAAAATAATAAAATAGCTAGGAATCAAATTAGCCAAGGAGGTAAAAGACCTGTTCTTAGAAAATTATGTCATTAAAAATATTGAAAAAGATGCAAATAAATGGAAGCATATACTGTGTTCATGGGTAAAAAGAATCAACATCGTTAAAATAGCCATACTACCCAAAGCAATCTACAGATTCATTGTAATCCCTTTCAAAATACCAATGACATTTTTCAGAGAGGTAGAACAAATAATCTTAAAATTTATATGGAATTATAAAAGACCCTGAATAGTCACAGCAATATTGAAAAGGAAGTACAAAATTGGAGGTATCACACTACATGTTATCAAACTATACTACAAGGCTACAGTAATCAAAACAGCATGGTATTGACATGAAAACAAATATATTGATCAATGGAACAGAATAGAGGACCCAGAAATAAATTTACTCTTATATGCTCACTTAATATATGACAAAGGAGGTAAGAATATACATAGGGGTAAAGAAAGTTTTTTCAATAAATGGTGTTGGGAAAATTGGACATATATATGTGAGAAGCAGCAGCAGCAGCAGTAGCAGCAGCAGCAGCAGCAGCAGCTAGACCACCTTCTTACACCATATACAAAAATAGACTCAAAATAGATTAAGGACTTAAATGTAAGACAAGAAACAACAAAACTTCTAGAAGAAAACATAGGCAATAAACTCTCTGATATTACTAACAGGAATTTCTTTCTGGCTATATCTCCTAGGCAAGGGAAACAAAAGAAAAAATAAACAAATGGGATTACATCAAACTAAAAAGTTTTTTTTTTCTACAGCAAAGGAAACCTTGAACATAACGAAAAGACAACTGACTGAGTGAGAGAAGATATTTGCTTATGATACATCTGATAAGAGGTTAATATCCAAAATTTATAAGGAACTCATACAACTTAAAAACAAACAAACAATCCAATTAAAAACGGGGAGAAGACCTGAACAGATATTTTTCCAAGTAGGAAATACAAATGGCTAATAGATATGAAAAGATGTTCAAGGTCACTAATCATCAGAGAAATGAAAATTAAAGCCACAATGAGATATCACCTCACACCTATCAGAATGGCTATCTTAATAAATCAAAGAATAACAAATGTTGGTGAGGATGTGGAGAAAAGGGAACCCTCACACACTGTTGGTGGTATTGCAAATTGGTATAGCCATTAAGGAAAACAGTCTGGAAATTTCTCAAAAAATTAAAAATGGATCTACCTTTTAACCTAGCAATTTCACTTCTGGGTATCCAAAAATAATAATTCATAAAGATTTATGTACCCCTATATTCACAGCAGTGCTATTCACAATAGCCAAGATATGGAAGCAAACTAAATGCCCATCAACAGACAATTGGATAAAGCAGTTATAGTTCAGATATACAATGGAATATTACTCAGCCATTAAAAAAGTGAAATCCTACCATTTGTAACAATATGGATAGAGATTATTATGCTGATTGAAATAAGTCAAAGATAAATACGATATGATTTTACTTATATGCAGAATCTAAGGAACAAAAAACCCAAACTAATCGAAAACAGACTCACAAATATAGAGGACAATCTGGGACAGACCGAGTGGATGGGAGTTGGGAGAAGGGGGTGAGGGATTAAAGAAGTACAAATTAGTAGTTGGTAGATGGTCACGGGAATGGGGATGGGGAATGCGGTTAGCATTAATGTATTGGCTAGGTGGAGAGCCAGAGGAGAGAAAGAGTAACTAGGAGGATCATTTATTTATAAACTATATAAATGTCTAACCAATGTTCTGTATACATTGAAACTAATAAAATAAAATTTAAAAAATAAAAAATAAAAATACAATCTATTTTTAAAGCAGCTAATGAATTTGGGGTCTACCCTTCTGTTGCCCCATTGCTGTTGGACAAAACCCCTCATTTTCTTTATCTCTTTACTGGTCCCTCTATTTGAGTGCTTCGTTTATCCCTGTGCTTCTTTTCTATGTCACTCTCTCACTCTTACTCTGTCTTTTCAAGTCCCTGGCACTCACCCATTCTTCATTCACTATTTAACCCTCCATTTCTCCCCAATTATCCCTTACCAACATTATTTCTCTGATCCTTCCTCTTTGTCTCTTTTCTCCTCATTTCCCCTATCTGGATATTTACGGGGCAGAATAAGGATGCTCCTGCTAGGAGGGGCACACTTTTTAGTGAGGTATCAAAAATAGAAACACGTCCTGACTGTCACAGACAGAGGGATAGGACCCGGGATAGGACAGGGTAGTGTCACAGGACAAGAGCCGGCCATCTCCTCCAGCCAGAACTCAGGGCCTTCCCAGAGGTGATCGAGAAGGGGAGACTTGGGCAGCTGCAGAGCCCGGACCCGTCCCAGGAGGACTAGGATGGGGTGGTTGGATGAGGAGGGGAGTGGTAGACTCCCAGGGCGGAGAGCGAGGGCGCAGCGCTCCGGGCCTAGGGGAGGCTGGGCGTGCAGCCTCCTGAGTGGCACGCACTGAGTGGAGATGATGAAGGTCTTAAACAGGCGAAGGAGGTTTCAGGGGGAATCCACGTGGCCCGAAGGCAGATTCGCAGGGAAGAGACGGCATGGGAGTGATATGACCCAGAAACCGACGGAGGTATGCGGCCCTGCAGCAGAGCCACGCACTCCAGCTTCTTAGGGCGAAACCTGGCGCCTTGAGGGCAGCCGGGCAGCGACTGCCACTCCCTTCGCAGGGACTTCCAACGCCGGGTGTGCAGATGAGGTGGCCCCGAAGAGCAGATTTGAAATAGAAAGATGGAAATCCCCCAGAGTGACCGGCACTTCATGCAAATGCCTTTGAATGGGCTGGAAAATAAGACCGAGGGCGGAGCCTCTGGGGCGCGCCCACCCCGCTGACTCTGGGTCCGTCCTCCCTTTCTCCCGACAGAACTCCTGTCTTGGGATCCCAGACACTTGGGAGGTTCGGTTCCCAAGGAGTAGGGTTGCCTTTAGCCTACTCAGGTCAAGCGTTTCAGACATTTCAAGATAAAAGCCTAATGTTATGAGGGCTGCTTAGCTTGAATGCTGAGATGTTTTCTTAGCAGGTTGGAACATGTTAAATCAAAGTCCGGATGGGTGTCCCTAGGGGACCTCTCCTAATTCTTGGGGCAGAGTCCCATCTGGTTGAATGCTGTGGGCTGCAGTGGGGTCCCACCATCTTCAGATCAGATATTACAATGAGTTATCTACCTAAGCAAGGACAGAGTTGTCTGTTCTGGAGATGGAAACCATTATGAAAACTGCCCAACTCTTCAGTCTGTGTCATTTCCCACCGACTCACCTCAGACCTTAATTTCCATTTCTTATTTTTGTTTAGTTTCTTTTGATTAATTTATTTTGATTAGTTTCAAGTATACAGTACATTGGTCAGACATCTATATAGTTCATAAAGTGATCCCCCAATTGCTCCCTTCCTCCCCAACCCTCCACCTAGTCAAGATGTTAAGTGCATTCCCTATGCTATGCTCCCCATCTCCCTTACCATCCTTTAGCTACTAATTTGTACTTCTTTAATCCTTCACTTCATTCTCCCAAGCCCCCAATCCCTCTCCCCTCTGTCCATCACCAAATTGTCCACTGTAATTGTGACTTTGTTTTTGATTAGTTTGTTCTTTTTATTTCTTAGATTCCACATATAAGTGAAATCATACAGTGTTTATCTTTTTCTGTCTGATTTAAATACCTTCTAGGTCCATCAAAGCAATACCTTTTTCCATCCCCTTTCTCTTAGTCTGTGTGTGTCTTTGAATGTGAAGTGAATCTCTTATAGGCAACGGGTAGGGGTCTTGTTTTCCTTTTCATTCATTCACTCTATCTTTTCGTTGGAGCATTTAATTCTTTTCCATGTGAGGTACTTATTGATAGAATTGTAATTGTTACCATTCTTTATTCCTGTTTTTGATACATTTTGTTCTTCTTAAAAAAGTCCTTCTAACATTTCCTGTTATACTGGCTTGGTGGTGATAAATTCCTTTAGTTTATTCTTGTCTGGAAGCTCTTTACCTGTTCTTCAACTCTAAATGATAGCTTTGCTGGATAATGTATTCATGGTTGTAGATCCTGGGTCTTCATCCTGTCGAATATGTTTTGCCAAGCCTTCTGTCCTGCATAGTTTCTTTTGAGAAATCAGCTGCCAGTCTTATGAGTATTCCTTATAAGTAACTATCTATATTTCTCTTGCTGCTTTTAATATTCTTTCTTTGTATTTAACCTTTGGCATTTTAATTATGATGTGTCTTGGTGTGGGCCTCTTTGGATTCCTGATTTTTGGAATTATTTGAGCTTCCTGGGGTTATATGTCCATTTCCTTCACCATATTGGGGAAATTTTCCATTGTTATTTCTTCAAAAATCTGTTCAACATCTTGTTTTCCTTCAGGTACACCCATCAGATGGATATTTGGACCCTTAATAGTGTCCCATATGCTACTTAAATTATTTTTATAATCTTGGCATCTTATCTCTTGCCATTCTGATTATCTCTGGCTTTCCCATCCTCTAGATAGGGCATTTGATTTTTTTAAAATTCACTTCATTTATTCCTTTGTTTATTCTATTTAATATACTTCTCATTTCAGATAATGTGTTCTTCATTTCAGACTGGCTCCCTTTTTTAATTTCCATTTCCATTTTATGTTTTTTATATTTTTGCTGAAGTTCTCACTAAATTTATCTACACTTCCCAAAAGTCCATTGAGCATCTTTATAACCAGTGTTTTGAACTCTGCATCTGTCAGATTACTTGACTCCATTATATCTTGGATCTCTATTCTGTTCTCTCATATGGCTTCTGCTTTTTTGTCTTCCCATTTTGGCTGCCTTTCTGTGTCTGTTTCCATGTACTAAGCAAAGCTCCTATGTCTCTGGGTCTTATTAGTGTGGCTTTGCATGGTAGGTGTCCAGTGGCACAGTCTTGAGAGGGGCTCAGCTGCAGGCCAAACTTAGCTCCAACCTGTACCCTTCCAGGCCACCTGTTAAGATTCAGCAAGCAATCCACAGATGCTGTGCTTATAGTTGCCTCAAAAGGCCACACCAGAAACTGAGGCTAGCTGCCTCCAATGTGAGTCTAGGCGCTGCTCAGCAAGGAGCACCTGACACCCTGAGGATACACCTGAATATGGCTTGGGTGGGGCCGTGATTTGGGGAAGGTGAGGTTTCAGGGAATCCTCTGGGCGGAGTGACTTCTGTTAATCCAGTTTGATACTTCTAGGCTATGGCGGTGCTGTGTCCGGTGCACTGGGAGGGAGGAGGGCTTAATAGGGAACAATGGATACCAAAGGCACTTCTGTATAGAGCAAATCTCACCTCAGTCCTCACTCTGACAAGGTCTCCCTGTAAGTCCCTGGTACCCCCTGCATACAGCTGTATCTGGCGCTCAGAGCAAGCAGGTTCGTCACCTCTAACAACTGCTCATTCTTGGGGCCCCTTTAAAAGGAGTCTGCTGCTGCAGCTTCTGTTTCACTCAGCCAGTGCAGACTAGACAGCCCCCATGTCCTCACGTTCTTGCCCAGTCCTACCTTTTGCCTTTGCAGGGTGATTTCTTGGATTTCTCCCTATTTGTATGGCTTGTTCATCTAGACCCCAGGTAATTTTTTCTTGTTGCTTGCTCCTTGTTTCCATCACTTTAATTTGGTTGCCAGAGGGTTGAACAGAGTCTCTATCATCTACATCATTTTCTTCTTCTTTAATTTCCATTTCTATTCCCCATGTACTAGGAAGGCAGAGACACAAGATTCAGGAATTGAGTGTGAGAGTGGAGACCTGAGGCATTGCTTAAATAGCAAAGTTTTCTGCTGGCATAGATTTAAATTACTTTTTCCTTTACATTTTATTTGTATTATTTCACATATATGAGGTAGAAGTGAAGAGATAATTTATAAATTCAAATACCTTTGAGACAAATGTGGATAGGAAACCATAATGTAATTCATTTATAAATATACTGTATTTTCACACTTGTTTTCTATTTCTTAATATAATGTGTAAAGTGTGGATAAGGCTTGTAAACTATATGTTCTTTAGGAATGTGCAGATTCTGCTTTTATTTTTGTTTTTATTTTTATATTTTGTTGGAGGGGCAGCAAGGCAACCCTTGGTTGACCTCACAGATTACAAGGACCTTGTCAGATTACAATTCCTTATTTTTATTTTTTATGTCTAGTCTTCCTAGATGGTCTCCCTTCCAAGTACTAACCAGGCCCGACCCTGCTTAGCTTTCAAGATCAGACAGAATACGCATATTCTGCTTTTAAAAAGAAAAAGATTATTATTTGATATATCCAGGGACATTTATATCCTTAATACATTTTAATAAGAACTATGTGGGTTAATAGTACCTTTCTCATGGATATTCTGAAGTTCTTTGCTGGCTGGATTTTTGTCAAGAGCAGATCCCAACTGTGCATACTGCAGACATTGCTCAAAGACTATTTCCAAAGGCACTCTTCAATTTTCCTAGACCTAATACCAGTTTCTCCAACTTTTGACAGTTTCTAATATTAAATAATTGGACTTAATTGGGCTTAAATAGATTTAGCTTTTGGAAGATAAATTTCTTTTTGGACAAGAGAACGGAACAAGCCTAGTGTTTACATGGAGGAGAAAGGGAGAGGACAACTCTGCCTACTTCTTTTTCATGTCTCCAGGGCTGAGTTCATGTCCCCTGAGCTCAGCTCATTTCACTCTCACCTGCTGGAAAATGGACACAGTTGAAGGAGCCAGGACTGTACACCATTTGAGGGTCACGGAGTGCTGCAATCTGGACTCCCCATTTAGTTTTTCTTAACTGCCTCTCTCCTTACACAGGAGTGTAGTGATATAGCTCTGCCTATGTAAGGATCCAGCTTCCAAACCACTTCTTTCTCAAATCTCCTGCATTCCAGTTTGTTCATGGTGCTTGTGGAATCTCCAGATACACAGAAGTGGCTCCTCTATGACCCACTTGGGATACAGAATTATTGGAGGCTGCTGTTCTCTCTGGGAGGAGCTGACCCATAGTTAGATATCTGAGTAACCAAGGGCTTTCCACCATCTCTCTGGGTCTGTTTTTTTTTTTTGTGGGTGGGGGAGGGTGAAGAGAATTAGATCTGAAGAGAAATGAGGAATGAAACAAAGGGATAACAAATTTAAGTATAATTCTTTTATGTTTTCATAATTATTACAACGAAAAAAGTTTCTGGGCACTTATTTGAAAAACTGTCACCAAAGACAGTTTAGTTTTCAGAAGAAACTAAAGCCCTATGAAAGCACAGTGGTTGTGGGAGTCAGGTTCATGAGGTCACATGGGTAGCTTGATGAGGAAGTTACCCCCACTAAAACGGAGTGTAGTACATGTAAGGGAGTCAGGCCACTTCATTTCCTGGAAATGATTGTACCTTCATTTTCAGTCCCCTGTCAAGACCATTTCCCCATCAACAGCCAGAGTATCTGAACATCTAAGGGGGCTTCCAGTGTGAGAGCAGAGCTCTTCCCTGGGTTGCACTAGGGAACCCTTGTAGAATGGGACAGTGAATGTTTTGGTTAGGATAAAGGGGCTTGGATTTGAAGGTTACAATTCTCCTGCATATAATCACATCAGGGGCTGGCACATGGGGATTTTGTGAATAATGCAGATCCCAGTGTTGGAAACATCTGTTAAGCTTTTGTCTTTCTGAGTCTCTGCTAAAGTCGACATGCTCAAGCTCCAAAACTGGTCTCATTTTTTTAATAATAATAATGTTTATGTACATATGTGTGTACTAATAATCTAACAATGCCATGTTGGAAGTAAAGAAAATACAGCAATTCAGAAGTACAAAGACTAACTTCAGACAAAGGTGTCTGGCTATAAAGTTGAAGAATCTCTCAGTGGCAATCTATGAGCCCTGGCTATAGCCAAACCTATGTGGAGGGAGTTTCCTTTGGAGGACAACTCCCTGCTCTGACCACCCCCCAGCAGTTTTTTCCATCTGGAGCTCTGTCACTGCTATTGGTGTGTTGGTAGAAGGGAGGCCTCATGACCACTTTGGGGCCTTAGCTGGGGAAAGAACTGGCAGGCTCTTTTTGACTGTGCTGCTGGCCTTCCACCTTGACTTCTGTTCCTGCCCAGGCTGCTGAGTTTTTCTAGTAGAGTAGACATTAAAGATAGAAATGGTGGGCTCACAAAAACTCTACTGCTTTGAGTTGGTAGAGATCCGAGGCTGTAGCTTGCAGGATGGGGAAGGACTGCAGCTGTTGGTGAGATCAGCTGAAGGCAGGAGCCTCACAGTGGTGGTTCAGCCATCTAGCTCAGGTCTCTTGCATTCCAGGAACAGAGGTGGCTACTACTTTATTAAGTTTTGGGCCCATCAGTGAGTCCTGGATCATTTTCCATATGTGTAAAATTTTGTATTGATCTAGCTAAAAGTTAAGATGTACTTACTATTTGCTATAGTTAAAATTTCCTATGATGTTCTCAGTTTTTTCCCTAATCTTTCGTCTTTGAGTTTTTCTAGAGACTTTTAAAATAAGATCTAAAGCTTGCCGCCCTTTCCATGATAATCTCCTGTTATTATATAGGAACCATATATACATAATCATGTGGTCGTAAAGTCTGGAGGGAGAGGAAGCATTCTATAGTCCTATGACTAGATCTCAGTCTTATAGTGAGAAAGTACTCCTGGGTTACAATCTTCACAAGTGCTTCACAAGTGCTTCACTTAGAAGACTCGAATGGGCTAGAGTTGGGTAGTTCCCATCTGCCATGTCTCTGAGGCTCTGATAAAATCCAAGGTGGTTAGGCTCTAGTGAAATAGTTTATCTTGAGTGCAGGCTCAAAACAGAATGCTTTGGGTGTATTTCAAAATTGTTACTTTTCTTTGAGTTCATTTTTAATTGGATTTTATTTTTACAATGTCCTTTTCTCTGTTTCTGATTTTTATTATAATTATGATATTTCACTGATGATGATAGCAGAAATGCTATCAGAAAGCAGGAACAGTGTTTTATATAATCTTTTAAATGTTACACATATCCTGCAAGAAAAAAACCCCTTTAGTTAGAGTTAACTGATAATCACAACAGATTTATTAGCAAAGATTGATGGGGCATTTCAGTGTTTTTTTTTTTTTAATGGGAATCTCTAAACTCTAGGAAAGACAGATGGATCTCTTGGTTATTTCTGCAGAAAGAAACTGTGGCAGGGTTCTCAGAATCCCAGGGTTCTAGAGATATATTCTTAATGAGTTTAGATTTCTCAAAAATATTTTTAAATATTTTATTTTAAATGATAAACCATAAACCCTACAATGACTGGACTACAACTGGGTTGGGGTCTTCACAAATTAGTATCAACTTAGAGTCAATATCTAGTAACCCTAAAACATCTGCATATTGGATTGAATAGTGTCCTCTCCAACCTCACGTCTTTCCCAGAACTTTAGAATGTAATTTTATTTGGAAATAAGGTTTTTGGAGATGTAAATAGTTAAGACAAAGTCATGCTGGATTAAGGTGGGCCTGAAATCCAATGACTGGAATCATGCATAAGAAGAAGAGAAGGCACAAAGAGATACACAGATAGACAAAGGAGCAAAGCCATGTGAAAATGGAGGTAGAGATTGATGTTTAGCTGCCACAAGCCAAGTAACACCAGGAGCTACCAGAAACTGGAAGAAGTAAGAAAAGGTTCTCCTCTAAAGCCTTTGGAGAGAGTATGGTCCTGCTCACACCTCAATTTCAGATTTCTCATTTCCAGACCTGTGAAAGAACAAAATTCTGTTGTTACAAGCACCCACTTTACAATCTGTTATAGCTGCCCAGGGATGCTAATACATCTGGATGTTATTTTTTTTCTACAGTACATAGCAAGTAGGCAGGAGTGCTTAGAGTTCTTCCTCAAGGTTACTTGGTGTCCCTTCAGTCAAGGAACTCTGGTTCTGTAAACTGACTTCAGTCTGGAAACTGGGTGAAAGGCCATAACTGTCCATTGATGTGACTTGAGTCAGGTTTCTATCCACCAGACCTGGAATTTTTCCTGTTAAATAAATCATGTAACATTTTAATAGGTTGCTCTTTTATTTCATTCCTAGGGACACTGTGATTAATTAACCACTGCCAAAGATTCCTGCAAACCAACACATTGTTAGCATTTTGTCTCTGAAGCACATTACTATAAATGTGCTCACTTTGTCTTTGGTTAATGGCTGCCATTTCACCTCTGCTACCCTAGAATCCTAATATCTTGATGAAATATAAAAGCTCAACATAATAATTTCATCTCCCACCATAATACCTAGCCTATAGTGAACATTACCATAGAATTTTTTAATGTTCCACTCAATGATATATAGCTCAATCCTTGAGGGACTAGAATGTTCTTCTCATGGGATACAGTGCAAATGGAAGGAAGATAGGTCACCCACACTATAGCTTCTCTAACATTTCTACCTTCTTAAGCCATTGCATTTTTTCTTCTACAATAGGTTATGCCAAAGATCTAGCCTCTCAACTTCATTAAACATAGGTCAACATTGAATTCAAGTTCCAGTCAATTAACAAAGTAAGCTGTTAAAACAGCTTTCAGATTCTCAAGTTAACATGATAAATCTAGAATTAATCAATCAATATTGTAAATAATAATTAATAAAACCCATTTCAATATTTTTAGTTTAATTCCATTTTACAGGCTGTTCCATTTGGTCTAACATGATTAGAATCTATTTCCATACATATTCCCTGGGTTTATGCCAATATAAATTAATAAAAATTTTCAGTGCTTTTGATGTGTAAGCTATTACTTCCTTTATCAGATTTGACCTTACAACTCTTGAATAGAATAGATATCCTCCTACAATGTACTTGGCTTATATCAGATTATTTCAAGGTCTTCAAGGAAATTTCCTTAGACATGAAAATAGACTGCTTCCACTAGCATGGGAATGACTCAGAGGTTCAAGATTTCTAGCTTCATGTGAGTCCAACAAGAAGTCTTCATTCATTTTTTAGACTCTCAGTCCTTCACAGTGAATGCCTTAATTGTCATATGAGGGACATGATCAGGCTGTAAATTTCACTTATTCTTTTATTCTCTTTTAAAAAAACTTTGTTGAGATATAATTCACATAGCATACATTACACCCATTTAAAATGTACAATTCAAAGGCTTTTGATAGATTCACAAGATTTATTCAAATATGACCACAATTAATTTTATATTTTTATTACCCCCAAAGAATTAGTCACCCCTCAACCCCTCTTTCCACCACCTTGACCTAGGCAAACCATTAATCTACTTTCTGTCTCTATATATTTACCTGTTTTGGATATTTCATAAAAACAAAATCATATTATATGAGATCCTTTGTAACTGGATTCTTTCTCTTAGCATAATGTTTTAAAGATTCATCCATGTTGTAGCATGTATTTGTATCTCATTCCATATTATGACTGAATAATATTTCACTGAATAAATATACCATGTTTTATTTATCAATTTATCAAATGAGAAACATCTGATGACTAGTAATGTCAAATATCGTTTGTGCTTATCAACCACTTGTATATCTTCTTTGGAAGATATTCAGATTTTTTTGCTCATTTTTAATTGGGTTATTTTAATTTTTAAAATTATAACAATTTCTTTATATATTCTAGAAATAGGTCCCTAATCACATATAAATTTGAAAAAAAATTATTCTATTTGTTGATTGTCATTTTACTTTCTTAATAACTTTTTTGGAAGCACAAAAGTTTTTAATTTTGAGGATGGTCCAGTTCACCTGTTTTGTCCTGTGTCAATTGTGCTTTTGGATATTATCTAAGAAATCATTGCCTAATCTAAGGTCATGAAGATTTTCCCTTATGTTTTCTTCTAAGAGTTTTATAGTTTTAACTCTTATATTAGATCTTTGATTAATTTAGAGTTATTTTTTGTATGTAGTATTAGGTAAGGGTCTAACTTCTCCTCCTCCTCCCCCTCCCTCCTTTTACTCTTCTTTCTTCTTTATTATTATTATTATTATTATTATTATTATTATTATTATTAGTATTATTATTTGCATGTGGATATCGAGTTGTCCTGGAACCATTTAATGAAAAGATTGTCCTTTCCTCCACTGAATTGTCTTGGCATCCTTGTTTTGATGTCAACTGAACATAGTGTGAGGTTTCATTTGGGAACTTTCAAGTCTATTCTACTCATTTACATGTCTATTCCTACATGAGCACCACACTGTCTTGATTACTATAGCTTTCTAAGCTGAAATTAGGTAGTGTGAGAAGTATGAATCTTCCAACTCTGTTCTTTTTCTAATTGTTTTAGCTATTACATGTTCCTCAAATTTCCATATGAATTGTAGAATCATATGGGAAAAAATTATTTTTTTCTGGGAAAAAAATTACCTAGCTTCTTCTGAGCTTCCAATGGTTGCCAACATCCCTTGGTGTTTCTTGAGTTGTATCTGTGTCACTCCAATCTCTGCCTTCATCATCACATAGCATTTTCAGTATGTGTCTGTGTCCAAATTTCCCTCTTCTTAAAAGGACACCAGAGATTGAATGTAGGGTCCATTCTGGTTAGTATGATGTCATCTAAACTTTATTACACCTGCAAAGTCCCTATTTCCAAATAAAGTCATAATTTAGGTTCTGGGGGAAATGAATTTTGGGTAATGTTATTCAATCCAATAAAGCTATCGTAACAAAATGATCATGAGAAATTTTTCCATGCACTTAGGCCTTCTTTAATTTATTTCAACGATGTTTTTAGTTTTGGGGATATAAATTTTGCATTTATTGTGTTAAATTCATTTCTGAGTATTTTTTTGATGCAGTAGTAAGTGGAATTATTTTCTTAATTTCACATTTAGTTTGCACATTGCTACCATATACAATTAATTTTTATATATTGATTCATCCTAGAAACCTGCTGAACTTGTTTATTAGTTGTAATAATTTTTTGTAGATTTCTTAGATTTTTATGCTTCGATTCTGTAACAAAAAACACATTAAAAATTAAAAAAATTTTAAATTATAGTTGGCATATAATATTACATTAGTTTCAGGTGTACAATATAACGATTAGATATTTATGTAACTTACAAAGTTATCACCCCAATAAATCTAGTACCCATCTGACACCATACAGTTATTACAATATTATCGACTATATTCTTTATGCTATATCTTATATCCCCATGACTATTTTGTAACTATTGATTTGTATTTCTTAATCTCTTCCTCTTCTTTAGCCTCCTCCAACCTCCTGTTTGTCTGGCAACTATTAAAATGTTCTCTGTACCCATGAGTTTGTTACTTTTTTGTTTGTTTATTTTGCTCTTTAGATTCCACATGCAAATGAAATCCTATGGAATTTGTCTTTCTTGCCTGACTTACTCCACTCAGCACAATACTCTCTAGGTCCATCCATACTATTACAGGTGGCAAGATTTCATTAATATTATTTTTTTGGCTTAGTAATAGTCCATTCTAGATATGTACCACCTCTTCTTTATCCACTCATCTACTTTGGACACCCAGGTTGCCTCCATATCTTGGCTATTGTAAATAATGATATAATTAACAGCTGGATGCACATGTTTCTTCAAAGAGATGTTTTGGGGTTCTTTGGAGACATGATGGAGAGAGAGATAACCCCAGATCTCTCCCTTGAAACAACAATAAGCTGAATATCTAAAACTCAACAAAAAACACCCAAACTGTACACCAGCACATCCGAGCATAGGATCTATGCATAAGAGCTATCAAAGGTCAGAACCCTGGGGGTCAGGTGGTGGACTAGGAGAAACAAAGCAGCTGCCTCTCACAGCCTCCAGGGTTAACTGTTCCTTCTAGTGTATTCTTCATTTTGGTTATAGTATTCTTTATTTCTAACCAGTTCTTTATGATTTCTATGTCGTTTTTACACTTGCTATCTCTCTGTTGATGTTCTCAATGAGATCATCTATTCTCCCACTAAATTCATTGAGCATCTTTATAAAAAGTGTTTTGAGTGCTGTTTCTAGTAGTTGCTTGACTACATTTAGTTTAATTTTTTCTTGAGTTTTCTACTATTGTTTTATTTGTGGCATTTTTTTGGTGTCATTTCAGTGACCTCTCCATGTTAGTTTCTAAACATTAGAAATATAACAAATATCAGAAGATTTATTACATTGTCCCACATTGGCCATGTGACCTTATGTAATAGAGGTCCCCAATCACCTGTGCCAGTGGGCTCTGGGTGTGTTTCTTGTGTGTTTGTGTATGTTCTCCTGTTGTAGCTAAGTCATGCTTGCTGTTAGCATGTCAGTGGATGGGACTGATTCTTGGTTTTACTGGCTGTGGGGATTGGCCATACTCACAGATTGTTAGATGCTGTGTGTATTCGCCCCATGGAGTAGAATTTACCCTAGCAGCCTCATGTACCTGTTGAGACTATCCTTTGAGTGTGCCACTTATGGGGCTAGTTAGGTGGTGCTCTGTTATGGTCCAATGCCAGCCTTTGGATGTGTTGGTTCTGTGGCCCCTTGGGAAGACACACATATAGACCAAGTTCAGCCACTGTGTTTGATTGCTGGGGCTATCCTTTAGGAGGTACAAAGCAATCTGCAGATAGTTGCTGCCTATGCTGGATATGGAGGTAAGTGGGACAGACCATGGTGAGAGCTGAGGTTAGTTACCCCCAATACTGGGCCTGGGGCAGCTTAGCAAAAGGAGCAGTGTACCTCAAGTCCTGGTGCTGTCTGCCAGCTGCCTATATGACTTCGCAGATGGAAGAGCCTTTAAGTTGTATGTGAGTTGGGTGGGGCAGGAGCCCAGAAAGTCACCAGGGTAAAGTGAATAAATTTTGCCCAGCCAATGCAGAGTGAGGTTTCATAACAGTGCTGATTCTACAGCTTCCTGTAAAAGTTTCATATTGCAGCAAAGCCAGCCATTGTCTTTTTAGGCCCTCAGACCCCCATGATCCACCCCAAAAATATAGCTCAGGCTGGCACCAGTGGCTTGCCACTAAAAGTCTTTCCTGAAATGAGTGGGCCACATGTGGGCCACATAAGCTGTGGGCTGCCACCTGCCAAAAATATGTGGCCAAAGAGAGGTACAGGGTAGGTCTGCTTCCTGGCAACAGGCCTACCATGGGCAATTTGATGACTGGGTGGGGTAGGGCCCCAAGAAGACATGGAGTGGAGTAGGCCAATTTCACCCAGCCAATGCAGCTCTAGAATTGGCCATGCTAATTCAACACAAGCAAGATGATGCCCACATGTAGACTGCCCTGTAGGGGTGCTTGACAAAGGAGCAATGGTGGCTGTCCCTCCAGCCCTTGCCATGGCTCTACACAACTCAGTCTCAACCCATATATCTCTTGCACCTTTGAAGCTGCTGACCTTTTGCTGGAGCCTGGAGTGAGTATGTAAGAATGACTGAGTCTGTGTATGGGCCATTGAATGAGATGTCTAAGTTTTCAGGTTTTCTTCATCTCACCCAGATGACCAGAGTCTCCACTGGTTTTTACAGTCAGATTTTGTGGAAATGCCTCTTCCTGGGATTGAAATCCTGAGCTGGGAACCCCTGTGTGGGGTTAGGGCCCCACATTCCTTCAGGGAGGCCTCTGCAAATACACTTTCCTTCCTGCTGCTCAACTGCCACTTGTGGGTTTGGGACCAACTTACTTTGTATCTCTGCCCCTCTATCAGACTTGATGTGGTTTTTTCTTTATATTCTCAAATGTATATATTATGATCAGCTAGACTTCAGGTGGTTCTCCAAGTTGTTTGTTTTATAATTTGGTTGTAATTTTAATGTCATTTTAGAAGGAGGTGAACCCTGCTTTTACCGAGCCTGCCCTCTTGACCAGAATGACATTATTATTTATGTATTTTATTTAGTTTTCTTTTTCTTCATCAAGAAGTCTCTTTAACATTTCTTGTAATACTGGTTTGGTGTTGATGGACTCCTTTAGCTTTTTCTTAACTGGGAAGGTCTTTACCTGTCCTTCAATTTTAAGTGATAGCTTTGTTGAATAGAGTAATCTTCATTGTATTGTAGGTCCTTGCTTTTCATCATTTGAATATTTCATGACAACCAGCTTCTAGTCTGAAAAGTTTTTATTGAGAAATCAGCTGACAGTTTTCTGGAAGCTCCCTTGTAGGTAGCTGCTTTTCTTTTGGTGCTTTTAAGAGTCTCTTTTTGTCTCTAAGCTTTGGCATTTTAATTATGATGTGTCTTGGTGTGGGCCTTTTGGGTTCCTCTTGTTTGGGACTCTCTGTGTTTCCTGAACTTGTATGTATATTTCTTTCACAAGTTTAGGAAAGTTTTTTATTACTTTTTCTTCAAATAAATTTTCAATTTTTTTGCTCTCTCTTCTCTTTCTGATACCCTTCTGATTAGAATGTTGTTATGCTTGATGTTTTCTCAGAGGCCCCTTAAACTCGTTTTATTTTTTTGAATTCTTTTCTCTTGTTGCCATTCTGATAGGGTGTTTCCTGGTACCTTATTTTCTAAATTGTTGATTTAATTTTTCACTTCACTTAATCTACTGTTGATTTCTTTTAGTGTATTTTTTATTTCAGTTATTGTATTCTTCATTTCTAACTGATTCTTTTTAATGTTTTCTATCTTTTTATTCAGCTTCTCACCAAGTTCATCTGTTTTTCTCCTAGAACTCTATACCTGGTATATTCCTTGTCTCCATTTTGTTTAGTTATTTTTCTGGAGCATTGTTCTGTTTCTGCATTTGGGGCATGTTTGTCTCCCCATTTGGGCTACCTCCCTGTGTTTGTTTCTATGTATTAGGTAGAGCTTTTTAGTCTCCCAGTTTAGTAGAATGGCCTAATGTAGTTGGTGTCTTGTGGGGCCCAGTGGCTCAGTATTCCTGGTCACTTGAGCTGGGTGTTCCAGGTGTGTCCCTTTGTATGGGTTGTTTGTGCCCTCTTGTAGCTGAGCCTTGGATGCTGTTTTCACATCTTTAGGAGGGATTGACCCTTGGATTGAACTGGCCAGTAAGGGGATGACCCTATAGAGCAATATTCACTTTTGCAGGTCTCTGGTACCTTTCCAGTTTTTCTTTGGTTGTATCTTCCTCAGATGCAGCCCTGAGTGGTGCTCCAGCTTAGGTTCAATTGGGCCACAGGGTGTGCTGGCCCCAGGTGCCTCCATGGACAAAATTCATCTTCAGTATGCACACTGCCCAGGGCCACATGGCAAGAGTCACCAAGCAATCTAAAGAAAGCTGCCACCCTTGCTGGACTTAGAGATGCCTCAAGAAACTAAGTCAGGAACCAGGGTTGCAACTAGTTCTAGGCTTAGAGCTGATCAGCAAGAGGTATGGGGCATGCTGAGGTCATATGCTGCTTGTTTGGGTTTTGTGAATTTTCAAGAGATTTAGGAAAGTTCACAGCATCAGCCAAGATAGGCCATTTGTGTGAAAAATCTTCTGGAGGTGACATGAGTGAGCTCACAATTTGGGAGGGGCAAGATCTCAGGAAATCAGCAGGGTGGGGTGATTAATGTTAGCTATGTTGATGGAGAATCATATATGGCCACTGCCTGCATCTGTGTCTGTGTGCTGAGAGAGTGGAGGGCTCAACAAAGGAACAGTGGATTCTGCCAGCACTTCTGTCTGGGAGAAAGCTGCTGCTCCAGCCCTTGCCCTGAAGCCAGGCAATTCAGTTCCTCCCTGTATATCTCTGGTGTTTTCTAGCAGATAGCCCAGCACTGGAGCTCAGAGAGTGAATATGTGAGCGAGTCCTTTAAGAGGATCATCTGCGACTCCTATAAACCTCCCCCTCATTCAGCCACAGTCTCACTGGTTTTCACAGACAGAAGTTGTAGGGACTTCTCTTTCCAGCAGTGTAGTCCTTGGGCTGAGGAACTCCATGTGGGTCTCAGACCCCTTGCTCCTTTGTGGGGAACCTCTGTAGCCAAGATATCCCTCCTACTTCTCAAATGTCATACGTGGTTGTGAGACCAATCCATTTTGTGTCTCCGCCACTCTTACCATCTCGAGGTATCCTCTTATGTATGTTTAGCTAGACCTCAGGCAACTCCCAATGATGGTTGTTCTGTAATTTAGTTGTAATTTTGATGTGGTTGTGAGAGGAGGTGAGCACAGCATTTACCTACTATTCCATTTTGACCGGGAGCTTACATTTTCTTTTTATTTACACCAATATCTGCCCTGTGATTACAAGTAAGAGATTTTTTTATGACTTCTGTAGAGGCTTTCTGGTTCTCTGACAGTCATTGTGACATGAACTAAAAATCTAAAAATCCAAACTCATCATTTTTTTTGTTATGGACCCTCTAGTGCTCTGAGATAAATCCACTTGATGAAATAATTCTTGTGGTCATAATTCTTTTTATATAGTCAAAAGCAGCTGCTATTTGTCTTTCAGAATACTTGATTCAGTAGTCTTTTATCACAATATGATTAACCATGATGCCACTGCATACTATGGATTACTAGCTTCTCATTGATAAGGAACTCATCACTGGTAAAGTCCAAGGACAAGACCAAACCCCATCTTTGGTGATTCATTCCTTAGAGATAGTCTTAGTATCAATTTATTAATTAGAGTTATGTTAGAAGAAGAAAATCAAGCTAGTTGTTTGTACAAGGAGAACTGAATATAAAGTTATTAACTAGGTATATAGTTGTTAACTGGGATTGAAAAGATAAAAATATAACAGTAATGTATCATAGAGGTAGCAACCAAGGAAAGCAGAGAGGACTAGTAGAACTGTTACAACTTAGAAGCCTGGGGAAGGAGTTCCATGGAGCTGAAACTCAGACCTCTGAGGATGGAGAAGTGTTCAGTTTGCACCAATGTCTCTAAGGAGGCTGATTCTTTGAATGTTGGAAAACTGTGGAGCATACAAGGAGCCAATAGAAAACAGACAAGAAAGAACAAGTACTATCCTCATGGTCTTCCCCAATATAACCTGTTGGTAAAGCATTAATAGAGGGCTGGCTAGTAAAGCATAAATGTAATTTGATGAATTCTAGGCCAGCATCACAAAGCAGATTATGGAAAAGTGTGTTTGAAAGTGAAGAGATATAGCTTGATAGAGCTGTACCAGCTCTATCATGTGCCATGTGGGTATTGCTTTGCATGATATGGATACCACAGGCTATATGTCTATCCACAGCCCCACAAATGTTTCAAACATAAGAGTGCAAGTACCAACAATGTGTTCTGGCTTTGAGAGGATAGACCTAGGTAAAAAGGCCTGAGCAAACCATAGGAGCTAGCTGGATTATTTGGATGGATATTTTAAAGAGCCTGGGTACAGAGTGTGGTCTAGATGGAGGTGTAGACTCTGAAGGCATATCCTTTTGGTTCCACAGCTGGAGCAGGACTCTCTTACGTGGAGCTATGGGTTATCATAGCAAGAAGCAAGGAAAGCTTACAAGGTAGATAATATTGTCACCAATTTAAATTGTGAATAGTGGAGGAGAAACAGAATTGGAGAAAGTTGATGAGTTCAGTTTGGGCATGTTGGAAGGCAGCATAATGTACTGTTTAAGAACACAGATTCTAGAGTCAGACAGCCTGGGTTCATAGCCTAACTCCTGTATTTATTAGGCATGCATTTTAAGAAAAATTATTTAACCTGTTTATGCATCAATTTCTTCATCTGTAAAATAAAAATAATAATAGCATTTCCATTATAGGGTCATTGTGAAGATAAAATAAGTAATAACATGCAAAATTCTAGGACAAAAGAATTATTTGTAATATTTGAGATGTCTGTAGGTTATTCAATAGGCAGCAGGATATGTGAGTCTAAATTTAAGTGGGAGGTCTAAGCTGGAGATACAGATTTGAGAGATACATAGTTGTAACCTGAGAGAGGAGGAGAGTATCCCAGAGAAATCAAGTGTGGTGATGGAACTCTTGAAGCCAAATATTCAGGTCATCAGAAACACATGAAGGAGCAGCAAAATATTTCCACCCATATACATACAAATACATGTATCTCAAAATACATGACATAGATGGCTTTACAATCTCATTCTCCTGCTCAAAGCCACAATAGCTCATCATATCCTACTTGAAAGACTTTCTAGTTACACACTTTCAAAACCAAATGGAAAGGAAGGTACAAACTTTAGGCAGTACCTCTGTAGCATGGTAAGTACAAAAACCTGCAAAATCAAAGTGGCAGAGCAAACTCAACTGACTTTTCTACACTTGCCATCTCTACTTTCTTCCCTCTCCTCACTCTTCAAGCTATTACAGTCTGGCTTCTACCCTCAGTTCAGTACTTGAACACTGTTAGGCAAGTCACCAAGACCTTATTGACATATAAAATGGACATCTTGCCAACAGTTGATGCTGTTGACTTCTCTCTTTCTTGGAACAATTGTTCTCACATATCTTGAATTTTGAGACACTACTCTCTTGGTTTCCCCCTTAAACCCAGGCTCATGTTTTCACAGGCTCTTCTTCCTTGGTGTTTCAGCCAACTTTATCTTTCATTAGTACTGGTGATATTATTAATGAGCATGAAAGATGTTAGAAATTATATTTGTTATTGAGATTAGTTGTATCCATGATATGTGAATTGATTAGAAATATGGTATAGGCATTCCTCTTCCCCCTTATATGAAGAATGTAGCTTTCAGCGATCCTGTTAGTCTGTATACTTCAGAATTATATCTGAACTTATATGCCATAGATCCTGTGTCCCAGTCACTGACCTGAGAAAACTGTTAACTGATTCATCTAGAAGGTTGGCTGAATTTTGCCACTGTAATACTGGAGCATCAGCCCTGAGTAAATCATCACAGGTTTGCTGAGGACAGAGAACTGGAACATTATTGAGCATACAGGACAGATTATAACCAGTTTTATATCTGCTTGCTTGTATATTTATGTATGTCAGAATTTGGTCTGAAATTTGATTTTATTGTAACATAACATTTGAATGTGAAGTTTAGGGTGTATATACTAGAAAAGCTAGGCTTGTCCCATGGTTTTCATCTAAATCATGAAGCTTTTACATGAAAGAACTCACTTGATAAAGTAAAGTTTATTATTTTTAATACAAAATTTTGTGCATAGTCAAAATGAGTCATCAAAGGGATTGAAAGTGAAGATACTTTCATGAATACATTACTTAGAAGAAGAAATAAACTGTCAGGAAAACCACAAAATTAGCAATTCACCCTCTCAAAAAACCAAAATGCCATTTTAGGATAATACCTTTCTCATCTCCACTCAAATCTCTGCTCTCACTTCCCTTGTGTTAAGTGATGAGGAAGCAGTGCCTGTAGAGTTCAAGAAATAGTCTCTCATATGTGAGACAATACAGCCACAAGAGGACAATGGTGACATCTGACCTGGAAAAGGGATTAATCATCTCTGAGTGCCAAGGATCTGTATTCAGACTTAGGGAAGTCACTGTTCTTGATGAAGCAAATCAGAAAAGAACCTAAACTTTCTATTTAAACTTTCCATTTGTGTTGGAAGTGAAATGTGTACAATTTCAGTAATATTTAGAACTGGTAATCAAGAGAGCTCTCTGGAGCATTTACATCTATTTGACTTTTCTTCTGTATTAATCAATAAGATTAGATTTTATTTTTCCAATTAGATTTTGTTTCAATTGAGGACAAACTAACATACTTTCTGATTTTTTTACATTCTTCCACAGTGCTTAAATATAGTGGATGATCAAAAACATTTATAAATTAACTGATTAATTGATAAGACAATTTTTAGTCAAAAAGCATAAGGATATTTGTTCGCCGAAGCCATTCCAGCAACAGAGAAAAAGTCTTTATGTCAGGAAGTTCAAGGTACATGCCAGCCACTTGGAGATCTCTTAATTAAAGGGGAAGGAGCTACTTCTCTCTCTTTAACACTTAAGCCCAAGAGTACATACATAATTCCTCTCTTGACTTTCATAGCATAGCTGAGGCAAGTTTGAGACCTTGGAAAAGACTATTATGGCCCAGGAAGGAGAAGGCAAACAAATACCTGAAGTTATTGGCAATTAAATACTTAGATTCCCTTCACTCATCTTCATCATAGAGGTTCTTACAGTGATGCTTGCAGCCTTTCTCCAGATCAGCTTTACTCTGGCTGAGGCTTTTTGTAATCCATACCATCACAGGATATTTAAGCATGTTTAGACTCCTAAAAGTTCAGAACAAACAGACAAGCACAAGGGGGATAGGCATTCCTTTTCACATCTAAGTCTAAATATCTGCCTGAGGTCTGCCTCTGAGCGTGTCTGTCTGGTGAGTAAAGTCCCCATCTCCTCCATCCTCATAGGATTGCCCTCACAGACCTGCCATTTGCCTGCAACAGGACAACAAAATCAGAATCTAACCTAATATGCCCAAGATCTCTACAAGGTATGTCTACTAAATATTGTGGCAGACAATTATGTTTATTGCCAGAAACTTTGCTTCTATTGCCCTGGCTAAAGAAAATAAAAAATGCACAATAGTTTGATCTTTGAAACATGACAGAGAGAGAGATGCTCCCAGATCTCTCTCCTTGAAACGACAATAAGCTGAACATCTAAAAGTGAACAGAAAACACACAAACTGCACACCAGCACATTCTGAGTGTAGGATCTGCACATAAGAGCTATCACAGGTCAGAACCCTGGGGGTCAGGTGGTGGACTGAGAGAAACAAAGAAGTTGCCTTTTGCAGACACCAGAGCTACTTATAGGAGGAAAGAAAGAGGAGAAAGAGCAGAATGTTCCCTTAACAGCCCTGCCTGGGAAAGCTGTGAGCTCCCCACAGCCAGCAGCAGGGGCCAGTCATCAGAGCAGAAGGCAGAGAAGTGGGACAGCAGTAAAATAATAATTGATTTTTACAGGCCACGGTGATAAAACCAATGCTGAACTGCAGCCCCCAACCTCCAAACCAGAGTGCCCCTCTCCCATACCCTCTGAGACTGACAACCGCGGAGCACCAAGGATCTGAGCAAATGCTACTGAAACTGTAATGCTAACACTGGCAAGGATGGAAACTGAGGGTAGCAAGCATGATTAAATAGCTATCAGAAAATAAAAAGGCATTTTTAAGGTTTTATACAAAGCAGGGATCCAAGAGGCTTAGACACCACCTACTGGAAATCAAAAGAGAGGCTCCTTCTTTGCAGCAGCCTAAGAAAGACCTTTATACAATAAATCTTATTTCCAGACAAAAAGCAGAACATTTTCATTAATGCTTAGACAGAGAAATAGTCCATTAAACTATGAATAACTAAAGTGACAAGACATCTCCAAAAAAGAGAAAAAAATTTCCAGAAAATAAGCTTACAGACATAGAAATATGCAGCTTAAATGACAGAGAATTCAGGGTGGTACTTCTGAAAAACCTCAGTGAGTTCCAAAACGAGTCATATCAACAATGTCAGGAATTAAAAAAAAAAACAGCTATATGAACAGAGCAAGGAGATTGAAATCTTCAAAAAGAACCAAATAGAACTTCTGGAGATGAAGAACACACTGCAAGAGCTAAAAAGTGAAATAGCAAACTGGGGAAATAGAGCTGACCAAATGGAGGAAAGGATCTGTGAAATTGAAGACAGAATTTAAAAATCAATAAGAAAGTAAAAGAGAGAAACCGAAGAATAAAAAATAATGAAAGAGAAATTCAAGAACTAGCTGATCCCATCAGGAGAGGGACATAAGAATAATGAGCATTTTTGAAGGTGAGGAAAAGAATCAGGGACTAGAAAGCATTTTCAGACAAGAAAATGACTAGAATTTCTCAAAACTAAGGAATGAGGTAGAGCTTGGAATTCAAGAAGCCAACAGAATACGCAATTATCTCTACCCAAAAAGGCCTTCACCAAGACACATTGTATTAGAATTATCAAAAGTCAATGACAAAGACAAAATTCTCAGGGCAGCCAGGGAGAAGAAAACAGCAACTTATAAAGGAAAACCCATCAGGTTATCCTTAGACTTCTCAGATCAAAACTTACAAGCCAGAAAAGAATGGAATCAAATACTTAAACTATTAAGTGAAAGAAACTGCTAATCTAGAATAATATATCCAGCTAAGCTCTCATATTTAAATATGAGGAGAAATTAAGACCCTTCCAGATATATAAAAATTGAGGGGATTCTCCATTACAAGGCCTGCACTACAAGAAATGCTGAAAGAGGTCAGCTTACCTAAAACAAAATTACAAAAAAAAAAAAAAAAAAACATAATTAGAAGGATACCTCTGATTAGGGCCTAATATCCAAAATATACAAAGAATTCTTATGACTCATAACAACAACGACAACAACAACAACAACAACAACAACAACAACAACAACAACAACAAATGATCCAATCAAAAAATGGTCAGAGGAACTGAACAGATACGTTTCCCTAGAGGACATCCATCATTTGGACCAACAATTATTTGAAAAGATGCTCAACATCACTAGATATTAGGGAAATGCAATTCAAAACCACAATGAGATACCATCTCACACCTGTTGAATAGCTATAATCAACAGGACAAGTAATAAATGTTGGAGAGAATGTGGAGAAAAAGGAACTTTCATATATTGCTGGTGGGATTGCAAATTGGTACAGACACTATGGGAAATAGTACGGGGGTTTCTCAAAAAGCTAAGAATTGATTTATCATATAATCCAGCAATCCCTCCACTGGGTATTTACCCCCAAAACTTGAAAACCCATATCCAAAAAGATATTTGCAGATCGATGTTCATAGCAGCATTATTCACAGTGGCCAGGACATGGAGCAACTGAAGTGTTCCACAATAGATGATTGACTAAAGAAGCTGTAGTGCATATATACAATGAGATATTACTCAGCCATAGGAATGGATGAAATACTGTCGTTTGTGACAACGTGAATAGACCTTGAGATAACCATGCTAAGTAAAATAAGCCAGACAGAAAACGTTGCAAATTACATGATATCACTTATATGTGGGATATAAACCTAAAAGCAGCAAATGAACAGGACAAACAAACAGAGTCTCATGAACATGGACTATAGATTAGTGGTTCCCAGAAGGTACGTGGTAGTGGGGTAGTGGGACGGTAAAGTGGGTACAGGGAATCATAGCTGAAGGAAACTGGACTTTGGCTGGTAAACACATAATAGAATATACAGATATCAAATTATAATGTACACCTGAAAATTATATAATTGTATTAACCAATGTTACACCAATAAACTTAATAAAAATAATTTTAAAAAAGAAAAAAGAAAAGACACTCACTAAAGCTTTTGCTGAGGTATTAGGTTAATAGTCACTTGACATCTTGTAATTGTCCGTTTGAGTAGAACATTCAGCATAGCAACAGAAATGTTTTAAATTTTGTAGCAACTGAAGAACATGCAAAGCAGAAAGTCCTTAAAGACCACAATAGTAGTATAGTAATCTGTACTGGACATGCTATGTAGTTCAGATGGAGAGAAGAAACAGTAGATGGTGACTTAGACATAGTTTTTTTAGGAGTCCTTTGGCCAAATTTCTCTTAAGTTTGAAGTCCCCTAATCTTCACCTTATGATTGATATTTTTATCCCCTAGAGAAAAAGCAAATTGAATTAGCCAATTGCATCTGGTACCTGTTAATGTAAGTGTCACCAACATCTGGATGAGCCTTTCCCAAAAGATAAGTTCTATGTGTTATATCTAGTAGATGTGTAATTCCCAAAGACACCTGGCCAGTTTGCTGTTTGATGCTATTATGAAACATAGCAAAGCCTTTGCCTCCATACTTGGCTGTGGCCAGCAGCCACTCAATCTGGGGCCCTGAACTGCAGGCTTAGTCAAATACCATGTACTCTGTGTCAGTCCATCAGTTTGCAGGAGGTTGCACCAAGTCACAAGAGGAGGCATCAGGCACAGCCCTGGCATCTGCAAATGGTTCAATGTGCCCATGGAGTTTTGCTTCCTGTGTATGACTACCCATGGTGGGGTTGTGCTTGATCCATTTTTGGGTGCATTTGTGCACCAGAGAGTAACCTGCACATGAAAGGTGGACAAAGAACATGCAGAAGCACAGATCAAAGGGAGACAGATGCTATGTTGTGGAAGTCTAGATTGTTATTCCATGAAAAGTAACCTGCCTCTCGAGCACAAGAAGTGCCACTTCTGCCTCAGCATCAGCTATATATGGTGGTCTCCTGTCCACTGAAAGCCCCCAGCTCACAGGGAAAGCCAGGGAGGATGAAGAAGAAATTCATGGCCCTGCACTGTTCTCAGAGGCTCAGAATTGAGCTACAGTGGATGGGCGGGGGAGACTATCCTTTTGAAGTCATGAAGTTTCAAGGAGAAGGCATCAATCAACAGAATGGAAAAACTGGGCATAGGGTAGGTTGGGAGCAGCTGGCACTGCCATGTATGTTAGGCAGGGGTCCATGGCATCATCCCCTAGTCCCTTTTGGTAGGGGGAAAGGGTGAGGCAAAGGAACTCCAGCCACATTCTATCCAAATTCATATGAGGGCTTTGGGGAAAATCCCTCTCTGCATGCTTTATTTGAATCTCCAACCCCGGAGTCTCCAGCTTTTGAAAGTGAGCTGAATAAGAAAGTTTTTTTTCTTTTAAAGAAGGATATATAATATTTTCTGTGCCAGAATGAAAAGATTAATCATGAGACCAGGTTAATGAACCCAACCCATGAACGACTACATTCTATGGGAGGGAATCTCTTGGGGATAAGACAGGTTTTTCCACATCTTGTTTTCTCATAATTCACTCTTGGGACAGAGTGTTGAGAACTGTCCCAAGCAATAGACTGTGACAGTAGGCAAAAAAACAATGGTTGAGAAAATAGCTGCAGACCTGCTACTTCTAAGCTCACTCCTACCCCATTCTGGGACAATACAATTTTATTTATTTGGTCCCTCGGATAACTGTACGTCAGGTCTCACTTTTTCTAGTATGCCAATTGTACTAGCTGTGTACAAATGATGTATCTTGTAAATTTTTACTTTTTTTGTAATATAAATATTCTGGTTTTATAATTTTGTGTATTTTAATCTAAGGCCCTTATTCTTGTAATGTTTTGTCAGGTACATGAGAAATCTCAGGGATAAGTAAGCAGCAGTCTGGGTCTGCATAGCAGAAATGCTTTTTGATGTTTTATCATCAGAGAAAACAACTATTTGAAGTGTATAGCTAGCTGAACAACCTCATTTTTTTCCAACTATAGCTGGCTTTTCTGCTATAGTGTCCCCTTGAAACCCTTCCACTTTCAATGTTTCATGGAAGACTAGGTTTTAACTGGGTGGCCCCATGACTTAATGTACTGGAAGACTGGAAATTGATATGAACAGAAATAGGTGGTGCAGAGGTTAAGAGAGCCTGAGCCAAGTTAAAGGTGCAGAGGGGAAGCCAAGATTAGGTGAGAGTTGTCTAGTATGTGTAATAAAGGATTCCTGTTCCAGGCCTTGAATCTCTAGGTTTAGGACTCAATTTACATACCAGATTCATCCTTTACTGGATTGGGCTAGGCCTACCATACACAATAAGGTACATATGTGTATGTGTTTGTAAAATAAGAAATGAGTTGGTAGAGACAGGTTTTAAGCACTATAAGTCTGTACCCATCTTCAGCTACCCAAGGATGGATATATGAAGCAAGGACTAAATTCCTTAACCTTTAAAAATTCTGGCCTTTTTCTTCTTGGTTTCCAGAGAGACCACAAGTGATGGCTTCTTTGTGGTGTCCAGGCCCAGTGTACTGCCCTACTTCAGCAGTGATTAGCATCATGATAGCTAAAGGAGAAAAGAGGGTTTCAATTACATGCTATGAGATCACCAATAACCTACCTCCCATGTTGAAACGGCAAATGCAGTAGAATGCATCAAGTGATGTGTGTCTGATCCTAGATTCTTGTCTCCCTCAATTGCTGCCCCCCTATAGTTATTGCATTTGTCTGAACTTTGTAGGACTTCACAAGTGGCTGATTTTGTGATTGTTATATGGCCTAGTTCATCTAAATATGTGTTGGTCTTTCTCCATGTTCTTTTGAGGTTTTATTGTTTACAAACTTTTTTGTATTGAGAAAAATAGCCAAAGCATATTTGATAAAAGGTTCTGCACAGGACAAAAACAGTCTAAAACATAAGCTTGGGGCTTCCTCTTGAAGTAGGACATCTTAAACCATTCTTTCTTTTATTTCTTCTTCTTCTATTTCCATTTTGGACCAGATCTTCTGTCCTAACAACTTGACTAATACTCTGTCTCCTATCACCTTCAAAAAAAGCCCACACACCCACACATACACATTTAATCTGTGGGGTGTTTCCCCAACTCTTAAATGATTTGTGTAAAAACAAACAAACAAACAAACAAACAAACAAACAAGCTAAGAGTATTTCATCCCTTGTTCCTAGTCTCCTGAGTCAAGACCATTCCTTCATATGTGATTCATGCCAAACACTCAGATTGCATATTTGGATACATCAAGCAAACTTTAATCTCTAATCCTAGGGTAGAGAGAACCAATGAGGGGGCCTTCCAATTGAAAGTGGGATCAGGAGACCAAGAAAGGAAAAATGAATGTATATCCAACTCACTTAGGAACTTTTATGCAGGTGCAAGAAACTTATGTCAAAGTAGCCATAAGATTGTTTAATAGTAGATGGATGAATATAATTCCACATTAACTACTAGAAACCAAAGCTCTGTGTGAAATTTTGAATTTATGGAGAAGGATGTAGGAAGAGTAGGGAAGTATATATCTGTCTTTTTTTTCCCTGATCCCTTACCCTTGTTTCTGAACTGAAGGAAACCGAACCCCTTGAGCTTTGGTGACCCCCATCACTGGAAACTGTTATTTGTTGGTTAATTTTGCTGTGCCAGGTACTTCTACTTGATGTCATTTTGTAACAGACATGCTGATCCTTTTCCTTCCTCTCTTTTTTTTTTCTGGAAAAATAAGATAAAAACTTATTCGTACTAGAAAAAAAGAAACATAATGAAGTAAGGTTGTATATAATTAGATCTCCTTAGTCAACGTTTCTGCCCCAAGGGAGATTATAAAAATGATCAAAAAAGTTTCTATTTATTTTTTAACAGATGCCTTTTTCAGGTAAAATTATTGTATCCACTGCTCCAAAAGGTGAGAAGATATTGATTTTCTTACCAAATATCCAAAGAGAAGAAAGAGGAAGAGGAAGAGGAGAAGAAGAAATATCAACAAACAGAAAATTAAATTATAATAATGTGCGAATGGTGTTATCTTTTGTTTGGGGGCATAGAATAAAAGGGCATAAAACAACACATTGACCAATCTCAGTGTCTTGGTGTTCTGAAACTTCAGTTCCATCACTTACTTTTAAAATGTTGGCTCTTGTCCAACAAAGCCACTTCTAACTTTGATATATGTTCTTAAAGACCCTAATGCAAGACACAAATAATAGAGAATTTCAGAAACAGCACGAAGAAGTTATGCAGCAGAAAAAAGGGATCTCAGTGAGGAGACCCCTGTGCCTTCCTTCACCTGAGCTACCTGATATTTCACACAAGATCATGTATTTTGTCCCATGGAAAATTGGGTAGACTAGCAATCATTGAATCACTATTACTTTATGCCAGTTATACTTACTAATAAGAACTATGATAAGATTTTTTATTAGTTTGCTAGGACTATCAAAATAAAATACTATAGACTGGGTGGCTTAAATGACAGAAATAATGTTTTTCACAGTTCTGGAGGCTAAAAGTCCAAGACCAAGAGGTTGGCATGTTTAATTTTCCCCAAGGCTTCTCTCCTTAGCTTACAGATGGCTATCTTATTGCTGTGTCTTCACATTGTCATCCCTCTGTCTTTGTTGTCTGTGTAATATTCTCCTTTTTTTTTTTTATAAAGACACTAGTCATATGAGTTAGGACTCACCCATATGACTTTTTCCCCTTAATCACCACTTTACAGATCCTATCTGAGGATACAGACAGTACCTATTTTGAAGTACTGGAGTTAGGATTTCAACATATTAATTTGGGGGATATACAATTCAACCCATAACAGGGTCCATCCACCATATTTTGGATGTTATAAGAAATAATGGGACTGGGAGAGAAAGAGAGAAAGAGAAAGGACAACATGAAGACCAGATATGACAGGAACAGTCAAAGAAAATAACCTGGGCATTAAAAATAATCTACAGATTAATATAGATATTAGAAACTGTATTAAATGTTTATTTAATGATACCATATTACTTAAAAATGGAAGAGATGATTTAAATTGGAAAATATTTAATAATTGTGGTAGCCTCCAATATAGTCTGTAATGTTCCCACCTCCCAACATCCATGCCCTTGTGTAGTCTCCTCCTGCATTGTGCTAGTAGTGTTTGTCTGCATGACCAGTAGCATAAGGAGGAACTAAAAGAATATCACTTTGGAGATTACCTTATAAAATAACATGGCTACTGCCTTCAGTGTTGTTCTCCCATGCTTCCTCTCTCTTCCTCTCTGGAATCACTTGCTCTGAGTAAAGCAAGCTGCCATGTTGTGAACATCTCTATGGAGAGGTGCATGTAATGAGGACCTGTAGAGCCTATCAACAACCATGTCCATGAGCTTGAGATCAGAGGCTTCAGCCCAAATGAGCCTTGTGATGACTGCAGTCCCAGGCAAGAGCTGGACTGTGATCTTGCATGTGACCTTGAGCCAGAACCAGCAAGCTAAGCTGCTCCTTCATTACTGAAATCTCAGAAACTGTTATTTTAAATTGCCAAGTTTTGGAGTAATTTGTTATGCAGCAAGAGATAACTAATATAACAATCTAAGATCAATTTGTATTTTATAGATAAAAACATTGTATTTAGTGCCCATACATAATTTTATACTTTTTTACATTTATTCCTTCTCATTAAAATATTTTTTTAGTAGATGCAGTCCTGAGGAAAAAAATAGTTTAATTTTTAGTATGAACATTTTCAGATAAATTTTAAGAAAAAAATTTTTAACAGTAAGGAAGTTTGAGAGAAGGAACAGGATACTAGGGGAATTTTGATGATCTCTTTTCATTCCTGGCCCTATAATTCAAAATTCTGTCATTTCCATCATTTAGCAGAATTGATGTGCTGTTTATTTTTTCTCATAAGACTTCACAATATTTGATTTTCCAACTTCTTCATACCCTCTGGCATGGTTAAATACTGAACTGAATGAACTCCAATTGAGTTAGAGAGTGGAAATTCACTTCTACTCTTGATGTAAACCATTGTCGTTAAGTCCCTTGATGACATTTTATTTTAATTCAAAAGGTATTTTCAAGACTTCAATAATATTGCCCAATTTTGTGCTATAAACCTTTGAGGTTTACAGTGTCTAACAGCACTATTTTCTGATAAAACACTGCAACTCCTGAGATAGCACATGAGAGTTTAGCAACCATGAAGACACTAAGGAATAGCAAACAAACACTTTTGCTACATAAGTGGAGATGGTATTGTGCTCCATCCATCTGGATTCTTTGGCTCTAAGGTTCCCAATGTCACCTAGTCTCTGAGTCAGTTCCAATGGCATCTGATGTGACAGAAACCAGTGGCAAGACTTTTTGTACCTAGCCTGCTTTAGGTGTTGCTTACAAGTACATACCTTATTGCATTATTGTTTTGATAGATTTGTTTTTAAGTTCTTTGACACAGGATTTTAAAAAATGATTTATATACTAAGTCAATGATACCAATAATCAATATATTTATTAAAGATATTCTCTATCAAGATCTTTACTAAGTTTTCCTGAAAACTGTATAAAAGATACTGAAGGACTATAAGAACATTTGTATTGTTTTGGTAAATGACTTGTGGAATTCAGATCATGTCTTTAAAATTGCAACTTTCATGTATCTATATTTATTGAATAAAATACTTTCCATATTTCCTAGTAATTCATATTTAAAAAAATTGTTCTTTATACTCTGAAGCTTTTTAATTCTTATTTTTTCTCATAAAAGAATATAATAACTTAAATGTTATGTTTCTTCACTTTTCTTTTTAAATATATGCTTGTTATTCACCAAATAAACCTTACTCAGATTTTCTACATCTAAACGAAGTAAAAAGCTAAAAACAAGAAGGAAAATCTGAAAGTAAAAGAGGAAGAAGAGAGACTGCAAAACAGTCAAATCTAACTTGGTCATAATCCATAGGCTTAGCTAGAAGTGTTGAGTATAGGTCACACATAAATCTGGTTGCTTATGTGTCACACATACAATGCCATTTTACAAGATGTCATTACTGTTTGAAGGGTTATGTATACCAAACTTCTGGAGTTCCCATGGTAAACACTCCAACAAACAAAACTGTTTTTTTCTTTCCTGGATAACTTAGAATATCTGAACTAAGCAGCTGGTGGTCCACACAGTAACAGAAGAAGCTACCCTGGGGCATTTGCACACAAATGAGCCTCAAATTCCAGCACTTCCTGTCTTATGACAACCAGTCCACAAGGTTCTTGGATGTGTTTGAGTTTGTAGTCCCACTTCCAAAGACAAACCAGCTTTGCCCTTATCATTATGCTGTAAATAAAAAAGAATATATCTTCCTTATGTCATAGATGTAGAGCTTTTGTTTCTATAGAGGCTGGCTATTGACTAGAGGCTGAGGACTTTGAAGATCATAATAAGGACCTTGGAAAATACACACATTTATGCTAATTATTCATCTTATTATAGGATGTGCATTGCTATGGGGATAGGAAGGGGTGCTGAGTGCAAAAATTTCAAAAAAATTGTTGTGGTGTCATCCGTACAGTCATCGTGAGTTTTAGTTTCTCAGACAATTGAGCGTGGAGTCTGCAGAGAGTAATAACATCATTTAAATATGTTAAAATTTTAAACCAGACTGGTCTCTATAATTGTTTTCTAGGTTTACCATAACATATTATCACAAACTGGGTGGCTTAAAAACAACAGAAATTTATTCTTTCACAGTTCTATAGGCTGGAAGTCTGGAATTAAGGTGTGTTCAGGGTTGGTTCCTATTGGAGAATCAAGGGAAGAATTAATTCCCTGACTTTCTCCTAACTTTTAGGTGCTGCTGACAATTCTTGGCATTCCTTGGTTTGTAGATGCATCACTTCAACCTCCGCTTTCTGTCTTATACACTCCCTCTTCTGTCTGTCAAATACCTTTTTGCATCACTTTTATAATATCATCTGTTATTAGATTTAGAACCCACTCAGATGATGCAGGATGATCTCACCTTAAGATCCTCAAATTAGTTATATTTTCAAAGACCCATTCTCCAATTTGCAGGTTCCAAGGAATAGGATGTGAACTATTGGGCAGGGGGATACTAATAAAACCACTACAGTCTTTATTTTACTTTTGAATCCTCAACCTCAACTACAAGAGAGCAAGTCCCAAAAGCATTACAATTAAGTAAGCGTTTACAATTTTATTTCCCTCATAAAGTTATGAGATATGTAAGAATTATTCATCCACATTTTACATATTAAAATATCAGAAACTCAGAGAGTTTACACGATGTATATAGACAAGATCTCAACACTCATAAGAGAAAGAGATAATAGTCATTCACAATGGAGTCTCTGATTTCTGAATTTCCCAGTTCTAAATAATTATTAGAATCCAGAGTTGTTGTTTTTGTTATTTACTATGAGAGATGATGAAAGCTGAACTATTTCAAAAGAACAGTCTGGTTGCTCTAGAAACTTCCTTCAAAATTCTCTCTGTAACATTCACTTCTTCTTCTCCTCCTTCTTCTTCTCCTTCTCTCTCCTTCTCCTTCTCCTTCTCCTTCTCCTTCTCCTTCTCCTCCTCCTTCTCCTTCTCCTCCTCCTCCTCCTCCTCCTCCACCTCCTCCTCCTCCTCCTACTCCTCCTTCTTCAGCCAAGGCAACCCTTGGTTGACCTCATAGATTGCAAGGACCTTGTCAGCTTACAATTCCTTATTTAAAAAAAATTTTATGCCTACAGCACCTGATCTTCCTAGGTGGTCTCCCATCCAAGTACTAACCAGGCCCGACTTTGCTTAGCTTTTGAGATCAGATGGGATCAGGCTTGTTCAGGGTAGCATGGCCATAGACTGTGCCAAACCCTTCTGTCCTGCATAGTTTCTTTTCAGAAATCTGCTGCTAATCTTATGGGTGTTCCCTTGTAGGTAAGTAACTACTCTTCTCTTTAACCTTTGGCATTTTAATTATGTGTTTTGGTGTGGGCTTCATTGGGTTCATCATTTGGGGGACACTCTGAACTCATTTTTTCTTGCCATTTTTATTTAGTGTCCTTGGCTTCCCCGTCCTCTATATCGGTGGTTTGATCCTCTTCTTTATTCACTCTGTTTATTCCCTCTCATATATTTTTCACATCAGATAATGTGTTCTTCATTTCTGACTGGTTCTCTTTCATAATTTCCATTTTCATTTTTATGTATTTTTTATCTTTTTGTTAAAGTTCTCACTAAATTGATCTACACTTCCCTTAAGTTCATTGAACATCTTTATAATCTGTGTTTTGGACTCTGCATCTGTTATGTTGCTTGACTTTATTATTCCTGGATCTCTGTTCTGTTCCCTTATATGGTTTCTGCTTGTCTTCCCATTTTGGCAACCTTTCAGTGACTCTTTCTATTTACTAAGCAAAGCTCCCAAGTCTCCCGGTCTTATTAGCATGGCTTTGTGTAATAGGTATCCCATGGCACAGTCCTGAGAGGGGTTTAGCTGCACGTCAAGTTTAGCTCCAGCTAACCCTCTGGAGCCACCTGTTAAGATTCAGTAAACAATTCACAGATGCTGTACTTATCGTTGTCTCAAAAGGTCATGCCAGAAACTGAGGCCAGCTGCCACCAGTGTGAGTCTTAGAGTTTGCTTACCAAGGAACATTGACTGGACTCACTATAGGACATATATGGATGTGGCTTGGGTGGGGCCCTGAGTTGCAGGAGGTAGAATTTCATGGAAGCCTCTAGTTGAAGCAACCTCTGTCATCCAGTTCAATGATATCTCAGCTATGGAGGCACTGAGTCCTCACACTGGGACGGGGGAAGGCCCAACAGAGGAACAATGGATATGGCCAGCACTTTTACCAGGGAGAGAGCCTCACTTCTGTCCTTCACTCTGACAACTCTGTGTTTCCCTGTAAGTTCCTGGTGACTCCCAGCAGCCGACCCAGCACTGGTACTCTGAGTGAATAAGTCCTTCACCATGAAAGTCTGCTAATGGAAGTGCCCCTTTAAAAGGGGACTGCAGAGGAGAAAAAAATGATATAGATGATAGAGTCTCTGTTCATCCCACTGGCAACCAAATCAAAGTTTTGATGGAAAGAAGGAGCAAGCAGCAAGGAAAAACTGGCTGGGATCTTGATGAAGCAGCCAAACAACTAGGAAGAAATCACCCTGTAGAGACAGAAGGCAGGACAGGGCGAGGACATGGGACTGTCCTGTCTTAAGAAACTGAGTGAGATGGAGGCTGTGGCAGCACCAGATGCCTCTTAAAGGGGCCCTGTCCATGAGCAGATTTTTGTGGTGATGGACCTGTTCACTCTGAGCACAAATGTAGATTTGGCTGTGTGCAGGGGGCACCAGGGACTTATAGGGAGGAGACATTGTTGGGGTGAGAGCTGATTCAAGACTTGCTCTGTACAGAAGTACCAGCAGTATCCATTGTTCCCTGTTTAGCCCTCCCCCCTCCTAGTGCATGGACACAGTGCTGTCATAGCCAAGACATCATCAAATTGGATAACAGAGGTCATTTTGCCCAGAGGATTCCCTGCAACTCTGCCTTCCCCAGCTTGCAGTCCCACCTAATCCACATCCAGGTATATCCTCAGGGAGTCAGGTGCTCCTTGCTGAATAGTGCCTAGACTCACACTGGAGGCAGCTGGCCTTGGTTTTTGGTGTGGCCTTTTGAGTCAACTATAAGCACGGTATCTGTGGATTGCTTGTTGAATCTTAACAGGTGGCCTGGAAGGGCACAGGCTAGAGCTAAGTTTGGCTTGCAGCTGAGCCCCTCCCAAGACTGTGCCACTGGACACCTACCATGCAAAGCCACACTAATAAGACCCAGAGACATAGGAGCTTTGCTTAGTACATGGAAACAGACACAGAAAGGCAGTCAAAATGGGAAGACAAAGAAGCAGAAGCCATATGAGAGAACAGAATAGAGATCCAAGATATAATGGAGTCAAGTAATCTGACAGATGCAGAGTTCAAAACACTGGTTATAAAGATGCTCAATGGACTTTTGGGAAGTGTAGATAAATTCGGTGAGAACTTCAGCAGAGATTAAAAAACCCATAAAAATGGAAATGGAAATTTTAAAATGGAAACATTCTGAAATGAAGAACACATTATCTGAGATGAGAAGTATATTAAATGGAATAAACAAAGTGAATAAAGAAAAGGATCAAATGCTCTATCTAGAGGATGAGAAAGCCAAGGATATTCAATCAGAATGGCAAGATAAAAGATGCAAAAACTATAAAAATAATTTAAGGAGCATATGGGACACTATTAAGGGTCCAAATATTCATCTGATCAGTGTACCTTCAGAAAATTAAAATGTTGAACAGCTGTTTGAAGAAATGATGAAAAACTTACCTAACCTGGTGAAGGAAATGGACATAAAAACCCAGGAAGCTCAGAGAATCTGAAAAGTCAGGGTTCCAAAGAGACCCACACCAAGACACATCATAATTAAAATGCCAAAGGTTAAATATGAAGAAAGAATATTAAAAGCAGCAAGAGAAATATAGATACTCACCTTCAAGGGACCATTCATAAGACTGGCTGCTGATTTGTCAAAAGAAACTGTGCAGGACAAAAGACAGGACAGAATATTTGGCAGGATGAAGACCCAGGATCTACAATCAAGAATACTTTATCCAGCAAAGCTATCATTTAGAGCTGAAGGACAGATAAGGAGCTTTCCAGACAAACATAAGCTAAAGGAATTTATCAACACAAAGCTAGAATTACAGGCATTGTTAGAAGGATTTCTTTAAGAAGAAAAAAAACATGTATCAAAAACAGTAATAAAGAATGGTAATGACTATATTCCTATCAATAAATACCTCAAATGGAAAAGAATTTAGTGCTCCAACCAAAAGATAGAGTGGCTGAATGAATAAGAAAACCAGACCCCTACATATGCTACCTATAAGAGACTTACTTCAGATTAAAAGACACACTCAGACTAAATGGAAGAAGATGGAAAAGGATATTCTTTTGATGGACCTAGAAGGTGTTTAAATGAGACAGAGAAAGATGATTTCTCTTACATGCAGAATCTAAGGAATAAAAAGAACAAACTAATCAAAAACAGCCTCACAAATGTAGTGGACAATTTTGTGACAGAGAGGAGGGAAGATTGGTGAGCTGGGAGAAGGGGGTGAAGGGTTAAAGAAGTACAAATTAGTAGCTGATGGATGGTCATGGAGATGGGGAGCACGGCATAGGGAATGCAGTTAGCATTAATATGTTGACTAGGTGGAGTGTCAGGGGAGGTGAAGGAACAATTGGGGGGATCGTTTTATGAACTATATAGATGCGTAATCAATGTACTATTTACTTGAAACTAATTAAAATAAATAAAATTTTAAAAAAAGTATCCGCAGCTGTCAGCTGCAGCTGCTATAGCTTCTGTCCCACTCAGCCACTGGGGACTGGGCAGCCTCACTTCTTTGCCTTCTCCTTTGCAGAGTAATTTTTTATTTTTCTCTACAGCTATAGTGCTTCTGTTCATCTAGATCACACACAACTTAGCTTGCTGTTTGTTCCGTGTTTCTGTCGCAAGCGGGATGAACAAAGCCTTTATATTTATACCATTTGTTCCCTTTTCTCCTGTCTAATTTTTCAATCAGTTGTTGAAAGTGGAGTGTCATGAACTGACTTGTATTCCTCCAAAAGTAATATGTCGAAAGCCTAACCTCTAATGTGACTATATTTTGAGACAGGGCTTTTAGGGAGACAATTAAGGTAAAATGAGGTAATAGTGTGGGGCCCTAATCCAATAGGGCTAGTGTTTTCCAGAGAAAAAGCCATGTGAGGAATCAGTGAGAAGGCAGCTATTGGCTAGCCAAGGATAGAGAGGCCTCTGGAGAAATCAACCCTGTCAGCACCTTGATGTTAGGCTTCTAGCCTCCAAAACTGTGTGATAACAAATTTCTGTCGTTTAAGCCACCCAGTGTGGCATTTTATTATGACAACATAGCAAATTAAAGATGGGGTATTGAAGGCTCCAACTGCCATTATTGAATTGTCTATCTTTACTTTCATTTTTGTCAGTATTTTCTTTATGTATTTTGGTGTTCTGTTATTAGGTGTATGTAGGTTTATAATTGTTTTAGCTTTCTGATTGGTTGATCATCTTTATATCTATTAACATGTTTTGTTTTAAAAATCTCTTTTGTCTGATACTAGTATAACCACTCCAGCATTCCTGTGGTTAATATTTGCATGATATATCTTTTTTATTATCCTTTTATTTTCAAACCGATAGTACTTTGAATCTAAACTGTATCTTCTATAGATAATATTTAGTTGAATCATTTAAAAAACCTTAGTCTCACCATATCTGCTTTTTTGTTGGATTGCCTAATTCATTCATGTTTAATGTTATTATAGATATAGTTGAATTTAAAACTGCCATTTTATTTTTAATTTTCTATATAGCACATATTGTTTTTGTTCCTATGTCCATGGTATATAGCTTTATTTTCTTTCCCTCTTTTTTGTATTAGTGTAATAGTGTATCTATTAATTACATCCATTATAGTATATTTAATAATGTTACAAACCCAACAATACATAAGTATTATTTTGCCATCTGCATTTATCTCTTTAACCCATTATGGCTTTAATACTGCCCACCTCCTTTATGTTACTGAGATTTTATAAATTTTCTTAGATAGATGTTTTCTCATTTTTTTAAAATAATGTTTACCAGCTTTAATGAGGAATGGCTCAGTAGTCATGTGGGAAGTTGATCTTTGCATTTTCATTTTACAAAGTTTTAAACATTCTAACTGTAACAATACATTGCAATCATTTTACATTTCAACTTTACTGAGACTTTTATTTTGGCAGAGCTTTACTTAGAAGAAAAAAATAAAGATGGCTGCAGTATCATTAAAGGAAACATAAATGTTCATACTCAGGTGAAATATATTGGTAACAATGAGTTTAAAACTGAGGATATGCTGTTTCCTACTAAAAAGAAAGAAATGGAAAGGTTTGTACTTGCCAAAGACAGCAGATTTATCATTTCTGAGCTCTGACACAACTCACAACCCTGGAGTATACAGAAGACATCTAGTACGTGCTCTGTTTCTCTTGGAGTGTGCACTGCCTTAAAGATTTTTCTCTGTGTTCAAGTGACAAATGGAGTGACAGCTGAACTTGTTTGTTATGACACTTTCCATTAATGCAACCAAGGGACCATTCACCATCACAAAATTTATCTCAATGCTGTCTCTACATAGTTCTTGAAAGGGCAACTCAAATTTTGACAGGCAGATGATATGCAAAGCTTCATTTTCAATAATATCTAGGGAATTTTAAATCCATAAAATAACAGAGGGGGAAATAATTATTTAGTATCATTACCAACCATTTCTTGTCATTTAAGGATTTGGCTGTAGAGTAGATGACTTTTAATTAGGCAAAAATATCTTAATAAGCTGACTTGATGTGAGAAATGTGACCCTTATAGCATAGATTTGAGTGACAGAAAATAGGTAAAGTGCTCATCAAGATAAATGAAAAGGAATTTGAGGGTAAATGAGCATATAGAGGTAAGCAGAGGAAAGGGGAAAGAGAGAAATAAAGAAGCTTGGAGACATGTGGAGATATATCATTTGGCAAGACATTCTCAGTGCAAGGGTAGCTTGGGAAAGTAGTAGTGTCTAATATTCCACATTTAGATGTTTGTTCTCTAGTGATGTGAAATAACCACTTCACCGCCATTGTTCATTTAAATACTCTACAGTTTGCAGCAAACGAAGGCCTGGAGGTGTGATGTTTCAAATAAATCAAAGATCTATATCTGGGTTGGAAGGAGCAAAGTGACTGGATGCAGATGCTTAGACTTGTATGAGATCATGTGTCCAGCATAAACAGGAACTTTGTGACTACAAGACACAAGACACCATCACTAAGTCACAGAAATCTTGAGGATGTAGTTATTTGTGACTGCATAAGAGGTGGGGAGGTTTTAGTCAAATCTCATAGGATAGAGAAATGATAGTTGAGAATTTGGTTTTAATATGCTAAATAACTTATTGTTCTTGTGAGATCTGACCTTTGGAATGTGGTCTTAAGATGATAAATGAGTTGAAGACCAAAAGTTTTTCTTTGTGTCAGTATTTGTTTCCACATTTAAAAAAATATGTAGGTTGTCAATTCCTAGGGTAAACACAAAAATGTGTTTAACTTATAATGTAACTATACTATTCATTAATTACTACACAAATTCTACACACACACACACACACACACACACACACACACACACACACACGAGAGAGAGAGAGAGAAAAAGAGGGAAAAAAGACAGAGAAACTCCAGAGTTACTAGAGAAAACTGCCCTTGAAGTTTTCTATTTGTTTGCTTCGTTGTTTGTTAGTTTGATTATTGGTCAAAAAGTTCAAAACAAAAGCAAATATTAAAATGATAATTACTTCTGTTTCTGATTTTTTAGTGATTTTTTTACTTAAAACTAATATGCTTATTTTTTGGAAATTCAGGTCAACCACAGAAACCATGACACCATGAATTAGGACTATTAGTAGTTTGACTATTATTTCTGTTTTTGTCTACAAAGTTAATAAAGATTTTAAAATAAATATATTAATGGCAAAAGAGAAAATAAATTTATCTCAAAATTTTATGTTTTAATAAAATGTTAACCTAGTGCTTAGATCCTTTGTCCCAACTCATGCATTCCAGATAAATTCTACATTGTTACACAGCCCCCTTAATCCTAATTTGATATGAAAAGCCTGCTAGTTTGCTTTGCTTTAACTATCTCTCTTCTGTGAAATTAAGAAGGAATCCCCCAAACACTATCCAAACACTTCTATCTCCCTTACCATGTCCTTGCCAACTGGTTATCTGACTTTTAAAATTATGTGTTTTGTAGTTTGAACTTTAATCATGATTAGCTTATAATATGCTCATTTGGCTAAAACTCAAGATAATTAACATAATTTGGCTTGGATTTTATCAAGTCCAGAGTCCTCAGTTTATTTTGGAGGAATTGGGAAATGAGAAAAGCTTCATCCTTGAAATAGCCACAAGGAGAAGCTATAGCCCTTAGATGTTAGCCAAGGGCAATTTCTGGAGGTACAAGCTTCTTGCAGTTCTCGGTCTTATCCAATCACATTGCATATCCCAAGTTATATAACCTTTTGCAGTCCATTTGACCAGTAGTTTTATCATTTTATCCCATCATAACAAATAACTGTTATTCT
This sequence comes from Macroglossus sobrinus, assembly GCA_004027375.1. Lineage (NCBI taxonomy): Eukaryota > Metazoa > Chordata > Mammalia > Chiroptera > Pteropodidae > Macroglossus > Macroglossus sobrinus. Next base: position 173,944 of record PVKZ01000695.1, read on the forward strand.
TTTATCCATGACAAATATTAATAAGATAATAATTACAAAAGCTTATATTTATTATTTATTATCTTCCAAATATTGTACTTATATGGATTACATTCAAATCTCAACACATTCTAAGGATGAAGATCCTGAGGCTCAGAGATGTGGGAGCCCAGACCACAGGATGTGAGCATACACACATTCTCCCCTATGCACTGTGCCTCCCTAGTGAATGCCGAAGCACAGAACTGTGGGAAAGCAAACCAATCACTGAGTGTGATTTCTGTCCCAAGTGACCCAAGAGAAAATCTCAAAATGTTTTTATCATTCAAAATTATAGACCAATTACTTTTCTTTTGCATGCATCTTAGCTTTTTTATACAAACGAACAAGCAAACAAGGTACACTAACAAAGCAAAAGAGGACAAAAGATACTAATACAGAGAGAGACAGAACAAAGAGACAGAGAGAGACAGAGAAACAGAGAGAGAGACAGAGACAGAGAAATGGAAGAGAGATCCACTGATAATAATGAAAGGAATAACAGAGAAAATTTGCCAGCAGCCTCCATAATAATTTCCTTAATGCCAAGATTTTTTTTACAGCTCCTTGGATAGAATATTAATTGTGAATAATTTGTAGATGTTTAAGCCAATAGGTATGGGAAATGTAACTTTTATTCTAATTAATGTCAAAGAAGTGTAAAAAATATACTATAGGTTTAATGCTCTCACATTTTTCTTAAAACGCTAGTTCTAGACTTCAATCTGAGATTTGCAGCATGCTGTTACAAATATGCTAACCTAGGGGCTCTAGGTCTTCTACAAGAATTTTTTTCCTAACACTTTCAGATCCCAAGGAATGTTGCTTAAGAAACCCCTAAGAGGAGATGGCTATACTGCTATGCTGCCATCCTTTCCTCCTAGAGAATCTCTGTTGCATAAAAGAACCTGTGTGATGGGAAAAAAAGGGGCCACAAATCTTCTCAGAGGGTTCTACCTGCAGCTCTTGATCTATTGTTTGAGGACAGGCATATCTATTTCTATAAAATAATGTAAACTACATAATCAAAAAAGGCATAAATATCAGCTAAGCTAAATTCTAACCTCACAGAATCTTCATTTAAACATTTATGATAAAAGCAAGCAATAAGTCTTGTGGCATAAAGAAGACTTGGCTGTCAAAGTTTCAGTCTGGTGTGGATATAGGGTAAGTAACAGAGGTAAGACATTTGCATTTCCCCAGGATCCATGCATCAGAATAACCTGAAACATTTGTTTAAAATGCATATTCCCTGAACTTCACTTCAAATCTAATCAGCCAGAATCTCTTGGGAAATATGCTCTTTTGATAAATTCCCCAGATTACACTTTTGTACACTAAACCACTGGCAGTGATTTACTGTGTTTTACTAATAGCACAGTGGACAGCTTGTGATGGGAATGAGAAGTACCATGCTCTGATTAGTCGTTACTACTTCTCTGGCATAGCTATATCTTGCCTTCTCAGAGTTGGTCTTGGAACAGCCTAGATAACTTCAAAAATAATACTTCATTAACTTATTATTTTTGTTATTGTTATATAACCCCAGTGTCAGTGACTCCCTGGTTCCTCTCTGAGGCTCTTCCTCCTTTACTGACTGACTGACACAGTGGAGTTCAATCTCAGGAGAGCATACCCTTTTCTCTCTCTGGCTCTCAGTCTCAGCATCTAGGATACCCAAGCATATCCTATCATTAACCTGCCTTGGCTGTGCCATGACCTAAAAATCAAGCTACTTATGAGAACTCACAAAGGAAAAGGCTTATCCCTAAACTTATCCCAATGAGACAGGTCCCTCTGAATCTTCAGTTTGAGCAAAGCAGTGTCATTGGTGCCAGTGATGATACCAAGAGCAGACTGTTATTCAGTATCCCCTTTCCTGTATATCAAATAACTTCCAGTAATAGGAACATACTGAAACAAAAATAATCATGGCTAAAGAGGAAATGCAGACAGTGAAAATTTTCTTATTTTGAGCTTTATAAGTATAATTATCAATAAAAACATAAATAAACATTATAGTACAAAAATTAAATTACACTAAAATATATTTATATCATTGTATCTCTAAAAGGAAAATAAAATGTATTTCCATATGTTGGTTCATGGCAGTAATGAAAAATATTTGCCATTTTGTCAATGATTTCATTATTGCATATTCATGTTCTGAAAACAAGATAGCCTGATTTGTCAATCTATCTTCATTTACAGTTGAGAAAAACTTATTATTTTAATTTTGAAAAAATTTTTTAGTTTGAAGCAAAAAATATTTTAAAAGTTAGGGAAAGTAAAAAAGTCTATTATTTTTCAAAAAAATTCCATTTCTCAATAAATTCCCCAAACTGCAATACTCTTAATATTAGAATCAATTCTACTTGTTTTTATAAATCTCTACAGTTAAATATTTCCAAGTAAAATATTTTTATGAGAAAATTCATCAAGAATTTCTATTATATTTGTTTAAAACTTTCAAAGATTTTCTTCTGTAAATATTAGAGTACGTGGCTGCCACTCTCTGAACTGTTGCTTTAGAACAAGTGTCATTTGTGGGTGAGAATGATCAAGGCATTTTTAGACACCACTTTTGCAATTTTCACAGGAAATGTTTTCAGCACCTTTGGTCGTTTCTCTTGATATTTATCTGCAAAACATGATTCTTTTCTTCTCTATGTAAATGTCCATTTTTATGCATTTTTTTTGTTGCAAATAAACTTCTCCACAATTATTGTGTACCAGTCTTCAAGGAGCAATATTAAATCTTGATGCTTCACATTGTCAGTCAAGAATGATAAGCACTCTTTGCAAATATATTTTTTAATTAAGAATATTGGGGTATTAACATAGGTTAATATGATTATATAATTTTCAAGTGTACATTATAATTTGACATCTGTATATTCTATTGTGTGTTTACCACCAAAGTAGTTTTCTTCAGCTACCATATATTTGATTCCATTTACTCACTTCACCCTCCCCCTACCACCCTATATTTGACCCCCTTTACCCCGTCTACCTCCCCACTCCTCTCTCGTAATACCCTCTGGTAACCGCTAGTCTATATTCCATGTCCATGAGTCTCTGTTTGTCCTGTTCATTTGCTGCTTTTAGGTTTATATCCCACATATAAGTGATGTCATGTGATTTTCAACTTTTTCTATCTGGCTTATTTCACTTAGCATGATTATCTCGAGGTCCATTCATGTTATCACAAATGGCAATATTTCATCTCATCTTATGTCTGAGTAATATTCTATTGTATATATGTACCACAGCTTCTTTAGCCAGTCATCTATCATAGGGCACTTCAATTGATTCCATATCCTGGGTACTGTGAATAATGCTGCTATGATCATCGGTGTGCAAATTTATTTTTGGATATGGGTTTTCAAGGCTTTGGGGTAAATACTCACTAGAGGGTTTGCTGGATCATATGGTAGGTCAACTGTTAGTTTTTTTGAGGAATCTCCATATTGTTTTCCATAGTGGCTATACTAATTTGTAGTCTCACCAGCAGTGTATGAAGGTTCTTCTTTTCTCCGCATCCTCTCCAACATTTATTACTTGTCTTGTTGATTATAGCTATTCTAACAGATGTGAGATGGTATCTCATTGTGGCTTTGATTTCCATTTCCATAATAACTAGCAATGTTGAGCTTCTTTTCAAATGTTTCTTAGCCATTTGTATGCCCTCTAGGGAGAAGTGTCTGTTCAGGTCCTCTGCCCATTTTTTGAATTGATCTTTTTTTTTTTTTGTTATTTTTGAGGCATATGAATTCTTTGACTATTTTAGATATTAGGGCCTTATTGGAGATATTGCTTGCAAATATATTTTCCCAGTTGGATATTTGTCTCTTTAACTTGTTGATGGTTTCTTTTGCGGAGCAGAAGCTTTTTAGTTTGATGTAGTCTCAGTCATTTATTTTTGCTTTTACCTCCCTTGCCTTTAAGGTCAAATTCATAAAATCCTCTTTAAGTCAAAGGTCCTTGAGTTTAGTTTCTATGTTTTCTTCTTTGTATTTTATTGTTTTGGGTCTTATATTCAGGTCCTTAATCTATTTTGAGTTAATTTTGGTGTGTGATGATAGACAATAGTCTGGTTTCTTTCTTTGACAGGTGGCTTTCTAGTTTTCCCAGCACCATTTATTGAAGAGGTTTTCTTTCTCCACTCTATGTTTTTAGCCTTTTTTTTTTGTAAAAAATTATTTGCCCATATAAATATGGGTTTACTTCTGGACTCTCAATTCTGTTCCACTGGTCCGTGTGTCTGTTTTGCTGCTGATAACATAAGTTTTGATTACTGTCGCTTTCTAGTATAATTTGAACTCAGGCAGAATGATGCCTCCAGCCTTGTTCTTTTTTCTCAAAATGGCTTTGGCAATTCTGGGTCTTTTGTGCTTCCATACAAATCTGATGACTTTTGTTCTATTTTTTTTTAATGTTGATGGGATTTTGATGAAGATTGCATCAAGTCTGTGTAATGCTTTAGGTAATAAAGTCATTTTAACTATGCCGATTCTTCCAAGTTAAGAACACAAAATATCTTTCCATTTCTTTGTATCTTCTTCCATTTTTTTAAAGAGGGTCTTATAGATTTCATCATATAAGTCCTTCACATGTTTTGTTAAATTTATTCCTAGGTATTTTATTCTTTTTGTTGCAATTGCAAAAGGAATTATTTTTTCTACTTCTTTCTCTGACACTTTATTATTAGAGTATAGGAATGCTATGGATTTTTGAACATTGATTTTGTATCCAGAGACTTTACTGTATTTGCTTATTGTTTCTAGTAGTGTTCTTGTGGAGTCTTTAAAGTTTTTTATATAGAAAATCATGACATTCACAAATAATGACAGATTGACTTCTTTGTTTTCTATCTGGATGCCTTTTATATCTTTCTCTAAACTGATTGCACTCACTAGGACCTCCAATGTTGTATTGAATAAGAGTGGCAATAGTGGACAGCCTTGCCTTGGTCCTGATCTTAGAGGGAAGGTTAGTTTTAAACCACTAAATAAAATGTTTGGCTGAGGCTTTGTCATATTTGGCTGGTGTGCAATCTGGTTGTTTTTTGTTCAGTTTTAGATGTTCAGCTTATTGTTGTTTCAAGGGGAGAGATTTGAGGATGATTCTCACTCTGCCATGTTTCCCAGAATCCACAAATATTTTTTGAACTTGATTAATCTAATTTAAAATTTTACACTGGAGAAAGATAATACAGAAAGGAAAATCACATACAGCTGTCATTGTTTATCTTGATCCTAAGATTTGGTATTAAACATACATTAAATTAAAACATACATAACACAAATATAATAGCACAGTGACAGGATATATATTATATATATTATACCCTTTTGATGAATTGACCTTTTATCCTTATACAATGACTTTCATGTCTTGCTACAGTCTTTGGCTTTGTTTTAATATTCATTTGCATGGAATATCTTTTCTACCCTTCACTTTCAATCTATGAGTGTCTTTACATCTGAAGTGAGTCTCTTATAGGCAGCATATAGTCGGGTCTTGTTTATTTTATTTTTTATCTATTTAGTCACCCATGTCTTGATTGATAAATATAGACCTTGTGTATCTAAAGTAACTACTAATGGGTTTGGATTAACTATTGCCATTTTTGTTAATTATTATCTAGTCATTTTGTAATTCCTTTCTTTCTTGCTTTCTTTCTTGCTCTCTACCTTTGAATTTGATAATTTTCTGTAGTGGTATGCTTCAGTTCATTTCTCATTATTTTTTCTGTATTTGCTATAGGTTTTTACTCTGGTAACCATGAGGCACACATAAAACATTTATATTTGAAAACTCTTGCTTTTATGAAAATGTCTGTATATTGTCATAGCAAAAATGTAAACTCAGCATAATTTTTTTTTTACAGTCTGGCTTTTTTTGTGAAAAAAGAAACATCCCATACTTGACACCATCCTTATCTTTTTCTCTCCTTTAATTATGTGTAGTTTTTTAAATGCATTCAGTTTTTAACATATAATCTGATGCTACTTTATTTCTAATACAATGACAGTCTGATACATTTGTGCCTTTGTACTTTAGGGTATTTCATTCAGAAAAAAAGAACATTGAAACAGGAAATTTAGGGTGGACATTAACAGAGAATGGTGTTATCTCATTGCATATTGGGCAACCATCAGTGAAGATATTTGAGTGTGATTATGATCAAGGATCCTAAAAGGCAAGGATTCAAAGTATATGGAAAAGTCAACAGAAAACACAACCAAAAAATAAGTCAGATCTGATGCCCACATATGGGTGTCATGGCCCACTCTCTTTCCCATGTCTACAAAACTATAACATAAATTTGTGTTGTATATGGTAAATTTGTTACAGCAGCAATAGAAAACTTACATGAGCCACCAATAAAATCCTTAGGCAATGAGTATCTAACAGACTACCCTGGGTAGAAACAGTACACACATATTACTGCATTTTTTGTTACTGGAGAAAGAAGCATGATCAATGTGTTCCCTCAAAGAAAGGAAAGAACACGAGAAGGCTGCACAGGGATTCCTCTGGGTTCTGTCTGTTTTTCTCTTATTATCTGGCTGTGTATCCTTTCTACATCACTGTAATAACTCCTAGTCAAGAGAACAACTATATGCTGAATTTCATGAGTCATTCTAGCAAATCTCAGAATGTATGGTTAGCCTTCAACCATTATTAATATATAAGCAAAATTATTTTTGATGTTTTTCTCATGCTCTAAGTACTAAAATCAGCAGTTATCATACTGATACATGACCACAATCTCTTACCTGAAAACTTTGAGACCAGACATTTTCCAAAATTCAGAATTTTTCAAATCTGAGGAATCAAACATTTATTATACATCATATAGCAATCATGGTGGAATCTGCAACAGCATTCCATAATCAAACACATTAATATTTCTGCAGCAAAATTTATAAACAGTCACACTAGGTGGGGTAACTATAGATTATAAATATACTCTGCAACTGTTCAACTCAGGTGTTGTCACTAAATAAACGACAAACAAATTTCTATTTTTTAGAACTTGATTTCAAAATTGTGGATAAGTAATTATGGACCTGAAATTTCAAATTGTAATATAAAAGCTAATATTTACTCAAAGGCCACTATAGCATAATAATGAAGATATAGATGTAGTTCACTTTTATAACCACCTGTTGAGGTAGATCCTAATACCTCCACACAGACAAGCACATGTTTGAAAGCAGGTGGCCAAGACTCAGTCAGGCAGGCTCTAGTCTCTCCACAGCCCTCTTCTTTGAACACTCTATTGTGCTTCAATGGTGAAATGTTATTATCCAATGTCTTCAGTTGTCCTTTTCTCCACCTGCATACAAAAAGCATATAGGAAGAATAATAACATACAACAAGATATAAAGAAAAATTTAATGAACAGAAACTATGTATGAAACATGACATATCATAACTACAGCAAGGGACCCTATGTTTTTATTGACCAGCCTCAGGAACATTTAGAAATGTCATTTGATAATTTATATACTCATATATCTCAAATCTGTTTTTTAAAATAAATAAAAAGCTGTTGACAATATGAAATATCAGTTTCCTACACCTTCCAATATTTATATGACACTATTTATATGACATTTGTTTCTAAGTCTTCATTTCTTAAGTCACGTAAAATATAGTTGTGTGTTTTGGGTCTCATCTCTACTACCTTCATTTGTAGTATAAATGTTTAAAACTGAGTCTCTCAGAAGGGTTCTGCTATTCATAATACTAATAAACATCAGAATTAGAAAAATAATATTGGTCTTCAGGTCAGCATTATCTTTGATAAACTATTCTTCCTTTTTATTTGTCATTGCTAGATCAAAGTAACAACCACCAAAAATTAAGATGAGCTAAATAAGATATGATGAAGATAACAAGTAGATAGAAGAAGTGTTACAACAGTGTTCACATTACCTAATTCCACCTTGATTTAATTATTTTATCTAATACTTCAAAATAGGTGCACTCAGTTTTTTATAACTGACTTTCAAATATAAAAATATGTAAATAATCAGGATTTATATTTCTGGTATAAAAAAATAGCATCTCTTTTGAAGAAATTAGAAGTGCTTGTAAGCTTGAATTCTCATATTGATTTTTCTCCATTAACATAATTATTGTTGTTCCACAGCCCACTTCACTCTTTAATGAGGACTATCTCTTTGTGGAGAGATTATGTAAACATTTTAATTGCCATTAGTCAAACCCAAATGCTTGCTGTATAGCCCCATTCTTTTTCTCAATATTAATAATTTTGTGAATAAGAAGAAAAGTAAGTTTCATAGTTTAAATATTTTAAAAAAGAAAGCAGAATGTTGAATACAAATCATCAGCTGCCAGCCTTCATACAGAATCCTGTAGAGGACTATGGTAGGGTAAGAGGAGAGAAAAGGAGAATCTAGTCATATAATTTGAGCAAATAGAAATTTACTTGCAACTACCACATTAAGTAAGATTAATTGAAAAGTATAAAATTTAAAACCACTACAACAAAAATAAAAAGAAAAAAGACCATGTCATCTTTTTCTCATACAAAAGAGATCATCTATTTTAGAAAATATGCACCCCAAATAACCAAGAAAATATTTAAAATTATTTGCAAATATATAAATTGTTTATAACATCAACATGAAATAAGATTACATAATTAAATTTTAAAATATAGATTGTAGAGCTAAGGAGATAAATTTGGGTAAACTACCACCTCGGGTCAAAATTTAAAAATATATTTAAAACAACAAGAAATAGCATCAGCCTAGGATAAAACCAAGACAATGATGCAGAAGACAGGTTTTGAAATGTCAAAGATGATATTGAGAAAAAATATATGTGATGAAAAAAATTAGAAAATAATGATTTAAATAAGGACAGAATACAGAGATCTAACTATAGATTCTCAATGTCCTTAAGGGAGAAAAGAGAAAATATATATCAGGGACTTAAAACATACACACACGTGCACACACACACACACACACACACACACACACACACACAAGAGCACACAAAAAGACATACCATCTGTTTATCACCAGAGATTTTGGATAATGAAACAGGAAGAAATCATGAGAAAAATTCTGGATTTCTGGCTAATCTAGCTTGTAAGACTACAGCAGAGCAATAGTTGAGAATAAAAGGAGAGCAAATAGTTAAGAACAAAACATGATCACAGGATCTTGTTTGTAAACTTGTGCAGAGTTGTTCAAAGTAGATCCAGTTTTATAACACAAAGCTGTGGTTTTATGGAGTTGTAGTGGTGATCTCGAAGAGACAGCTGGGACACACATGCTTCATAAAGTTACATACACAAGAGCAGAGATTCATGGACCACTTAATATTTAGCTATTTTACTACTTACAAGAGCCAACTTAAAAAAAATTTCTTATTGTGGCCATATGTCATCTTGAAAGCAGAGATATCTTTGTCAATCCACATGGTTGTTTTTTTGGCAAGATAAGATGGCTTTTTGGTTAAATTCAAATAGCCATCTTCCTGGTTTTAATTAATTAAAACTTTTATTATTTTATTATCTTTACTATGTAGTTTTTCAAAGGTTATATTTGATTATAGCTATAATGTCGTGGTAATAAAAGGAAACTTTAACATTTAAAATACGTTCCAAATACCTAAAATAGAGCTGATTTAATTAATGCTTATTAATGATAGTCTTAGAATAAAAAATAAAAAATTATTATAAAGTCATTAGAATCATAAAAGCTAAAAAGTATTTTTAAAATGGAAGCAAATGAATGATGGTTACTATGTAGTTTTTTAAAGTAAAATTTCCAATCATGTTTAGTTTAGTGCATGACTTCAACTCTTACATTTAAAGTTTCTTGCCTATGTCTTAAAATTTTTGGTTTGTAAACAAAAATTCTACTGTCTCTAATGAAAACTATATGAATATTTATGAAATGTCTAAGTGTCTTTTGGAATCTTACAACAACTATGTCTTTAGTTTGTGAATGAGAGGAGAAAGTATATAATGGTTTGATTTTACCAGTGTAGGAAATAAAATCATTCAATAAAATAAAATACTAGGGTATGCAAGTAATTTCTTTATTATCCTATTTTGCTTATAAAACTGAATGGTGTAAGCGTTAAGCTATAGATTTAACAATAAAAGACAGATATGTTAATACTTGATATCAAAGCACTTTACTAGGCTGAGGGTCAGGTTTTTAAAATTATGGATAATTAGACTTCCACTTTCAATTCCAGCATAAAAAATCTTTGAAAGTCATCGCCCCCATCTATACAAGAAAAAATGAACAAATTGAAAATCAATGACTTTTTTTTTGGATGAAAGAGAACACTATAAAAACAGATGGGTAATGTAAGTATAGAGATGAAAATGCTAAGGAAGAATCAAAAGAAAATACTAGAAATCAAAACACTTTTGATGAGTTCATCATTAGACTGTACTCAGTGAAGAAAAAAACACCAAACTTGAATATGGATGTATATAAACTTCCCAAACTGAAATGTAAAATTAAAAAAAAGAAAAACAACAGAACATTCTAGAAATACTTAAAAAATATTAAATGATGGCCAAGAAATTTCTAAAATTAAAAACAGACACCTAGTCCCAGATCTTGGAAGCTCAGAGAACATCACATAGAAAAACCTCCCAAAACTACATCTCATTTCAAAACACTACACCTAGATATCATATTCAAACTTCAAAATGAAAGACAAAAAAAATTGTGCAAGAAATTAGAGAAAGAAAACACTTTACTTATAGAGAAACAAGTATAAGAATTACAGTGAACTTATTAGCTTCTATGGAAGCAAGACGAGAAAAGAAGTAAAATATTTAAAATGTTAAAAGAAGAAAATCCTATAGGAAGAGCAGAGATGTGTAACGGGTTAGCTCCAAAACCATATGTGGCAGTTGAGCATTGGGAGGGATACCTCAGCCATGGAGGTCCCCTCAGAGGAATGAGGAACCTCAGCACCACCCTGGGGTTCCCCAGCTCAGGATTTTAGTGTTAGGAAGGGGAGTCCTCACAAAATCTGGCTGTGAAAATCAGTGGAAATTCTGATCATTCAGGTGAGACTGAAGTCTGTGGGAAACTCAGAGTTCCCTTAAAGGGCCCATGCACAGACTCACTCATTAGTAGGCAATCACCCTGGGCTCCAGCAGAGAAACAGCAGTTTGGGATACACCAGGAACATATAGAGAAAGACTAAGTTGTATAGTTTCAAGGCAAGTGCTAGAGGGACAGCCGCCAATGTCTCTTTGTTGAGCCCTCATCTGCAGCCTACAGATGGGTGCCATCTTGCCTGTGTTGAGACTGACCCCACATGGCCAAATCTGAATCTGTGTTAGCTTTGTGAACTCTGCTTGCTCCACTCTGGTGACTCCCTGAATCCCCACTTCACTCAACTTCCATATTTCCTGGAGGCATTTTCATAGCTAGGCAACCAGCACTTCCTTGAGCTCTCAGCAAGAAGCTCTCTCAGCAGTAATCAATAGGCCTTGGCTCCTGCACCTCTGGTATCACTTTCAGTCATAGGCAACCAGCCCTAGTCAGAACTGTAGTATTTATTGAATAAATCTCAGGGGTCTGCGGGCCAAAGGTGGGCAGCAGTTGGCTTTGGTATGATCTGAGACTTTTTTTGAGTGGTCATAAGCTCACTGAATCTGCACTTAAATCTGAATCTGCTCTAACATGAGGAACACAATTTGCACCACTCTGGTTATTTTCTGGTACCCCACTTCACCCAACTTGCACACTGCCCAAGACTCTTTCAGCTACTGAGCCTTCCAGGAAGGTGGCAGGAAGCCTCAGGCCTTGAGGTGTCCTGGGACTTTTGGTGAACTTCTCCAGGCCCAGTATTCGTGGCAACCAGCTTTGGTTCACAGAATGTCATCTCCCACATGTCTACAGGTCCAGCACAGGCAGTGACCAACCACAGGTAGCTTTGTAGCTCCTATAAGATAGCCCTGGGTGGTCACAGGCAGTGGCTGGTCTTGGCCTGCACCAGTCTCAACAGACCAAGAGGATGAAAACAGACCACAACAAACACCTTCTGATTAGTCCCACAAGCAGCACACCCATTGAGCGGTCTCAGTAAGAGCTTGAGCCCACAGGGGTGAATCCTACTCCATGGAGTCAGCTTCTACATAGCAGCTAATACATTGTGGGCATGGCCAATCCTCAGATCTACTCAATCTGAGAGTCAATCCCACCTACTGATATACTAACAGCAATCAAGACTCAATTACAACAGGAGGGCACACACAACCACACAAGAAACACTCCTGGAACAAATGACAGAGGCAATCGGGGAGACTGCACACTGGAACACACAAGGCACCTTGTCTGGCCAAGACTGGGAGACATAGCTGATCTACCTAATACATAAAAATGAGCACAGAGAGGCAGCCAAAATGAGAAAACAAACAACAAACAAACAAACAAACAAACAATGTGTCCCAAATGAAAGAACAGGAGAAAACTCCAGAAAAGAATAAATGAAATGGAGGCAAGCAACCTACCAGTGACAGAATTCAAAACACTGGTTAGTAACTTAGTGAGCACTTTAACAAAGAGATAGTAAGAATAAAAAAGGACATAGAAAAAGAACAAGTCAGAAATAAAGAATAAGATAACTAAAATGAAGAATACGTTAGAAGGAATCAACAGCAGATTAAATGAAGCAGAAGACTGAATAATCAATTAGGAAGATGAGGTAGAAGTAAACACCCAATAGGAATAGCAAATAGAAAAAAAAAAGGACTAAAAAAAAATAAGGGACCTCTGGGAAAAACAACAAGAGGAACAACATTAGCATCACAGAAATACCAGAAGGAAAAGAGAGAGAACAAGAAATTGAGAACATATTTGAAGAAATAGTGAATGAAAACTTTCCTAAGGAAATAGACATACAAGTCCAGGAAGTGCAAAGAGTCCCAAATAAAATGAACCCAAAGAGGCCGACACCAAGATACATTGTCATTAAAATGCCAAAGCTTAAAGACAAAGAATCCTAAAAGCAGCAATAGAAAGGCATCTAGTTACTTACAAGGGTACTCCCATAAGAATGTCAACTGATTTTTTTTTAATGGAAACTTTGTAGGCCAGAAAGAGTTGGCACAAAATATTCAAGTGTTGAAAAGCAAGAATCTACAACCAAAATTACTCTACCCAACAAGGCTATCATTTCAAATTAAGCAGAAATAAAGATCTTCCCAGACAGGAAAAAGCTAAAGGAATTTATCACCACCAAGCCAATACTACAAGAAATGTTAAAGAAACTTCTTTAAGAAGAAAAGGGGGAAAATAAAAGAACATAAATATGAATAATAAAATGGTAATAACTGTTACTGGAGAGTGGTGATCCTCTCCTGGAGCATTGTCTAGGCTCTTGATGTCTCAAATAAAGAATTGAGCAAGACACCAAAATACAGCAGAAAAGGAAAGTTTTATTAGAAGGGAAAGTACATTTCCAGACATATAAGCAGGCCTGAGCAAGATAAGTGAGTCTCAATGGAAACAAAGCCTTTGAGGTTTTTATTTTTTTTTTTTTTTGCTGTGAATGGTTACTTTTCTTAGAGGAGGGGACTTCCTTATTTGACAACTAAGATTGACAGGACTCAGTGATTCATTAATTTGCTTTCTGTGCATGTTTGTTCCCAGAATTCAGTCTGTTATAATGATATTAATGAACTTCTGGGTATATGCATCATACTATAATGATGGTATAATGAGGCTCAGGTGAGTTGAAGGTTGATGGGGTCTTCATTGCACAGGTGCAAGTGACTGGCTTTAACTGCTACCTAATTCTCTGACTACTGTTTTTTTTTGTGTGAGTTAAAAACATGCCTCTTGGCTTGCTTAATCATGAGTGGATTAGGGTGGACCTCTTCTAGGATATGATGACCTAAGTATCTTTGCAGGCAGACCTCAAACCCCCTAACTAACTTTCCTACCTAGCTCTTTTCTAAAAGTGAGTAAAGGAAAACTGGCTTAATTAATATACTTCTTAAAAAGTAAAAAAAAAAAAAAAAAAAAAAAAAAAAGACCTTTGGCCCAAAGTCTCCTCTTCTCTCAGACTCTGAGTGCCTTGTTGGGCTTAATACCTTTTCTGCTTAATAGTGGCCTGATGACCCTTATCAAGAGCCAGAGGATCTGAGTCACAGGGCAATTATCAGGATTTGAGGGAGAGGGCCTTTTTTTCCCAAAGAAAAGAGGGAAGAAAACAACTAGGTTTACTAAGAAGATTAACTCTGCAAAAGATGTTCCATTTCCTGCTAAAATATGAAGAATTTTACAAGTGATGTCCCCTCATAACTACGTATCTATCAATAATCACTTTAAATGTAAATGAATAAATGCTCTAATCAAAAGACACAGAGTGGCTGAAATGATAAGAAAACAAGACCTATACATATGCTATTTTCAAAAGACACTGTGGTCAAAAGTAAAGAAATGGGAAAAAGTATTTTATGCAAATGGAAATAAAAGATAAAAAATCTGAGGTAGTAATACTTATATCAGGCAAAATAGACTTAAAAACAAAGACTATAATAAATGACAAAGAGCAATATTACATAATGATAAAGGGATCACTACAACAAGAGGGTATAACTCTAGTAAACATCTATGCACCCAACACAGGACCATCTAAAGATATAGAGCCAATATTGACTAATCTGGAAATACTGAATAATCTGGAAAAATGGATAATTTTCATAAGGAGAAAGAACTACAATAACACAGTCATAGTAGGGAATTTTAACACTCAATTGACAACAATGAACAGATCTTCCAGACAGAAAATCAACAAGGAAACAGCGACTTTAAATGACTCACTAGACCAGATAGATTTAATTGATATTTTTAGAGTGTTGATCCCAAAGCAACAAAATATACATTCTTCTCAAATGCACATGAAACATTTTCTAAAGTAGACTACATGTTAGGCTACAAAGCAAGACTCAATAAATTTAAGAAAGTTAAAATTATATCAAGTGTTTTCTCTAACCACAATGGTATGAAACTAGAAATCAACTACTAAAAAAAAAAACACCAAAAAACAAACAAAAAAAACTGAAAAAGCACACAAATGCCTGGAGACTAAATAACATGCTACTAAGCAATGAATGGGTTAACAACAAAACCAAAAAAATCAAAAGATACCTAAAGGCAAACAAAAGTTAAAACACACACAAAATAAAAAATATTGAAAAAGCGAAAACAGTCCTGAGAAGGAAATTTATAGCAATACAGGCCTACCTCAAGAAACGAGAAAAAGTTCAAATAAACAAATGAAACTTATACTTAAAAGAACAAGTAAAAGAACAGCAAACAAAAGGAAGGAAATAATAAAGATCAGAGTGGAAATAAATGAAATAGAGTCTAAAAAAGCAGTGTAAAAGATCAATGAAACCAAGAGCTGGTATTTGAAAAGATAAACAAAATAGATAAACCTTTAACCAGACTCATCAAGAAGAAAAGAGAAAGGACTCAAATAAATAAAATTGGAAATGACAGAGAAGTAACAACTGACTTCACAAAAATACAAAGGATTATAAGAAAATGCAATGAGCAATTGTATGCCAACAAATTGAATAATCTGGAAAAATGAATAATTTTCTAAAAATATGCATTCTTCCAAGACTAAATCAAGAAGAAACAGAAAGAACTGACAAATTACTGCTAAAAAATTGAATCAGTAATCAAAAAACTCCCAACAAACAAAAGTCCTGGCTGGACTGAATGGCTTAACACGTGAATTTTACCAAATATTCAAAGAAGCATTAACACCTATTCTTTCCAAACTATTTCAAAAAATGTAAGGCTTCCAAGGTAATTTTATGAGGTCAGCATTATCCTGACTTCAAAACCAGACAAAGACATTACAAAAAAAAATTATAGGTGAATGTATCAGATGAACATAGATGCAAAAATACTCAACAAAATATTAGCAACCCAAATTCAGCAACACATTAGAAAGTTATATACCATGATCAAGTGAGATTTATTTCTACAAAGCTAGTTCAGTTTAATATCTACAAATCAATTACGGTGATACACTACATAAACAAAATGAAGGATAAATGTCATATGATCATATTTATAGATACAAAAAAAAATTTGACAAAATTTAGCATTTGTTTATGATGAAAAAAATCAGCAAAATAAGAATAAAGGAAACATGTCTCAACATAAGAAGGCCATATATGACAAATCCACAGCTATCATCATACTCAATGGGATCAGGAACAAGACAAGAATGTCCACTTTCACCATTTTTATTCAACATAGTATTGAAAGTCCTAGTTAATCGGATAAGGGGAAAAAATCTTAAAATGTAAAAAGAAGTAAAAATGTCATTATTTGCAGATGACATGATACCATATATAGAGAACCCTAATGAATCTACAAAAAATACTGCTAGAATTGATAAATATTCTACTGAAATCAGTAAAGTAGCAGGATACAAAATTAATATTCAGAAGTAAGCTGCATTTTTATACATAAATTATGAATAATAAAAAAGAGAAATTATAATCCCATTTACAATTGCATCAAAAAAATACCTAGAAATAAATTCAGCCAAGGAGGTAAAAAACTTGTACTAGGAAAATTATAAGACATTGAAGAAAAAAAAATTAAAGAAAACACAAATAAATGGAAGCATATACCATGATCATGAATAGAAAAAAATAACATTGTTAAAACGTTGATACTGTCCAAAGGCAATCTATAGATTTAATGCAATCCCTGTCAAAATATTAATAGCATTTTTCAGAGGACTAGAACAAATTATCCTAAAATTTATATGGAATCACAAAAGACCTCATATGGCAAAAGCAATCTTGACCAAACAAAAGTTGGAAATAATCATGCTACCTGATATCAAACTATGCTACAAGGCTATGGCAATCAAAACAGCATGAAACTGGCAATAACAGATACATAGATCAGTGGAATAGCTAGAAAGCCCAAATATAAATCTGCACCTTTAATGGTCATTTAATCAATGATGAAGGAGGCAAGAATATATAATGGGGTAAAGACAATCTCTTCAAAAAATGATTTTGAGAAAACTGGACAGATACATGCAAAAAAGTGAAACTGAACCACCTTCTTACACCACATACAAGAATAAACTCAAAATGATTTAAGACTTAAATGTAAGACTCAAAACCATAAAATTTCTAGAAGAAAGCATAGGCAGTTAACGCTCTGATATTGCTATTGACATTTTTTTCCCTGATATATCTCCTTGGACAAGGGAAACAAAAGAAAAAAAATAAACAAATTGGACTACATCAAATAAAAAACTTTTGCACAGCAAAAGAAACCAACAATAAAACAAAACAAAAAACAACCTATTGAATGGGAGAAGATATTTACCTATGATACATTTGACAAGAGGTTAATATCCAAAACATATAAAGAACTCATACAACTCAACAATAAAAAAAATTGGATTAAAAAATGAGAAGACTTGAATAGGTATGTCTCCAAAGGGAATATACAGATGACTAACAGACATATTCAAGGTCACTAATCATCAGAGAAATGCAAGTTAAAACCACAATGAGATATCACCTCACACTTGTCATATTGGCTATCATTAATAAAACAAAAAATAACAAATGTTGGTGAAGATGTGGAGAAAAGGGAACCCTCATACACTGTTGGTGAAATTGCAAATAGTTACAGCTACTCTGGAAAACAGTTTGGAGGTTCCTCAAAAAATTAAAAATAGAACTATTTTGACCCAGCAATTGAATTTCTGGGTATTTTATACAAAGAAAACCAAAACACTAGTTTATAAAGATCTATGCACCCCTATGTTCATGGCAGTGCTATTCACAGTAGCCAAGATATGGAAGCAACCTAAGTGTCTATCAATAGATGATTAGAAAAAGAAGTTATGATACATATATACAATAGAAATTACTCAGCTATTAAAAAATAAAATTTTACCATTTGCAACAACATGGGTGTACCAAGAGGGCATTATATTGAGTGAAATAGGTCAGACAAGGAAAAATAAATACCATATGATTTCACTTATATGTGGAATCTAAGGAATAAAAGAAATAAACAAACTAAATGAAAACAGACTCACAGATACAGAGAAAAAACTAGTGATTGTCAGAGGGGATGGGGATTGGGGGGCTGTGTGAAAAGGTGAAGGGATGAAGAAGTACAAATTAGTAGTTACAAAATGGTCATGGAGATTTAGAGTATAGCATAGGGAATATAGTCAATATTATCATAATGGTTGTATGTAGTGCCAGATAGGTGCAAGAGTAATCAGGGAGATCACTTCATAAATTATATAAATGTCTAACCATTGTGCTGTATATCTGAAAGTAATCTAAAATAAAAAATAACAAAAAATTATTTAACAACAAATTCTAGTGGACAGAAGCCAAGATTCTGGACCAAAAGTTGGATTACAGAGGGAGCCAATCTTTCCTTTGTGTCTTGTGCTTCTACATGTTTTGCAAGGCCAAGAATGCAAGGCCTTGCTCATTCTTTATCCCAGCCACTTGTCACTGTTGTGATTGTAGTCAGAAACCTCTAGGGATAAAGTAATCACCCACTTAGAGACAAAGAGCAGGTTTGATTCTCACTACAAAAATGGTTAATGCTCAAGGCTCAGAGTTCCTCAGCTTGAATGCACAAACACACACATATTTAGAGTCCAAGAAGGAGAAGAGAAATAAAAAATAGAAAAAAAATTGTTGGCTGGGAATTTTTAAAAGTTAATCAATAGACATCAAAGCACAAATTCAAGAACCTCAGAAAATAAAAAGTAGCATAAAAAACAAACAAAAAATAAATATCACGGATTGACCTGGACATATTATATCCAAATTTCTGAAAACAAAAGGCTGAGAACACTTTGGAACTAAAGAAAAGAACACATTACATGCAATAAAACAAAAATAAGAAATTAAGCAGAATTCTCTTCAGACACCATGTAAATTTAAGGACAATGGGATTATATCTTTTAAGTTTTGAAAAGAAAAAAAAGCTGTTAATACATAATTCTATGCCCCCCCAAAAATGTTTTTCAAAATTGAAGAAGAAATAAAACTTTTTAAACAAACAATAATTGTGAAATTTATTGCTGGCAGGTCTACTTTACAATAAACATGAATGTTTTTCTGGCTGAAGAGAAATTATATCAAGAAAATCTTAAATTTTCACAAACATAATATGCAATAGAAATGAAATAAATGAAGGTAGAGTAAAATTGTTTTTATCTTTTGTTTTAAAAGATAGCTATCTAAAGTAAAATAGTAGTAAAGTATTGTGTGTTTATATGATACACAAAAGTAAAAGTCATGACACTAATAACACAAAGGTTGGAAGGCAGGAAATGCAAAAATATCATTGTAAGAATCTTACAGTATGTGTAAAATAGTATAATATTACTTAAAGGAAGACTTATTGGATAAAATTTATATATTTTAAACTCCAGGGAAACACAAAATATTTAAAGAGGTATAAATCATAATTTTTAAAGGAGATAAAGTAAAATTTTAAAAAATAATTCAAGAGAAGGTAGAAAAGATTGCAAAGTAAAGAACAGATTTAACAGAGAAAAGAGCTAGCAAGGTGGTGAATGTTTGAGGCCGAATTCTAAGATGCCCCCCCTATCCAAGATTCCTGACTCCTGGTATACACACATCTTCTTCCAGTTATCCAATTGAATACTAATTTGGGCACTGTTTGAAGAGATTTTGCTGATGTAACTAATGCCAATATTCAAGTGTCCCTAAGATAGCAAGCCTATTTGTAATAATGAGCCAGAGCTAATCTGTTGCTTTTTAAAGTATAGGGCTTTTCCTGGTGAAAGAGACTCAAAGTATGAGAGACTTAATATGAGGCATATTCACCATTGGTGACTTTAAAAATTAAAGGGGCATGTAGCAAGGAAGCAAAGAGAAGCCCTTAGCTGACAGCCAGAAAGGAAATGACTTTAGTCCTACAATTGCAGGGAACAAAATTCTGCCAATAACTTAAATATGCTTGTAAACAGATTCTTTCCTTAAGCATCTAGATGAGAATGCAGCCCAGGCAATACCTTGATTTCAGCCCAGACTTCTGATTTATAGAACTGTTCTTTTAAGCTGCTAAATTGTGGTAATTTGTAGCATAGATAACTAATACAATAAGATATTCATCCAATCATATCAATAGTTACATTAAATTTAATAGCCTAAACACAGAGTTTGGCTGAATTAACAACAACAACAACAACAAAACAAAAGAAAACAAAATTAAATATTATCTACAAGAAACTCACTTCAAAAATAAGGACATTAATAGATTAATAGTAATGGATAGAAAAGATGTACTATGCAAACATTAACCAAAAGACAGTTCAAGTTGTTATGAACTATAAAACAAAATTATTATAAGGGATATAGGAGGATATTACATAGTGATAAAGAGGTCAATTCTCCATGAAGCCATAACAATTCCAAATATATATGCATTTAACAACAGCAATTCAAAGTAATGAGACAAAAAGAAGAAACAGAAAGAAGAAATAAACAAAATAATTATTATAGATGAGGATTTTAAGACTCTTTTCTCTATAATTGAAAGAACAAGTAGACAAAACAAGTAAGGACACAAAAGAGTAGAACAACAGTATCATCAATTTAACACCACTGACATTTATGGAGCAGTGCACCCCACGAAAGCAGAATGTATTTTACTTAAAGTGTGTAGAGTAGATCATATTCAAGGCCAAAAAATGAATCTTACAAAGTAAGTTTTCAAAGTATAATGAAATTAAATCAGAAATCAAAAATAGAAAGCTGAAATAGTCCTCACATATTTGGAAATTAAACAACACATTTGTAAATAATGCATCAGTTTAAGAGGAAATTCCAATAGGAAATATAAAATATCTTAAAGTGAATTATAGGATTCAGTAAAGCAGTGCTTAAATAAAAATATATTGCATTAAATGCTTATAAAAAGATCAAATTTCTCCAAATCAGCAATCTGAGCTTCCACCTTAAAAAAAAACAGAGAAGAGATATTGGATACAAAATAAGCAGAAGGAGGAATATAATAAAAATAAAATTAGAAACCAATAAAATTAAAAACATAATAAAAATAGATAAGATCGATAGAATGTATAGTTAGCACCTTGAAATAAAATAATCAATAAAATTAATAAACTTCTACAAGACTGACAAATAAAAAATGGAAGACTCAAATTACCAATATCAGTAAGATATCACTATAGTCCTCTTAGATATTAAAAGAATTATAAAATAATACTGCAAATAACCATACACTCATAAATTGCAAAACCTACTTGATGTGGACCAATTCTTTGAAAGACATAAACAAAAACTCAATAAAAAATAATAGATTAATTGAATAAAGAAGTCCATTCAAATAGACAAATTAAATAAATAAATCTATTAAAATATTTAAATTCATATTTGAAAACATTCCAATGAAGAAAATGTTGCTCATGAATTTTCTGAAATATCTCAAGAAGAATTAATATTAATTCTACCAATCTTTTCCAGAATATAAAAGAGGAGGCACACTTCCCAACTCATATTATATTACCATCATTACTTTAATATCAAAAACAGATAGCAATATTATGAGAAAAAAATCCCCCAAGCAATATTCTTCATAAGCATCGACACAAAAATCTCAAAAATTGCAAATTAGTTTAGCAAACTGAATCCAGCAATATACATGTATGTTTAAAATATATATAAAATAATACATCATGACCAATTCAGGTTTATTCCTAGAAGGCAAGGCTGCTCCAACATTTGAAAATCAATTGTTATTCACTATGTTAATAAACTAGAAAAGAAAAACCATATGATTATCTCAACTGATGCATAAAAAGCATGTGACAAATTAATAAAGTTTATGATAAAAACTCGGGCAAACTAGGAATAAAAGGGAAATTTCTTAAACTAATTAAGGGTATGTACATATTACCTAAATTAACATTATAGAATTTCTATCTAGTGCAATAAGACAAAAATACATACATTCATAAATGTTATACAGGTTGGAAATAAAGTTTCAAAGATGATTAATTATCTGTAAAAATTCCCAAAATATTTTAAAATTCATGAAACTAGTGAGTTCAGCAAATTATCAGAATACAATCTCAATATTCAAAAATCCATTAAATTTCTGATATTATCAATGAATAATTGGAATTTTAAATTGTTAAATAACATAATTTTAAATAGTACCCCAAATAAGATTCATAGGTATAAATCTAACAAAAATGTATATAGGATCTTTTATATTGAAAACCATAAATCACTGGTGAGAAAAATCACAGATCTAAATAAAAGGAGAGCATTGCCATTAGTTCACAGGTTGGAAGACTCAATATTGTTAAGATGTTAATTCTCCACAATTTAATTTATAGATTCCATGAAATCTCAATCAAAATACACTTTTGTAAATACCTACAATTTGATTTTAAAATTTATATAAAAAGACAAAAGACCTTACATAGATGAAACAATTTTGAAATAAAATAAAAATGAATTGAAGAGCAACAATGCTCAATTTTAAGGCTCACAATAAAGCTACAATAATCAGACAATGCATTATTGGCAAAGAATTAAACATATAGATCGATAGAACTAAAATGAAAGTTCAGAATTAAGTTCACCCAGGTATGGTCCAGTGATTCTTTCTAAAAGTGCAAGGGTAACTGAATATAGAAAGAATAGTCTTTTCAACAAATTGCACTGGAAAAATTAGTTATCCATATGCAAAGAATAAACTTCACACATACCTCAAAACTTATATAAAAATTAACTCAAAACAGGCCACAGAACCAAGTGTAAATCCATAACATTTCTGAGAGAAGACAGGAGAAAATCTGAGTTACTCTGGGTTTGGCAAAAAAAAAAAAAAAATAGATAAAACATCAAAAACAATCCATAAAAGGCAAAATTGATAAAGTGTAAAATGAAAACACAAGCCATATATTGAAAGAAAATATTTGCAAAGCACATATCTAATAAAGAATTTGTATCTAAAATATACTTTAAAAACTCCCCAAACTCAACACTAAGAAAACTAACAAGACAATTTTTAAAAACAGGCAAAGGATCTTAAGAGACGATTCACTGAAGAAGATATATAGACATCAAATAAGCATATGGAAAGATATACAATTATTATTCACCAGGGAGATGCAAATTAAAACTATTATTAGATACTACTACACTCTTACCATAGTAGCCAAAAAAAAAAAAAAAAAACCTAACAATACCAAGTGCTAACTATGGAATGCTTTTACTTTCTGGTAAGAATGTAAAATGGTACAATCAAATGGAAAAATGTTTGCAGTTTCCCATAAAATTAAATATACATTTCCCATACCACCCAGAAATCTCACTTCTAGATATTTAGTCAACTGAAATGAAAATGTATTTTCTCACAAAAGCTTGTATGAAAATGTATATAGCAGCTTTATTCAAAATTATCAAAACCTGAAACAATTCAAATGCCTTTCTATAGTTAAATGAATGAACAAACTGTGTTATATTCATTCAATAGATTGCTACTCAACAATAAAGGAAATAAACTTTTGATTCCCATTTTAATATGGATGAAAATGTGTTGTACTAAGTTAAATAAATCAGACCCATACATATGATTCCATTTATATGCTATTTGGAAAAGAGCAAAAATATACAGACAGAAAATAGATTAGTGGTGGCCACAAAGAAGTGGCAGTATGTGCAAGTTTTGTGTGGTAGTAAAATGGTTCTGTTTGGTACTGTATTGGTGGATACAAGAATTTTTGTGTTTCTCAAAACAAAGTTTTCATGAAAGTGATGGATTAAGCTGATCCTAAATAATGACTAGAACTTAGACAATTGTTGAAAAAGGAGAATATTTCATGAAGACAAAATATTATGTAAATTAGAGGATTTGTGTAAGAAAGTAGTAGGAGAAAATTTTAGAAATATTAGCAGGTAATTTCTTAAACATTTTAGTAAAGACTTTTTTGATTGGGTTGATGTATGTATACAGGCATCAACAGAAAAATAGATACTTTGATTAAAGTATATTTAGTGAGCTTCACCTTCTACCTATCAACTAGAAACATATTTTTCAGTCCTCTCTCTCTAACACAAATTCTGTTAAAAAATTATTTTTTATCAACTAGGTAGCAAACACAGTGAAGTTTTTCTTACATATTATTTTCTTTTGCTCACCTGTAATCAAAGGTGAAAATGTTTAGCTTTATTTTCATCTCTTTTTATCTGCCATATATCTTTGGTTTAGTTTAGTTTTGTTTCTATAGTGACTCAATGGCATTTTAGAAATGTCTTCTCCTTAAATTGCAAGTCAATTGATCACCAAGTGCTGTGAGAATGCTCTTAAGGCTATGATTCTCTCAGTGTAGACCCTATAACCTAGGAACTTGTTAGACATGCACAGATGAACTGCTAAGTCAGAAACTCTGGGTATGAGGCCCAGCAATCTGTTTTAATGAAATGTCTAAGTGATTCTGAGACATGTTAAAGTTAGAAAATCAAAGCTTGAAGGAAATAAACCTTTTCCTTGATTCCAACCATTTTCACCATATTTAAATACATTATTTTTATAAAAAAATTATACATAGAATACAAGTTGCTCTGTAAAGGTAATAACATCTTTCAGAAAGGTTATGGTGAAATAAATATGTTCATTCAGATGATCAGAAATAAAGTTTACTTTTATTTTTGTTTTCTTCTCGTTGTCAAGTTTGTAAGGTAATTTATATAAAGGTTCTAAAGGCCCTCACCAAGAATTTAACCTCAATCTCAGATCTGGCAGTTTTCATCAAGAAAACAGTTGTGGCTACTTGAAACAGGGCCAGGTCCACAAGATAAAATGATGCTCACTTGTAAAGTAAGTGTAGTTGCTTAAATACAATTTGTTAATCCATTCCTTCAACAAATTAAGAGTTATGAAGAAATTAAGCAGACTTATGATAAAGAATTAGTTACTGGTAGGGAGTATGAGGAGCAAGCACTGGCTCACCTGCCAGGCTACTGTGAATAAGTACAATACAGATAGACAGTATATGGTTTCTAAAACATAAAACATTAGAGATGTTGACCATTTTTTTCTTTCCTATTTTAATTATTCAATAAAGATATGCTTATTTTATCTTATCAATCTATCATCAATCACTGCATCCCTTGCAAAAATTTTTTATTTTTTTTCTTTCTGGAAAAAATTTCAAGCTTCTAGTAAATGTTTGTTTTTTCTTGATGCTGAGATTTCTTTTTACATAGTAACTTTATGGTGCAGCAGAGAGTCCAGATGCTGAGGGCTCGCAGGCCTGGGTTTGAATTCTGCCTCTGTTCTTTATGTCCTTTGTGGTTTTGGACAAGTCACTTTACCTCTCTCAACCTCAACCTTAATGTTGTAAAGGAATACGTTTTCTGACTTCCTATGCCTGTCTGAAGTATCAGATCCTATACACTACTCATGAGCTGTGCATGAATTTCTTCACACCTTGGTTACAGTTACAATTAATAGATCCTCTTTGTTCTTTATAATCAACTTCAACCCAGAATTGTTCGTGTCCTAGATGTTAAGATTATCATTCTACTCATATATCAATCAAAATACCATTCTCACCATAATATTAGGTTAGGTTGCAGCACTCAACCAATACTAGAATATTCTCAGTTAAAAGTTCATTAACTCAACTGCAGTTGCTGAAACAGTCCCTCTAGTTAAAGTCTGTAAGTTCAGATGAGTATTATCTTCATCTTACCTACACTAAAACATTTTTTTTCCACAGGCCTATCTGAGACACCTAGGTGTGCTCATAGCTTCATTTAGATTACCCCCTGCTGGTTGAGGATAGAACTGACTTTCCCCTGTCACATCCTTTTCTTATACACTTAACAATATTAGTCAATAAAGTTTTATAAAGACAAATTTACCAGTTAAGTATAATATAATCAAACACTATAATACAGTGCTATAATCATTAGGATTTTTGTGTCACAAGAGGCTAGTCTTGACATTATTTCACAAGCACACTAAAGTGATTAAAATTAAGAAGAGAAGATTTCTGCTTTCAGGAAGATGGAGTAGACATACTTTTCTCTATTCTCCCCACTAAATGCACATAAAAACACTGAACATTATAAGTAAAGCAAACCTAGGAAGACTCTGAAATGTGGAGAGATGAAATGAGATTAGGCAAGAAGTTAGGGACCATGGCACTAAAGGAACATGATGTTTTTTTTTTTCCTCACATATCCCAGACTTGAAACTGAAGAAGCTGAAAACCCAGAAATATAAATTAGTGTAGACAAAAAAAAGTCCAACAGAAATCTGTTCTCTCTAGCTAAAAAATTTAATTTCAAAATTGGCAAAAGAAATGAACAGATATTTCACTAAAAAAGTACAAGCACATGAAAGTATTCTAAATATCAAAGGCATTAGGAAAATGAAATTTAAAACCACAATTAGATATTGATACACACATCAAAATGGCTACAATAAAAAACAATCGAAAACACCAAATGTCGGTGAGGTTGTAGAGAAACTAGATCACCTATTGCTGGTTGGAATGTAAAATGGTATAATCACTTTGGAAAAAAGTTTGGCAGTTTCTTAGAAAACTAATCACATAACTCCCATACAAACCAGTAATTACACTACTGAGCCTATATATCCCAAAGGAATGAAAACTTATGTTTTTACAAAATCTTGTATACAAATGTTTATAGTAGCCTAAAAATGGAAACAACCCAATATTTTTAACAAGTGAAACAACCCCGATATCTTTAACAAGTGTGGTAAAACCATAAATTATTTCTCAACAAAAAAAAGAAATGAATATTGATATATACAATAAACTGGATGAATCTCCAAAAAATTTTTAATGAGTGAAAAAACTAGTTCCAAAAGATTACAAACGATATGATTTCATTTATATAATATTCTTGAAATGGAAAACATTAGCAGTTACCAAAGGTGAAAGTTTGGTGGGAGTGGGTATCGGTATAAAAGAGAGACATGAGGGATCCTCTGGTAATGGAACTGTTCATTTTTACTCTATCAGTGTCAATATCCTGGTATGATACTGTATGATAGTTTTGTCTTATGTTATCATTGGAGAAAACTGGGTAAAAAGAGTAGAGAATCTCTATATTACTTCTTACAAGTACATTTGAATCTTAAATTACTTTAAAATAAAAATTTTAATTAAAACATCAAGAAAAGAAAATCCACTAGGGAAACATGGCAGAGTGACAGAAGTCCCAAGAAATGTCCCCTTGAAATAACAATAAGCTGAACAATAAGCTGAACATGTAAAACTCAACAAAAAAACAACCAACCTGCACACATGCATGTCTAAACATGGGATCTGCACATAAGAGCTACCACAGAATTGAAAAAACAACTAGATCAGCAGAGTTTTTTTTAATCAAAGAGATTTAAACCCTCAAAAAGAACAAAATAGAACTTATAGAGATGAAGAACATATTGAAAGAGATGAAAAATAAAAAAAAACAAGCCTGGGAAATAGAGTTGACCAAATGGAGGAAGTAATCAGTGATATCGAAGACAGAAATCTAGAAATATATCAGAGGGAAGAATAGAAACTGAAGAATGAAAAATATTGAAAAAGAAGTACAAGAACTAACTGATACTATCAGGAGAGAAAACATAAGAATAAAGGGCATTATTAAAAACAAGGAAAAGGAGCAGGGATTTGAAAGCAGTTTCAGACAAATAGTGGATGAAAATTTCCCAAAACTATTGAATGACCTGAAGTTTGGAATTCAAGAAATCAACAGAACACCCAGTTATCTCAACACAAAAAAGCCTTCTACAAGACACACTGTATTAAAATTTTCAAAAATCAATGACAAAGAAAGAATTCTCAAGACAGACAGGGAAAAGATGACAATAACCTATAAAAAAATTAGATTATCCTCGGACTTCTCAGCACAAACCTCATAGCCAGGAAAAAGTGGAATCAAATACTCAAACTATTAAATGAAAGGAACTACCAGCCAAGAATAATGTATCCAGCAAAGCTCTCCTTTGGATATGAAGGAGAAATAAAAACCTTTCCAGACATACAGAAATTGAGGAAGTTCTCCACTAAGAGGCCTTCATTACAGGAAATACTAAAAGGGTTTAGCTCACCTAAAATAACATGACGACAAAAAAAAAAAAGCATAACTAAGAGTAAGGCGATTAGCAAGCAGATATAAGCAGAGGAATGAACCCCTTGTTAAGAACACGACATTATAAGTTTAAACCATAAGAAGAGCTATAGCAAGATTGTAATGAATGTTCAGCATACATATGGAAAAATTAAGACAACAATGACTGAAAAGGGCAAGATACAAAGATCCAAATTTTCAAAAGGGAATGGAGATAAGGCACATGCAGAAGAAAATTATATATATATATTCATATTCCACATATGTCAAAGATTCAGAACTGAAGTGTACAATATAAAACAAGAAGGACCAGAAGGAAAATCCACAACCCCAACCAAAACAAACAAAAAACAGACACACAAGAATGAGGAAGCAATGAAAACACTGAGCTATCAGAAAGCAAAAGATAAAATGGTTATTGAAAAGCCTCATATTTCATTAATCACCCTAAATGTAAATGGACTGAACTCACCAATAAAAAAAGCACAGAGTTGCAGATTGGATCAAAAAACAAAACCCAAACTGATGCTGCCTCCAGGAAACACATTTCAGTTTCAAAGACAAACATAGACTCAAAGTGAAAGGATAGATAATGATATTTTAAGGAAATGGCATTCAGAGATAAGTGGGAATAGTGGTACTAATATTGGACAAAATAGACTTCAAAATAAAAAAGATAATGAAAAGTACTGAGCGGCACTTCATAATGATAAAGGGAATCATGCACCAGGAAGACCTAATACTTACTAATATCTGTGCCTGCAATCAGAGAGCCCTGAAATATGTAAAGCAATTACTAACAGAACTAAAGGGAGAAACAGACCAAAATGCTCTCATGGTAGAGGACTTAAATACCCCCACTGTCAGATATGGACAGATCATTCAAACAGAAAATCAATAACATCCTTAAATGACGCATTAGGCCAACTAGATATAATTGACATTTACAGAGCCTTCCATCCTGAAAGAGCTGCTTAATCATTCTTCTCTGGTGCACATGGAACATTCTCCAGGATTGACCACAGAGATAGCCTCAACAAATATAAGAGAGTTGAAATTATATTAACCATATTCTTTGTTCATAATGCTCTGAAACTAGAGATCAACTGTAAAAAGAAAGTGGGAAGAACCACAAATATATGGAGATTGAACAACATGCTACTGAAGAATAACTGAGTCAGAAAAGAAATAAAAAGAGAGATAGAGAGATACATAAAAATGAATGATAATGATAGTACAACATACTAAACTTTTGGGACACAGCAAAAGTAGTAATAAAAGGAAAGCTCATATCATTACAGGCCGACCTCCTAAAACAAGAATGAGCCCAAAGAAACAATGTAATGCTTCATCTTAAAAACACTAGAAAAGGAAGAACAAACGAAGCCTAAAGTCAGTAGAAGAAAAGAAATAATCAAAATTTGAGCAGAAATAAATGAAATTGAAAAAAAACGAACAAAAAACAATAGAAAAAGTAAATGCAACAAAGAGCTGGTTTTTTGAGAAGGTTAATAAAATTGACAAACCCCTGGCTAGACTCACTAAAGAAAAAAAAAAGAAAGGGCACAGATACACAAAGGAATGAAAGAAGAGAAAAGATGACAGACACTGCAGAAAAACAAAGAATCAAACAAAAATACTATGAAAAAGTACATAATACCAAATTTAATAACCTAAAAGAAATGAACAAGTATTTAGAAATGTACAACTTTCCTAGACTGAATCAAGAAGAACTGGAAAATCTAAACAGACCCATCAGCAGTATGGAAATGGAAACAATTAAAAAAATGACCAAAAAGTAAAAGTCCAAGACCAGATGGCTTCACCAGTGAATTCTACCAAACATTCAAAGAAAATTTAATATCTATTCTCCTCAAACTCTTCTAAAAATTTGAACAAGAGTCAATACTTCCTAACTCATTTTATAAAGCCAGTATTACTCTGATACCAAAACCTGGGAGAGATAAAACATGAAAAGAAAACTATAGACCAATATCTCTCATGAACACAGGTGTAAAAATCTTAAATAAGATACTAGAAAATCAAATACACCAACATATTAAAAAGATTATACACCATGGTCAAATGAGCTTCATCCTAGGGGCACAGTGATGGTTTAACATATGCAAATTGATTAATGTGATACACCACATAAACAAATTAAAAAACAAGAATCATATGATCATATCAATAGATACAGAAAAAGCCTTTGACAAGATACAGTATCCATTTATGACCAAAATATTTAACAAAGTTTGTATAGAAAGAAAGTACCTTAACATAATAAATGCAATATATAACAAATCCTTAGCCAACATTACACTTAATGGTGAAAAACTAAAATCATTTTTTCTAAGATTAGGAACAAGGCAAGGCTGTCTACTATAACCACTGTTATAAAATATAACATTGGACGTCCTAGTGAGTGCAATCAGACAAGAAAAATATATAAAAGGCATCCAAATAGGAAATAAAGAAGTCAAGCTGTCATTATTTGTAGATGACATAATTCTCAATATAGAAAACCGTAAAGACTCCACAAGAACACTACTAGAAACAATAAGCAAATACAGTAAAGTTTCTGGATACAAAAATCAATGTTCAAAAATCCATAGCATTTCTATACTCCAATAATGAAGTATGAGATAAAGAAGTGGAAAAAGTAATTCTTTGTGCAATTGCGACAAAAAAATAAAATACTTAGGAATAAATTTATTAAAACATGTGAAGGACCTATATGAAGAAAACTATAAGACCCTATTAAAAGAAATCAAAGAAGATAGAAGGAAATGGAAAGATATTCCATGTTCTTGCAATGGAAGAATCAACATAGTTAAAATGACCTTATTACCTAAAGCATTATACAGATTTAATGCTATTCCCATCAAATTCTCATTGGCATTTTTTAAAGAAATAGAAGCTCTGGTACATATATACAATGGAAAATTACTCAGCCCTAAGAAGAGATGAAATATTGCCATGTACAACAACATGGATGGACCTCGAGATAATCACATTAAGCAAAATAAACCAGACAGAAAAAGTTGAAAACCATATGATATCACTTATACGTGGGATATTAACCTAAAAGCAACAAATTAACAGAACAAACAGAGATTCATAGACATAGACAATGGACTAGTGGTTACCAGAGAGGGAAGGAAAAGTGGTGGTAGAAGGTATATGGTGTAATAGAAGCCAAATATACGGTGACAGAAAGAGATATAACTATGGGCAGAGAATACAATGCAAAAAAACCCATATATGTATATTATATATGTGTGTGTGTGTGTGTGTGTGTGTGTGTGTGTGTGTGTTTGTGTGTATATGTATGTGCCTTACTGCTTAATTGTACACCTGGAACATACTGGATTTTGTTAACCAATGTCATTATAATAAAAATAAATAAATAAATAGATAAATAAAGAAAGAAAAGAAAAGAAAGAATGAAAGAAACAAAAATAATAAAACATCAAGAAAATTCAAAAGCAATCATTTTTATTACCTTTTTAGTTTACTATTGTCAAATTTTAAATAAATTAATATTTCAAAGTTTGCCTTTGGTTCTCTCCTATTCTCCTGGAACTTCTCTAGATGCTCAGTGTTATCACTCATTTCTCACCAAATCCTCTCAACTATTTCCATCATCCCCTTTTTGAAGCTGTACCCATACTAGCCTTTTATGTACTCTAAACTTAGAAATTAGCTTTCTCTCTTCTAACTTTCCTTGGTCACTCACCCCCATCCTATTGCTCCAATGCTAGAAAAGAAGGTTTTTTCATCTCATTAACACAAAGACATGTATATTTTGTGAGCAGTAGTTTACTTTGCCAATCTGGTCTTATTTCCTAAAAAGATGTTTGTTAACAGAAATCAAGCTTCTGTTAGAGGAATTTAAAGCAGAATATTCAGACCACATATAGCATATTATTTTGGGCAGAAGACTATTCCTCTTGCCTCATATAACAGAATTCTTAAAAAGACATTTTTAGCTTAATAAAAGAGAATCCATTTCTTGGAAATGGATTCCACCTCTAATGCAGAATGAATCTGTCAGTACATAGTCAAAAACTAAGAGTTACTTATAAAACAATAGATAGACTTAATATTAAGCTTTAAGCTAAGTTCTATAGATATAAGCTAATTTATATGTATATAACAAATATACATGAAATCTGCCTCAGATAATCTTGATAAACATAATTATGTTTTTAAATACCCTAGCAAAGTTTCTGTGATTATTTTATTTAAAACTTACGAGAATAGAGCTAATCAATCATCACATAATTTGCTATTTGAACTTCTGAATGTTCTGTTTTTTCTTTGGAATTGTTTGATTTTATTAACAATTGTTAATATTAATGTATCATGTTTGGTTAATTAAGCCAGATTAGAACATAAGGAACTAAAATAAACTATTTCTTTCAATTGTTACCCTTGTAGTAGATAACACAAGTTTTAATTTAACTAAAGAACTAAAGAAAAAGTGTTCTTTATCCAAAAGCTAGAGGCTGAGCTATTTGCCAGAGCACATACCATGACTTTGGAACCTTTGGAATAGCCAGAGCACCAAGTACAGAGAAAAACAGTTTTGAAATCACCTTTTAGCTGAGGAACTAAGAGGTAACCTTCAGGGGGAGTCATTTCCTGCATATGTCCACGTATGCCTAGGCTAGGGATTGATTTCTTTCCTATGCCTAAACCACAATTATGAATATGGTAAAATGACATTGAGTTCTGCCCCCATGAGAGCCTCAATGACTGGCTGAACAAAGGAGAAAAGTGGAGTGTACAATGTAAGAATAGCTGCCTCCCTCACATTCGTCTCTTGCTTGCCTCTGACCTTTACCTTTTCGTCTGTTATAAATTTCATTGAAAGGAATTCTAAATATTTTTTAGTTTTAAGACAATTTAAAGAACCAAAAGAAGGTTGTAACAACAACACATACTAAACCTAAAGATCACACATATATACATCTCATTATTCTGGTTGGAATATCCTGAAATAAATTCCTGTAGTAAGCAGATTTACTATTCTCAGAAAAGTTTACCTTGAGTGCTTAGCCAGAAATCCAAGACTCCAGGAGGCAGCAGAGCCCAGTGAGAAAGCTCTACACTGGCAGCCAAGGGAGGTAGGCAATTGGCCTGGCTGCACTGGTTTAATGCACAATGTTAGGCAAGTAATTTCATCTCTCTACACAGCTGTCCCCTTCAGAAAAAGGAGGGTTGAACTCAGTGATGACAATAGTTTCTTCTTGCACTAAGATGTTATAATTCTAAATGAAAATGAAATCTTGAATTAAAATCCTGCAAAAACTTTGGCTATTCCGAAGTTTTCAAAGTTCACAAATCAGCAACTATATCAAATACTTTTACCACAGAGTGGCACCAAATTGGTAAATCTTGTACAAACTATTTAAAAAGTATTATATTTAAACTCCACTATTTTGCCATCTATTTGGAGAGACACAACCCCTGAGTATAGTGAAATGCCAATAAAAAGCTCTTCTATTTGCTTATTGTCCTATATCTAGGAAGTTGCTGTTTCTCCTCTTTTTTTCTTATTTATATCACTCTAAACTCACTGCTTTTTGTACACACCACTATGGTAAGGTGAACTATATTGAATTAAAGAAAAACAACCTAGGTAGGGAGGATAAAAGAAAAGAATAACTACATCATATATACCCCAACAATCACAAAAGATAAAAATCTTCACATATAAGTTTCCATGTGTTCATGTTTGAGAAAGAGGTTGAAATTTAGTATAAAATAGCATTTCACAATTTTGTATTATCCCTGAGTACATAAGTCTAACTATTAAGTGTCATAAGTTCTTAATTATTGATAGTAGTTAAATAATTTAGCAATCTGATGTTCCATCTTAAATATTAATTGTCTGTAGAGAATGTAGTTAAAATTTTTTAAAAATTAATATCTTAGCAGTAATTTATTATCCATAGATGGTAAAATTTCATTTACTTCATGAGCTGTATTGTATTCAAAATATTTATGATAATAATTAGAGCCTTTAAAACCTTTGGTAACCATAACCTTTCCCCCTTCTCCTGGCATGGCCAAGGAAACATATTTTATTTTAAGAAATAGATTGTTTTCAGATATTTAAGAGAAAAAATTATCTTAGCATATATCCTTATCTCAAGGTAATTGAAGATAAAATCATTAAATATATTCAAAGAGTGTTGTATTTTGATGTTATCTTCCAAATATAATTATCTTCAAGAAATAACCTGTAGTATATGCAAATTCTTGGTAATTCATTAAAATCTGGTGGTTAAGGCATTATTCATAGTTCATTATTTTTTTCACATATAGAAATGTTATAAAGAATTGAGAAGACTTTATGTAGAGTAAGAGGAGAAAATATTTTTACCAGGGGAAACGGTTTGACGCCAAAAGGGATTATTGCATTTATTTTTCCAAACAAGTGCTACAGTTCTCCATTTGATCTCACATATTTGTCAGGTCTCTATGGAAAGATTACTGTGTAACTCCTAAACTTTATCCATGTTCCAGTTCTCAACCCCGAAATTGAGATTTTGCCAATCTACTCACATAGTGAGAAAAAAAATCAAACACTATATAAAAATGTTTCCGGACCATGGTAACTCTGGACTTTAAAGATAGGCAGGAATTGTGTAAAAGCAAGGCAACCCCAAACAAACTAGTGTGGGCTCACACACTCATGCCTTATTTTCTGATAAGAGTGGTGCCATGTTTTATTAACAATTGTGAAACTACAGTGAGGGCTTTCCTCCAGTCTTCTCTTCAAGAAGGTGGGAAAGCAAAATTTGAGAATCAATTTAGTATGTCCAATATCAATCTTATAGCAGTTTCACAGAGAAAAAGAGAAAGAAGTTATTTAAAAAATAACATATTAAAGTTTTTCATTGCTGGAAGATTTGAGTCTCTGGTATAAAAAGATTCATTAAGTATGCTACACAATGCATTAAAGAAGAAAATTACACACAAGAAGCATGATAATCAAAATGAAATCAGACTTTTTAACAGCAGCAATAAATTGTAAAGGATAATAGCAATGCTTTCCATTTCTGATAAGAAATCACTTTTAACCCAGAATTTTCTAGCCAACAAATATAGGTCAAGTGTGAGAGTACATTAGACATTTTCAGTCAGAAATGAAAAGTAAAAAAAATTTACTCTTCATGCACACTTTCTTTGAAAATTACTGGAGGATATGCTTCATGAAAACAAGGGAGTATATTCTAGAAAGGGAATAATAAGATCCAGGCATGAGGAGCTCCCACTGAGAAAGGAACTATGCAGATGCCAGTGAGAAAAAGTCCTAAAACAGCAAGTGATATGAATTGTGGGAGACAGAGCACCCTAAGATTGACTGCACCCAGACCACTGAAGTCAGTGAAGACTTAAACATCCAAAAATCTAAAGCAAATTTTAAAATGAGATATTTATTAATTTTTGGAAAATAATACATTGTTAATAAAAGAAATTATGGTAATGGCATATATTATGGTTCAGCAGTGCATATTCAACCCATTTATTATAATACAAACACTGAATATGAATGTAACCAGAAATAGTCATCCAGCTGCACTAGGAGGATGAAGAGAGAGGAAAGAGAGTGGGACAACAAGATTTCTCAACTGTTTTTAAAGAAAGCTAATTGGTAATGCTTTAAAGACTGAATAAAGACAGTGGAGGAGGCTAATATTTAAATCAACAATGTGATAAATGGATGGAAAGTATCACAAGTGCAGACGAGTAAGCTTCACATATGTTATAATGTTTGGGCTGGGCCTTGAAGAATATCCAGGAGTTTTCCAGTAGACATTTAATGTATATAATCTAGTACAAAGAAGACATTCATTTACTTGGTGAGTAAAGTGAATTAATAAATATGTTACTGGGTATCATAAATGCCATGCATTTTATCAGATACTAGGGGAACAACATGAACATCTTTGACCAGCAAAACAGGCAATTTTCAGTTAGTTCAAACATATACATATTTATAAACTATTTAGCATAAAGACTTTTAAACAGTTGAGAAATATATATTGGTCGATTAATAGTTCTCTGGAGAATTTATGATTTGTCCTAATCATAACATACTAAGGAGAAGGAAAGTAGAAGGAGAAACATGTACTTTAGCATCTCCAAAGTGCTAAATCTGTGAAGGTAGTATTTAAAAAAAATTGTAGTATTAAAAAAATTTTAAATATAAATGACATATAATATTATATTAATTTCAGGTGTACAACACAATAATTAGACATTTATATAACTTATGAAGTGAACATCTTGATAAATCTGGTACCCATCTAACACCATACATAATTATTACAATACTACTGACTATATTCCCCATGTTTATTTTGTAACTACCAATTTATACCTCTTAATCACGTCCCCCTTCACACATCCTACTTGCCCCACGCAATCTGACAACCATCAAAATATTCTCTGAAATACGAGCTTTTATCTCTTGTTTGTTTTTCTTGGTCTCTAGATTCCACACATGACATTTGTCTTTCTCTGTCTGACTTACTCCACTCAACACAATACCCTTTAGGTCCATCCATGTTGTTACAGTTGGTAAGATTTCATTCTTTTTTTATGGCTGAGTAATATTCTATTGTAGATATGTGCCACCTCTTCTTTATACATTTATCTATTGATAAACACTCAGGTGACTTCCATATCTTGGTTATTATAAATAATGCTGCAATGAACATATTGATGCACATGTCCCTTCAAAGTAGTGTTTTGGATAAATACTAATAAGTGGGGTAACTAGTTCCTTTTTGTCTCTTTTAATAGCCTTTGTTGTTTTAAAGTCTGTTTTGTCTGGTATAAGTATTGCTACTCTAGCTTTTTTTTCCTTTCCATTTTGATGCAACATCTTTTTTCATATCTCTCCTTTCAGTCTATGTGCGTCTTTTGATTTGAAATGTCTCTTGTAGGCTGCATATGTAAGAGTCTTGTTTTCTTATCCATTCAGCCACCATATCTTTTTATTAGAGTATTTAATTCATTTACATTTAAAGTAAGTGTTGCTAGATATGTAGTTATTGATATTTTAATATTCATATTTTTATATCTAACATTTTCTGTAACACTGGCTTTGTGGTGATACACTCTTTTACCTTTTTCTTGTCTGAGATGCTTTTATTTGTCCTTTGATTCTAAATGATAGCTTTACTGGATAGACTAATCTTCATTGTATTGTAGGTTCTTACTTTTCTTCACTTTGAATATTTTCTGCCAGTTCCTTCTGGCCTGTAAAGTTTCTGTTGAGAAATTAACTGACAATTTATGGTAGCTCCCTGTGGGTAATGAATTGCTTTTCTCTTGCTGCTTTTAAGATTCTCTCCTTGTTGTTAAGCTTTGGCACTTTAATTATGACATGTCTTGGTGAGGGCCTCTTTGGGTTCATCTTCTTTGGGACTCTCAGCCCTTCCTGGGCTTGTATGTCCATTTCTTTTACCAAGTTAGAAAAGTTTTCTGTCATTATTTCTTCAAATTGGGTTTTGATTTCTTGAGCTTTTTTTTCTCCTTCTGGTACCCCTATGATATAAATGATGTTATGCTTGATGCTGTCCAAGAAGCCCCTTAAACTATCCTCATTTTTTTGGATTCTTTATTCTTGTTGCTGTTTTGATTGAGTATTTTCTGCTATCCTGTCTAAATCACTGATTCGATCTTCTATTTCATCTAATCTACTGTTAATTCCTCCTAAGAAATTCTTCATTTCAGTTATTATATTCTTCATTTCGGACTGGTTCTTTTTTGTGTTTTCTATTTTTTTGTTAAAGTTCTTACTGAGATCCTCTACTCTTCCCCTAAGTTCACTGAGCATCTTTATAACCAGTGTTTTGAACTCTGCATCAGATAGATTGGTTGTTTCCACTTGGTTTAATTCTTTTTTTTTAGAGCTTTGTTATGTTCTTTTATTTGAGACATCTTTCTTTGTCTCCTCATGTTGACTACCTCTTTGTGTTCATGTCTATGCATTAAATTAGGCTGCTATGTCTCTTGATCTTAATAGAGTGGCCTTATGTAGTAGATGTGCTGTGTGCTCCAGTGGCACAGTCTCCCTTAGTCACCTGAGCTGGGTGTACCAGGTATGTTCCTTAGTATGGGTTGTATGTGTCCTCCTGTTGTAGTTGAGCCTTGGTTGTTGTTTGCTCATAGATGGGAGAAATTAACCCTCATGCTGGTTGGTTGTGATGACTGGCATGACCAATGGAGTAGATGTTGTGCAGGGGTAACCCTGCAGAGCAAAATTTACTTTAGCAGGGCTCTAGCGACTGCCCTTTGGATTTGTTGTCCTCAGATGAGACCCTAGGAGGTGCTCTGGCTCAGATTGAAGCCAGCTACTGGGTGTGCAGGCTGGGGCCTCCTGGGAGGGGACCTGCTACAGGCCAAGTTCAGCTGCATCATGGGCCCTGCCCAAGGCCACCTGGCATGAGACACCAACCAGTCCGCAGAAGTCCGCCACTCACATTGGGCTTGAAATTGCCTTGAGAGGCCTGACCACAAACCAAGGCTGGCAGCCACTAGTGCCAGGCTTAATGCTATTCAAGAAGAGGTATGGGGCAAGCTGAAACCAGATGTTGCTTATTTAGGTTTTGTGAACCTTTGATAGATTGTAGGAAAGTCCACAGCATGAGCCAAGACAGGTTGTTTCTATGGAAAATTCACTGGCAGAAGCTTGAGTGGACCCACAAGTTGGGAGAGGCGAAGCCTCAGGAACTCACCAAGGAAGGACAACCAGTGTTAGCTTCATTGCTGGAGATTCAAACATGGCTGCCTCCTGTGTCTGTAAGCCACATAGGTAGGGTTCAACAAAGAAACAATGCCCTCTGTCAGCACTTCTGTCTAGAAGAAATCTGCCCTTCTAGCTCTTGTCCTGAAACCAAAAAATTCAGTTCCTCCTTGTATGTTCCTAGCACCTCTCAAGCAGCTTCCCCAACACTGGATGTCAGAGCAAGTGAGTCCATCCCCAAGTAAATTCATGCAGAGCCCTTTAAAAGGAGTGCCTGGGACTCTTCTAGCCCTCAATCTCACTCAGCCAAAATCTCTGTTGGTTTTCACAGCCAGAAGTTGTGGGAACTTCTCTTTCTAACACTAGAACCCTAGGCTGGGGAGCTTCTTGTGGGCCTGAGACCCCTCAGTCTTCTGGGGGGACCTCTACAGCTGAGATATATCTTCATATTCTCAACTGCCACACTCAACAGTGAGAACAGCTCATTTCTCATCTCCACCCATCACGCCAGCCTTTAACTAGCCTGTGTGACTCTAGTTTTAGGACTTTTGTTCAGTTAGACTTCCAGCAACTCCC
This sequence comes from Macroglossus sobrinus, assembly GCA_004027375.1. NCBI lineage: Eukaryota > Metazoa > Chordata > Mammalia > Chiroptera > Pteropodidae > Macroglossus > Macroglossus sobrinus. Next base: position 213,543 of record PVKZ01000695.1, read on the forward strand.
AATGATGGCTATTCTGTAGTTTGGTTGTAATTTTAATGTGATTATGAGAAGAGGCAAGCACAGCATTTACCTACTCCACCATCTTGACCAAAACAGAGATGAAGAAATGGAGGATCAGGAAGGTTAAGTGTCTATGTACAATCATATAGTTCAAACTGGGTGTCTATTAACACAGAACAATGTCTGGTATGCAGAGTTTAATTTGGATAGGTAGGAGCAGTAAAGATAAACTGCTTTTCCAAATACTCACTAGATCTAGAGTGATAATATATTTGTTATCTATTGCTGCCTAAAAAAATTATGCAAAACATAGCAGATTAAAACACATTCATCTTTTAGTTTCTGCAAGTCAGGAATCTGGGCACAGCTTAGCTGGGTGACTCTAATTAGTATCTCTTACAGGCTTCTTCAAGGTGTCGAGTGAGGTTGTGGTTTATTCAAGGTTAAACTGGAAGAGGATCTGTTTTCAAACTGACTAATGTGGCTGTTAGCAGAATGTTGGCTGAAGTCTTCAGTTTCTTGACATAAGGGCCTTTTCCCAGGGTTATTCACAACATGGCAGCTGATTTCCTTCAGATCAAGTAAGTGAGAGATTGAGTGAGACCTCAAGATGGAAGCTACTGTCTCATTGTAACTTAACCTCAGAAGTAATATCTCATCAGTTATGTTATATTCCACCCATCAGAAGTGAGTCACGATGTTCTGCCTACACTCAAGACAAGAGAGTTACACAAGATATGAACACTAGCAAGCTGAGAGCCTTTTTGGAGCTACCTACCACAACAGCATAAAGTAAATATAATTTGGTTCAGAGTCACTGTATTTTTAAATATATAGCCTGTAGGCACCTATTGTCCCATATGAGAGTATAGCAGGACCATGTGTGTGTTCAGCTGAGAAAACCAGAAGAGGGGATGGAACAACTGACTAAAAAGTCCAAGGGTCTCTTGAGAGAGAAAGATTCAAGTCCAAGTCCCTGGCCCGGAGATCTAGTGCTATGGGAAGTTGACAGAGTGAACTGACCAAAAGCCCGAAATTATGAAAGAGGCAAGTGGGGCTGCTGGCCTGAGCTCTTCTTAGGGATTCAGGGGAGTTAGGGGACTGCTGGTTGGGCAGTGTATGTCTTATGGGAGGACCCCAGTGAACTCAGATTTCCTGGAATAGTAGCATCCCCAAAAGGAGGATGGCTTAGCATGTGCTGTGAACCGAAAGAACTGAGCCTTTGGTGAGTGATGTGGGATATCACTAAAGATGGTGCAGATTCTGGTCCAAGAAGAGCCTCATTGCTGACTGAACATATTTCTGAATGGTTGTGTAGGACCCCTCTTAAACAGCAGCACCAAAATACAAGAAGAGGATAGAGTGGCTCTTCTTGTGGGGATTGTTCAGTATTTTTAGTCCTCTCTGCCATTTGGAGTAAGCTCTGGGGTTCTTAGACAATTGGAAATAAGAATGAAGATAACTAATAAGAGCAGATGGAAAATAAATCTGTATTTCTGCCTTAAGAACACTAATTAATTTCACTTGTTTTCAGAGTCTTCAACCAGGACTTAAACACAAGTCCATCTGATTGTGTAGATATAGTCACAGAACTCTTCAAATAGAAAATCTAGAATTGTCTCAAACCACTACTCCAGACCACATGGATCAGAAGAGGTGTAAGAACTGAAAGAAGAGGTAGAAGATTAAAAAATAATTGTACCAGTCCAACATGTTATCCTTCTAGGACAGAGGTCCTCACTTTTACCACCACTTGGAGAACTTGGAAAACAAAAAGATTCTCAGGGGGTGCTACCAGGGATTCTGACTCAGTTACAGAATTTGGGGCTAAGGGATGGGAGAGTAGTTACAGATTTTTTCTATTTTTTTTTACATTGTACAATTCAATAAGTTTTTTCAATTATAGTTGGCATACAATAATATATTAGTATCAGTTGTACAGCACAATGATTAGAGATGTATGTAACTCACAAAGTAATCACTCCACTAAATCTAGTACTTCTCTTTCCCATTACATATTTATCACATTGCTAACTATTTTTCTTATGCTACATTTATATCTTCATGTTTATTTTGTAACTATCCATTTGTACTTCTTAATCCCTTTTCCCCTTTTCACCATCCCCAGAATTTCTCCTTCAATCTAGTAGCTCTCAAAATGTTCTACGCATCTATGAGTTTATTTCTATTTTTTGTTCTTGTTTATTTTATTCTTAAATTCCACATGTACATGAAATCATGTGACAATTGTCTTTGACTGATTTATTTCATTCAGCACAATGCCCTCTAGGTCCATCAAGGCAATATCTTTTGCCATTCCCTTCTTTTCAGTCTGTGCATGTCTTTTAATCTAAAGAGAGTCTCTTGAAGGCAGTATATGTAGGAGTCTTGTTTCCTTATCCATTCAGCCTTTCTATCTTTTGGTTGGAGTGCTTAATTCTTTTCCATTTAAGTTACTTGTTGATAGAAATGTAGTTATTACTATTCTTTATTCATGTTTTCTATATATATACTTTTTTCTTAAAGAAGTTCCTCCAACATTTCCTGCAATACTGGCTTGATGTTGATAAATTCCTTTAGCTTATTTTTTTCTGGGAAGCTTTTCATTTGTCTTTCAACTCTAAATGATAGTTTTTCTGGATAAAATATTCTTGGTTGTAGATCCTGAGTTTTCATCATGTCGAATATTTTCTGCTGAGCCCTTCTGTCCTGCACAGTTTCTTGTGAGAAATCTGCTGCCAATCTTATTGATATTCCCTTGTAGGTAAGTAACTGCTTTTCTCTTGCTGTTTTGATTCTCTCTTTGTATTTAACTTTTGGCATTTTAATTATGTGTCTTGGTGGGTTCCTCTTTCTTGGGATTTTCTGAGCTTCCTGGGTTTTTATGTCTATTCTCTTCACCAGGTTAGGGAAGTTTTCCATCATTATTTCTTCAAATAACTCTTCAACTTCTTGTTTTCTCTCTTTAGGTACCCCTATGGCACAGATATTTTTACATTTAATTGTGTCCCATAGGCTCCTTAAATTATTGTTATAGTCTTGTCTTCTTTGCTCTTGCAGTTCTGATTAAGTGCCCTTGGCTTCTCCATCCTCTATGTTAGTGGTTTGATCCTCTTCATTATTTACTGTTGATTTCCTGTAATATACTCTTCATCTCAGATAATGTATTCTTCTTTTCTGACTGGTTCCCTTTAATAATTTCAATTTCCATTTTTATGTTTTTTATCTCTTTATTAAAGTTCTCACTGAATTAATCTACTCTTCCCCTAAATGCATTGAGCATGTTTATAACCAGTGTTTCGAACTCTGCATCTGTTAGGTTTCTTGACTCCATTATTTCTGGATCTCTGTCCTGTTTTCTTATATGGTTTCTGCTTCTTTGTTTTCCCATTTTGACTGCCATTCTGTGACTGTTTATATGTACTAAGCAAAGCTCCTATGTCTCCAGGTATTATTAGCATGGCTTTGTGTAGTATGTGTTCAGTGGCACAGTCCTGAGAGGGGTTCATTGGCAAGCTTAATTTAGCCCCAGCCTGTTCCCCGCACTGGGGCTTCCAGTTAAGATTCACCAAGCAATCTACAGATGCTGTGCTTTTAGTTGCCTCAAGAAACCACACCAGAAATAGTGGTCAGCTCCCACCAGTATTAGTCTTGGTGCTGCTCTAGAAGGAGCATCAGACTCACTAAAGATACAACTGAATATAGCTTAGGTAGGGCCAAGAAATGAGTGAGGTGGAGCTTCAGGGAATCCTCTGGGCAGAGCAACCTTTGTTATCCAGTTCGATGACGTCTCAGCTATGGTGGTGCTGACTCCACACATTGGGATGGAGAAGTCAACAGAGTAACAATGGATACCTCTGGCACTTCTACCCAAGAAAAAGCCTTGCTTCTGGTCCTCACTCTGACATCTCAGTGTACCCCCGTAAGTCCCTGGGGTCCCCTGAGCAGCAAACCTGGCACTGGTGTTGAGTGAGTAGGTCTGTCACTGCAAAAGTCCACTCATGGATACATCCCTTTTAAGAGGCATCTACTGTTGCAGACTGCCATAGCCTTTGTCCCACTCAGCTGCTCTGGACTGGGCAGCTTTGTGTCTTTGCCCCCTCCTACCTTCTACTATTAGAGAATAATTTCTTATTTCTCTCCCTAGTTGTAGTGTTTCTGTTTATCTAGATCCTATGAGACTTTGCTTGCTGTTTGTTCTGTGTTTCTGTCACAACTTTGATTTGGTCTCAAAAGGGATGAACAAAGCCTCTATCATCAATGCCATTTTGTCCCATCAATCTTTGGAAATTTTTAAAGTGATCCCCACATGATTTTAATTGGAATCCAAAGTTGAGAGCCACTGGTCTAGGGGACTCCAATGGCAGCATCTCTGGCATTTCTATTTAGCTTTCTACATCCTATATCTCTTTAGTGTAATCTTAGTGGATTAATTCATTAAGCTTCCATATGCATATGGCTAAGGAAGGGTCAGCATATCTATGAAAAATGTTCAGCAAAGTGATTTTCACACAGTGAACCCTCAAAGATCATTAACCATAGTCTCTGCTGTCAAGATTTCACTGAAAGTAATGGTCTCAGACTATACATACACAGACAAAAAAGGCCACTGGTCACTGACATAAAGCTTCTGTCTGTGGAGTTTTCTGTATGGCTCTTAAACTAATCAAATTAATCAAATAATGGTCAAGTCCACTTTGTTATTGCTGTTCCTAAAAGTGGTCATGTATACAAAGCCTGAATGTGTTTGTTCATCTGTAAGATAATTGGGTAAAAGGTAGAGAAGAAGAAGATGGCAGACTAGGTAAAAGCAGGGTTTGCCTCCTCTCAGGTCTGCATTGAAATTACAACAAAACATAAAATAATAAGAAATACTTAAAGTCTAGCTGATCATAACACATACATCTGATAATATGAAGAAGGAGCCACACTGAAGCTAGTAGGAGGGGCAAAATTACAAATCGGGCTGGGCCTGCACTGGTAAATGGCAGAGAAACATCAAGAGGGAGAGCAAGGCTACAGAGGATTTCCTGAAGGAGAGAGGGGTCCCAGACTCATTCAGAGGTTCCCTAGTCTAAGGTCCCAGCCCAGGAAAGAGGAGTTCCCCAAAACTCTGATTATAAATATCAGAGAGGATTCTGGCCATGTGGGTAAGACAGAAGGAGATTGAAACCCTAGATGTCCCTTTAAAGGGCCCATGCACAGGCTCTCTCACCAGTGGTTACTTACCTGGGGCACCAGTGATGGGTTAGAGGCTCGCACAAGATTCATAGAGGGAAAGACTGCATTACCTAGCACCAGAACAAGGACATACAGCTGTCATTGTGCCTTAGTTGGGCTCCACTATGGGGCAATCTACAGACCTTGACAGCTTGCTCGTGCAGATTCCACCAGCCAATTTGAAAGCTGCACTGGCCTGAGGAGATTGGTTCACCCTACACAACCTGCAGATTTCCAGGGGTTTTGTTGCTGGGCAGCAGCCATTCCTGGCACTTATTTTAGAGCCAAAGATTTGCAGCAGGCAGCTAGCTCTGTGAGCACGTGTTTGGAGACAATTTTAGGCAGATCACTGCTGCCAATATAAACTTGAGTGAATCATGGGTTTTTGTGGGCCAGTCTCAGATAGCAGCTGGTCTTGTTGTGATCTGTGATTTTTGTGGGAGCACCTGAATGGTTACTGAAGTTGCAGCAAGACTGAGGCTGTATTGACCTGATGGCCATTATCTCCCTGAGACCCAGATCCACCCAACCCACAAAATGCCCCAGGAGACTCGATGACAGACAATTGTCACTGACCTCTCCTGCCCTGTGTCTCTCTATCTGCACATGCAACAAAGTTTGGCTAGCACAGTGCAGGCATTGCAGGGAAGTTCATTGCAGGCAGACATCTGTTGCCTACAAGAGCTGCAATATTGCATGCGGGGGATTGCAGGAGTCTGGGAAGTACCCTAGACAGCAGCTTGTTTCCTGTGATCTGTGACTATTTCAGGAATGTGCAGGCACAGAAGTTGCAGAAAACTGAGGTTGTATTGGCATGATGGGCCTTGAGTTCCTGAAATCCTGCCCCATTCAATCCACAAAGTGTCCATGGCACATTGACAGGCAGCTGCACCTGCCCTGGGATGGCACATTCTGTGCAATCAACAGATCTCAGCCAGCAAAGCGAACAACGTTCAGAAGATACAGCAATGGAAAGATCACTACTGCCAGCATGGGTTACAATATTGCTTGAGCAGATCTCAAGGATTTGGTGGGCCTAACCCACAAAGATCATACCCAAAGTTCCAGCATAGGAAATCAGGAAGAGTGCACCACTGGGCCACATAGGACACCTTCCACATAAGGTCATCTGGCCAAGGCACATAGAAATGAATACAGAGAGGTTAATAAAGTGAGAAAACAAAGAAACATGCCACAAATGAAACAATAGGAGAAAATCCCAGAAAATAAGCTAAATGAAATGGAGGCAAACGATCTATAAGAGACAGAGTTCAAACTAATGGCTATAAAGATGCTCAATGAACTTGGGAGGAGAATAGATGAGCACAATGAGAACCTCAGTAGAGAGATAGTAAGCATAAAAACAAAAAAAATAGACAGAAATGAAAAATACAATTAGTGAAATGAAATGAAGAATACACTAGAAAGATTCAACAATAGATTGAACAAAGCAGAAGAATGAATCAGAGAACAGGAAGACAAGGTAGTTGGAAACACCCAATCAGAACAACAAAAAGAAAAAAGAATTAAAAAAAATAAAGATAGTTTAAGATACTTCTGGGACAACATGAAGCATAACAATATCTGCATTAAGAATTACCCAAAAGAGAAGAGAGAGAGCAAGGGATCAAGAATCTATTCGAAAAAATGATGACAGAAAACTTCCCTAATCTGGCAAAGGCTTTTGACATAAAAGTTCAGGAAGAACAAAGAGTCTCATAAAAGAGAAATTCAAACAGACCCACACCAAGACGCATCATAATTAAAATGCCAAAGGTCAAAGACAAAGAGAATCTTCAAAGCAGCAAGAGAAAGGAAGCTAGTTACTTACACGGGTGCCCTCATAAATATATATGCTGATTTTTTAATAGAAACTTTGCAGGCCAGAATGGACTGGCAAAAAATATTCAAAGTTATGAAAGACAAGAATCTACAACCATAAATACTCTACACAGCAATACTTTTGATTAAAATGGATGGTGAGATAAAGAACTCTTCACCCAGGGAAAAAAATTAAAAAAAAACAAATATAAATAATAAAGTTGCAGTAATTATGTAAGTATTAATAATCACTTTAAATGTAATTGAATTAAATATTACAATCAAGAAATATAGGGTAGCTGAATGGATAAGAAAACAAGACCCATGCATATCCTGTCAACAATAGACCCACTTCAGGCCAAATGATACAAACTGAAAGTAAAGGGATAGAAAAAGATATTTCATGCAAATGGAAATGAAAAAAAAAAAGCCAAGATAGTGCTACTTATATCAGACAAAATAGACTTTAAAACAAAGGCTATAATAAGAGACAAAGAAGGGCACTATATAATGACAAAGGGATCAATAAACCAAGAGGACATAACCCTAGTAAACATATATGCACCTACCATAGGAGCACCTACATAAAGAAATTATTAACTGACATAAAGGAGAGATCAACAGTAATACTCTCACAGTAGGAGACTTTAACACGCCATTGACACCAATGGACAGACCTTTCAGATAAAATACCAACAAGGAAACAATGGGACTAAAAGACACACTTGACCAGATGAATTTAATATTTAATTTTCAGAGAATTTTATCCCAAAGAGGCAAAATATGCATTCTTCCCAAGTACGCATGAGACATCTTTCAGGATAGACCACATGTTAGGACACAAAACAAGTCTCAATAAATTTAAGAAGATTGAAATCATATCAACTGTCTTCTCTGAATACAATGGTATGAAAGTAGAATTCAACTTTAAAAAATTGGAGGCTAAACACCATGCTACTAAACAATAAATGGATTAACAATAAGATCAAAAAAGAAATCAAAAGATACTAGACACAAATGAATATGAAAACGCAATGACTCAAAATCTATGGGATATAGCAAAAGCAATCCTAAAAGAGAAATTCATATCAATACAGGCCTACCTCAAGAAACAAAAAATGGCTCAAATAAACAATCTAACCTTACTCTTAAAAAAATAGAAAAAGAACAGTAAACAAAGCCCAAAGTGAATAGAAAGAAGGAAATAATAAAGATCAGAGTAGAAATAAACAAAATAGAGTATAGATAAACAATACAAAAGATTAATCAAACCAAAAGCTGGTGCTTTGAAAGGGTAAACAAAATTGATTAACCTTTAATCAGACTCATCAAGAAAAAAAGAGAGAGGACTAAAATAAAATCAGGAATGAAAGAGGAGAAATAACTGTGGACTCCACAGAAATACAAAGGATCATAAGAAAATACTACAAGCAATTATATACCAACAAATTGTGCAATCTGGAAGAAATGAATATATTCATAGAAATATCTTCCAAGACTGAGTCAAGAAGAAACAGAAAATCTGAACCAAATGGTTACCAACAATGAAATAAAATCAGTAATTAAAAACCTTCCAAAAAACAAAAGTCCTGGACCATATGGTTTCATAAGTGAATTTGACCAAACATTCAAAGAAGAATTAACACTTTTTTCTCAAACTACTCCAAAAAAATCAAGAAGAGGGAAGGCTCTCTTACCCCCTTTATGAGGCCACCATTACCTTGATTCCAAAACTAAACAAAGACATTACAAAAAAAGAACACTGTAAGCCAATATCTCTTATGAACATTGATGAAAAATTCCTCAACAAAATATTAGCAAACCGAAGTCAGCAATACATTAAAAATATCATACACATTGATCAAATTAGATTTATTCCTAGAATGCAAGGCTGATATAATATCCGCACATCAATTAATGTGTCACATCACATTAACAAATTGGACAAAAGCCATATGATCATATCAATAGATACAGAAAAAGTGTTGAACAAAATCCAGCATCCAGGTATGTGGTTCTCCAGTGACGTCAGAAACATCACAGCATGAGAGATATCCCTAGATTGCTCTCCTTGGAACAACAATAAGCTGAACATCTAAAACTCAACGAAAACTCCCAAACTGCACACTAGCACATATGAGTGTGGGATCTGCTCATAAGAGCTACCATGAGTCAGAACCACGGGAGTCAGATGGTAGATTGGGAGAAATAAAAATGCTGCTTCTCACAGCCAGAGCTCCCTTCAAGAGGATAATAGAAGGGAAGTTGTGGCAGGTTCAGTGCCTAAGAGAGCTGTGAGCTCTGTGCAATGGCAGTTCCCAGAGATCATGGTAGAAAGCAGAGAAGTGGGGATGGCAGAGACACAATAGTTGATTATTACCTGCCATGGCTGCAAGATGCAAGGCTGAGCTGAAGGCTCTACCCTCCAATCCAAAGGGCACTTCCCCCATATCCTCCAAGACTGAACACCGTGTAGACCCAGGGGAATCTCAGCAAACGCTACTAAAACTGTCAGTGACAATGACAGGGACTGAGACTGAGGATAGCGAACGTGATTAAATAAGAAAAAAACATTATTAAGATTTTATATAATAAAGAAAGGATCCAAGAGGCTTCAACGCCACCGACTGGAAACAAAAGAGGAACTCTTTCTTAGTGATAGCCTAAAGAGAGACCTTTATATAATAGATTTTATTTTTTTTTTGGAAAAAAAGCAGAATACACTTCGATTAATGCCCAGGTGGAGAAATACTCCATTAAACACCATGAACAACCACGGTGACAAACCAGCTCAGAGAGAAAAAAAATCTTCAGAAATTAAGCTTAAAGACATAGAAAGCTTAATTTCTAAGATAATTAAGAATAGTACTTCTAAAAGACTCAGTGAGATCCAAAACATTTCATATTAACGATTCCAGGAGCTGAAAAACAATTAGATCAGCAGAATGTTTTATTTTTTATTTTTAGCAAAGATATTGAAACCATCAAAAAGAACCAAATAGAACTTCTAGAGATGAAGAACTCACTAAAAGAGATGAATAATGAAATAGCAAACTTGGGGAATAGAGTTGACTAAATGTAGGAAAGGATCAGATATCTAGGAATAAATCAGAAGAAAGAAGAGAGAAGCTGAAGAATGAAAAATAATGAAATACAAATACAAGAACTAGCTGAAACCATCAGGAAAGAAAACAAGAATAATGGACATTCTCAAAGGTGAGGAAAAGGAGCAGAGATTTGAAAGCAGTTTCAGACAAATAGTTGATGAGAATTTCTCAAATCTAAGGAATGAGCTGGAACTTGGAGTTCAAGAAGTCAATAGAATATCCAATTATCTCAACCAAAAATGCCTTCAAAGAGACACATTGTATTAAAATTATCAAAAATCAATGACAAAGAAAAAATTCTCAGGGCAGCCAGGGAAAAAAAAGACAGTAATCAGTAAAGAAAAACCCATTAGATTACCATTGGACTTCTCAGCAAAAACATCACAAGCTGGAAAGGAGTGAAATCAAATATTCAAACTATTAAATAAAAGAATAATGTATCCAGTAAAGCTCTCCTTTGGATATGAAGGAGCAATAAAGATCTATCCAGACATGCAAAAAAAAAATTGAGGGTATTTTATTCTATGAGGCTTGCACTACAGGAAATACTGAAAGGGTCAGCTGACCTAAAACCAAATGCTAAAAATATTCATAACTATGAGTAAGGCAATTAGCGGTAGATAGAAGCAGAGGAGTGAAAGGGGTCAAATATGTGGTGTCAGAAAGAAATCTAACTGTGAACGGTGAACACACAATGCAATATATATATGCCTTACTATTGAATTGTACACTTGAAACTTACTGGATTTCATTAACCAATGTCATCATAGTAAAAATAAATGTTAAAAATAATAATTATATATTGTTTTCACTGTAAAAAATGCAGCATTCATTTATAATAAAACTCTCAGTATAATAAAGTCCATATATAACAAATCTACTACTAATATCTTTCTCAATTGGAAAAGGCTAAAAGTGTTTTAATTAAGATCAGGAACAAGACAAGATTTCCACTCTCACCACTCCTCTTCAACAGTGTATTGGAAGTCTTAGCCACAGCAATAAGACAAGAAAGAGAAATAAAGTGTATCTGAATTATAAAGGAAGAAGTAAAACTCTCATTATTTGAACATGACATGATACTATATAGAGAGAACCCTAAAGATTCTACCAAAAAAACCCTGTTAGAACTGAATGATGAATTCAGTAAAGTAGCAGGATACAAAATTAATATTCAGAAGTCAGTGGCATTTTTATACATCAATGATGAACTTTCAGAAGGAGAAATTAAGAAAACAATCCCATTTACAACTGCATCAAAAACAACAAAATATTTGGGCATCAAATTAACCAAGGAGGTAAAAGGTCTGTTCTCAGAAAATTATAAGTCATTGGAAGAGAAATTGAAAAAGATACAAATAAATGGAAACATATATCATGCTCATGGGTAGGAAGAATCAACATCGCTAAAATGGCCATACTACCCAAAGCAATCTATAGATTCAATATAATCCCTATCAAAATACCTATGGCATTTTACAGAGAGCTAGTATCAATAATTTTACAATTTATATAGAACCATAAGAGATCCTGTATAACCACAGCAATGTTGAGAAAAAAGAACAAAGTTGGAAGTACCACAGTACCTGATATCAAACTATACTACAAAGGCTACTGTAATCAAAACAGCATGGTACTGGCATAAAAACAGCTGCATTGATCATTGGAACAGAACAGAGAGCCCAGAAATAAATCCACAACTATATGTTCCCTTAACAGATGACAAAGGAAACAGGAATGTACAGTGCAGGTAAAGACAGTCCCTTAAATAAATGATGCTGGGAAAAATGAAAAAGAAAGAAATCGGGCCATCTTCTTAAACTATATTTAAAAAATGTACTCAAAATGGATAAAGATTTAAATGTAAGACCCCAAACCATAAAACTTCTAGAAGAAAACACAGGCAGTAAACTTCCTGATATTGCTAACAGTAACTTTTTTCACATATCTTCTTTGGAAAAAGAAACAAAAGAAAAAACAAACAAATGGGACCATATTACATTAAAAAGTTTTTGCACAGCAAAGGAAATCATCAACAAAATGAAAAGACAACCAACTGAATGGGAGAAGATATTTGCTTATGATACATCTGATAAGTGGTTAATATCCAATATATATTAAAAAACTCATACAATGCAACAAGAAAAAAATCAAACAATTCAATTAAAAAAAGGACAGAAGACCTGAACAGATATATCTCCAAAAAGGAAATACAAATGGCCAATAGACATGAAAAGATGCTCAGAGTCACTAATCATCAGAGAAATGCAAATTAAAGCCACATGATCTATCACCTCACACCTGTCAGAATGGCTATCATCAATAAATCAAAGAATAACAAATGTTGGCAAGGATGTAGAGAAAAGAGAACCCTCATATACTGTTAATGTGATTGCAAATTGGTACAGCCACTATGGAAAAAAGTCTGGAGGCTTCTTGAAAAATTAAAGATGGATTTATTTTTTGACACAGCAATTGCACTTCTGGGTATTTACCCAAATACTAGTTTGTAAAGATCTCCACACCTTTATGTTCACTGCAGCTCTACTCACAATAGCCAAGATATGGAAGCAACCTAAATGCCCTTCAACAGACAATGGGCTAAAAAAGTTATGGTTCATATATACAGTGAAATATTACTCAGTCATTAAAAAAATAAAATCCTACTATTTGCAACAACTAGGATGTACCTAGAGGTTATTCTGCTGAATAAAGTAAGTCAGAGAAAGAGAAATGCCATGTAATTTAACTGACATGTGGAATCTAAGGGACAAAAAGAACAAACAATAAAAAACAGACTCACAAATATAGAAGATAGTCTGGTGATGGCCAGAGGGGCAGGCTGGGAAAAAGTGGTGAAGTGTTAAAGAAGTACAAATCAGTAGTTGATATGTAGTTGAAATGGTCACGGGGATGGGGAGCATGACATAGAGAATGCAGTTAGCATTAATGTAATAGCTAGGTGGAGATCCAGAGGAGAGAAAGAGCAATTAGGGGGATTATTTTATAAACTATATAAATGTCTAACCAAGGCACTGCCTACTTAAAACTAATAATAAATAATTTTTTTAAAAAATAAAGGCATTGGACTTAATTATTTCTTTGACTCCTTCTCTAATATTCTATGATTCTATTTCCAAATGCCTATTGTCTATGTTAAATGCTCCTCTCTCTCTGCCTTTTTACTGAAAAACAATCCAGGACTGTGATTTGTCAAAAAGAGAAGGAAATGGCGAAGGTGAGGGTATATATAGTAAATAAATATAAAGAAACAGAAACATAAAGTTGATCTGATTGACCCGACTACCCTGAAAGGAAGGCTCCTGATGCTCTCTAGGGAGAGTCCCATGGTATTCTGGGTGCTAACAAAGCACTTTGGATCGGAACTGAAGTAAAAGACATAAATGAACACCAGCACAAGAATCGAAAGACAGATTTCTTAATCCTGGCTCTGCCGCTAACTATCTGGGTAATGTGGATCAATTTATTTAGCTTTAGTGAGATTAGAGATAGATTTAAAAAAACATGCCAGGAAATACTTGGAGTTCATGCCACTACTCAGCACTCTTGATTCCAGGGAAGGCAGAGCTATGTGGTCTCCATACTCTCTCTTCCTGGGCATCACTATCCTCTTTACCACACACCAGGCAGCTGCCACCAACCAACCAGAGCAGACAGGAGACAAACCCACTTGGGATCCCTAAAGACCTCTTCAGTCTAAAATTACTTTGCTGCATAGGTAGAAATGAGGCTGTGAGAAAACAACTACTGAAAAACGTCTTATGTCAAGTTCAAATTTTCCCACAACTCAATCCTGAAAAACAGATGTATTCTCAGCACAGATGAGCCATGCTGCTCATAGGAAGAATCAGGGATGGATTTGGAGTGTTGACTCAAGCTCCACGGAGCAGCCTTATGTTGGCCACAGAGGACACTGGGCAGGAAGGTGGGGTCTTTCAGTGCCAACTCCTTTTTCCCTAACATGTTCTCTTAGGTCTGAAGCTGTCACCTGGAAAGTGGAAGTGACCCAGGCAGCAGTGGACTAAGGGATGCTCATCTGCTTCTTCCTCTATTCCCTTCTCAATCTACCATGCCTTGCCTGTCTATCTCCAAGCTCGTCTTTCTGATGCTCAACACCTATTTTGGAGGTTGAAATACCTATGCCTTAATTCTTTCTTTCTCTTTGCACTCCTGCTATAACCATCTTAATTCTCCTCCAGGAGATAGACTCTGACTCATCTAGAAAGAAACAGTTCAAAAAAAATTTTTTTTAAACACGAATATTTCAAAGTATCATCTTGCTTCAAATGCTTATAAAAATTCTCTCATATTTGTTTAAATTCTATGGTGGAAAATAATTTTTATAGTACCTGCAAAAACCAATTGAAAGAGTTGAGTGAAAATGAGCTTAAAATTTGATTTCCAGGAGTATTCCCTTTTGATTAGAAAAAAAAAAAGAAGACATAACTGACAAGAAATGGCCTATTTGGAAATAGAAATTGCCTGTGGTATTTTCTTTCTTTCTGGTCACCATGAGAATGCAAAGCCTCAGAAAGACATAAATGGAATAAAATTTCTTTCTGAGTCATGTAAGGAGGAACAAGAACATTAGATCAATAGGTGAAGTTCAGATTTTGGAAGAGGGGGACCAATGGAAAAGACAGACTTAGAGTTCTTGTTGGGTGAGACAGAACAGCGTATACCTGAACAAATGCAGAGTGGAGGTAGGTGGGCTATGTGAGGGTGGTAGGAGCCAGACTACCTGCTCAGCATGCATAGTGGGCAGAGTGAGGCTTTGGCATAAGAAAGTCCACCAGGAGGTTTAGTTTCTCTAAACATTCAGGCTTGTCCCACTCACCACCAGTCTGCATAGGAGGATATAAGACAGGAGCCATAACTTGCAGCATGGTTTCTCTTCTGCAGGAGCTGTTGGAGCAGCCCCCACAGCAGTCAAGCCAGATGCAAGATGAGATCCACTCTGGGCAGGTTGGAACCACCATGGCTTCAAGCCTCATGTTCCCCAGAAACCAATATTTCTTGTTATAACTTCATAGGCATAGCCTCTAGAGATCCCCAGTCTCAAGAGTGGTTATAACCAAAGGAGTCCAAAGCTCTGGTTTCCTATCTAATATTTATGGTTAATCTATAGTTCTTTAAAACCAGAAGCAACCACAGGTTATTCTGGCATAAGTAATGCTTCTTAGTGACATAATTAATATACTTCCTTTAGCAAGTTACAGGGAACCAAATTCTCATGCAGATGTAAAGTGGGTTGCCCCCGTTCTAATGTCTCACCACCCATAGTCTTTGAACAGAGAAGCAGCATAACAAAAATTTTTAGGTATATTCATTAGGCAATGTGGCATAAAGTTGGATTAGAGGGAGTAGAAAATAGAGGCAGAAAGCGAGAAAGGAGGTTGTTGAAATAATCTGAATGATAGGCCACACTTCAAGCAATGCTAGTGCCAATGGGAATAATGAAGAAAGTAACAGCTGGTTCTGAGACCCTTCTACTAAGCTTCAAGAACTTCTGAGGATTTGACCATGTGTCAGTCCTCCTTCAACATTAATGAAAATTGTTAGGGGTTTGGCCAACTGAAACCAAGATAAATAAGTTGTTGACTGAGAACAAACTATTGATGATTTGCCAGAGAAAGCACTTGCATTTCCCTGTCAAATTGTTTTTAAGTCATTAGTATTGGTAAGATGCAGCGGCCTCTGAGAATGAGGGTTGGTCCCATACACTTGTGGGAGACTATGCCATGCTAGAGATAAAGGTGAAGGGACTCGAGAAATGATGGCTTCCTGATACAGGTTGTATGTGTATGCTGTGCCTCATGTCTCCTAGATATACGCATCCCCAGACCAGTGTGACTGACACATGGAGTACTGTGCCTACAAAGCTGGAGACCCCAGCTTTGCAGGTATGTCATGAGCTGAGTGGCTTTCAGTCCTGTTACCTATCTTAAAACTAAGTCAGCCTGGCAATGGGGAAGCTTGTTGTGTCTCATGAGCTAATCAATCCAAACCTAAGAGCACTACTGCTACTCAGCAGAACAGAAATTTCAAATGTATAAAAACCAGAAAGAATGGACAAAACTCAATTATCGATCAGATAGGGGATGAAATTTATGAAAAGTGAAATATATCTACTACAATTACTGGAAAAATGATGGTGACATCAATAAAAATATTGGCATGAAAGACATCATTCTGTTAACTTCAGTTTAGGATATATTAACCATAATATGTCAACAACCCATTCAAATTGATCTCAGAAATTAGTGGGAGCTGAAGACATAGAGTAGGAAATCACCAACAGAGAAGTGATCATTGAAGGCTCGAGATATGAAAAAAGATGAACAGAGCAGTTAAAATGAAATTTCAAGGAACACTAGCAGAGGACAGGAAGAAAAGAAAAAAGCAAAAAGATAGAGAAGTAGATGTAACAGGCTTTATTTTTCATTCTTTCCTGGGATAGTCTTGATAAACATTAGAGCTGCATTATTGTCCAATATGAACATTATCAGAAAAATTTAGACTAAGTTTTCTTAACAGTTTTGAGTCACAGACATATCCCCAAATAATCTGATGAAAACTATGAGCCAATTTTCATGAAAATACATGTACATACATATGTATGGTACTTCACAAACAATTTCTGTGGTTCACAAAACCATTGAAAGCCATCCGAGGTCATTATAGAAGCCACAGGAGATCAGTATGAAACCTCTGTTCTGGGGAACAGATTGAGTATATTTCTTCCCAGAACTTTTGGCCACATCTTTCCACTGTTCTACAATGCTCTCCTTTCTACTTTCCACATTTCAAAGCCCATATCTATTCTCTACCATTCTCTAAACCTAATAACCCAACCCTAAAATGATCTGCCTCTCCCCAGAATCCTTTACCTGCACAATGCATATGACTTTAGGACTATCATAAGAACTCCATGCTTTGACTGTCCAGGACTTAGTATTGTATCCAGAGCACAAAGTTTGCACACAATAGGTTTTCACTTTTGTGATCTGTGAATATTATTTGGATTACTTCTCCAGTTAAGTTATAGACATTTGTCATTTTATATCATTTTCCAACCAGTAAACTCTCTTAAACTAGCTTTCCTCCTCTAAGTTCACCTTTTCATAACTGACATTTCACATGTACTTTAGAACATAATCCTAAATATTGATTACTCTGGGAAAATGTTCTTAGGACTCATCACAAAAATAGGCTTCAGGAGGAAAATTAAAATAAGTGAATAAAAAAATTACATCTCTTTTAACATAACAGAGGCAAGCATTGCCTTTAATTAAAACATGTCACATTTTTTCCTTTCTGTGTCCTGATATAGAAACTGAGGCACATAGGGATTTCCTCTGCAATCCATAGTGTATCCATGAAGTTAAGTTTCTGAATCCCAAACTGAATTAAGAGTGGGCAGCTATGGCCCTTTCAGAGTCTCTGGACTCTAAAATTCCACTAAGTAAAAATAATACAAAATATATCAAGAAGTGGATAGAAAAACACTTCCTTAATATATAAACAGAATAAAAGGCTACATAATCCTAAAGATCTAACTATCTGACAAGAAGAGAGAAAGTAATTACCTAGGGCACATAAAATTATTAGGAAGGAAGGAAGCCTTACTGGCCAGCGAATGTAAAGCCAGATGCAAAAGAAAAGGGAAAGTGTCAACCACTGGGATTGATTTGTCAGTGTTAAAGTCTCAATGTCTGACATGAGAGGCCAATGTCAGAAAGATGAAGATGAGTGAACTGTAATGGTTTTTCAATAGTTAGAAATGTTTCTGTGGCAATGAGAAAAATAATATTTGAGAAACTTGAAGTTATTGTATTTCACTATGGAAAACATTCTATTTGGGGACCAGGAGATTTGTCACAAGCATTTGGTAAGAGCCCCGATCTCCTGTAGCCAGAGGCTGACTAATGATAAAAATAAGAGCTCTAGAAAGTTTAGTGAACTTTAGCACGATGCTCATACTCTGCAAAAGGTCATGTAAAGAGACAAATTAAGAGTTAGGATGTCTAAAATAAAACAAGTTTGAATTTGAATCTCATTTCTATGACTTACCAGCCATGTGACTCTGGAGAAATATGTAAAAGCTTCAGTTTTTTAATCTTTACAAAAAGATAATAATAGCTATCTCACAAGATAGTTATGGACATCAAATGGAATAAGGCATGCAAAGTATTTAGCTCAATGCCAAGACCATAATATGTAGGATTCTATCATTTAGACATATTATCTTATTTAACTCTCACATGCAGTGGTACAGTGAACTTTGGCACAGGAACATCACCTCACTACATCACTCAGGAGATACAGAGCATTCGCAGAACAAGGTTCTTGTCAAGATGGCAGAGTAGGTAAGCACAGTGCTTGCCTCCTCCCATGACCACATCAAAATAAAACTTAATTATAGAACAACCAACCTGAAGAACCACCTGAAGACTAGCTAAATAGGACTCCTATAACTAAGGATATAGAGAAGAGAACACTGGTAGGAGGAGTGGAGACTCAAAAAGGGCTCTTCTCATACTCATGAGGTTAAGAATTGGGAGGGATATCTTGGTTGCAAAGATCCCCACCCAGGAGCAAAGGGTCACAGAGCTATAACGGGCTCCCAAGCCCAGGGGTCCAGTACCAGGAAGAGTAGTCACCACACAGCTGGTGTGATGATTAGTGGCAATTTGCCCATCTAGTTCAGATGGAGTGTTGCTAGAAACCTAGATGTCCTATTAAAGGGCCTGTGCACAGACTTACTTGCTCAAAGGCACTCATCATGAGGTCCAGAGAAGGGACAGCAGCTCAAAAGGTTCCAGAGACATACATTGAGAAACTGAATTGTGCAGCTTTAGGTCAAAGGCCACAACTGTTCTTGTGTTGACAAGTACCCAGATGCATGTAGGTGCCAAATCTGAATCTGCATCTGCTTGCCTTACTCTAGTAACTCCCTGAAACTCCGCTCCATCCAACTCACCCATAGCCCTTAGCTCTTACAGCAGCTGTGCCTCATGGATCATCTTGTCCTGCTGTGCAAACTTTCTTAAAAACATTCCAAGGTCTGCAGGCCTCAGGCAGGCAGCAGCTAGTCTTAGTGCCCCAGGCTTGGCATGGATGGCAACTGTTCTCAGGTCACAGCATGGCCTCCCCTATGTACCTCTGAGCATAGCACAGGCAGCTGCCAATTCTTATTACTCTGTAGCTCTTACCAGATGACCCAATGCTAAGCACAGGCAGTGGCTGAACTCAACCTGCACTGTAGCCCCTCCCCTGGTGGCCAGCCTCAGACCACAATAGAGCACTATCCAATTAGCTCCACAAATGAGAAGAATCACATTTCGTGAGGTCAGCCCCTGCTGTGGTTGTGACTGGTCCTCACAGCAGGTCAGCCTGAGGATCAACCCCACTCACTGAGGAGCAAATAGCAATTCAGGTTAAACTACAACAAGAGGGCACACACTATCTATGCAAGGATACCTACTATATAAGGCTGGGAGATCTAGCATATCTACCCAATACATAAAAACAAACACAGAGAGACAGCCAGAATGGGGAGATAAAGAAACATATCCCAAATGAATAAAAATAACATGAAAAAAACTCCAGAAAAAAAGGAACTCCCCCCCCCACAAAAAAAAAAACAGAAACAAAAAAATCTACTAGATAGAGTTCAAAACAATGGGTATAAGCATGCTCAATGAGCTGAGGGGTAAAATAGATCAACTCAGTGAGAACTTCAACTAAAAGACAGTAAACATAAAAAAGGACATTGATGCCATAAGAAATAACCAGGCAAAATTAAAGAATACAATAACTAAAATGAAAAATATCCTATAAGGAATTAATAGCAGATTAGATGAAGTGGAGAATCAAATCAGTGAGTTAGAAGACAAGGTAGCAGAAAACATTAAATCAGAATAGCAAAAACAAAAAAAATAATTTAAAAAATGAGGATAGTTTAAGGGACCTCTGAGGCAACATTGAGTATATCAATATTCGCATAATAGGAGGATAAGAAGGAGAAGAGAGAAAACAAAGGATTGAAAACCAATTTGATGAAGTAATGACTGAAAACATAATGAAAATGCCAGAGGTTAAAGATAGTGAGATACTCAAAAGCCTCAAAAGAAAAGCAGTTAGTTAACTCAAAGGGCACTCCCATAAGACTGTCAGCTAATTTCTCAATAGAAACTTTGCAGGCCAGAAGAAATTGGCAAAAAATATTCAATGTGATGAAAATTGAGGACCTACAACCAAGATTACTCTACCCAGTAAGGCTATCATTTAGAATCGAAGGACAGATAAAGAGCCTCACAGACAAGAAAAAGCTAAAAAAAAATTATCGCCACTAAAAAAATCTTCTGAGAAATGTTCAAAGAACTTCTCTAAGAAAAAGAAAAAAAAACACATAAGTATGAATAACAAAATGACAATAACTAAATACCGATTGACAATCATTTTAATGTAAATCGATTAAGTACTCCAATCAAAAGACTTGGAGTGGCTAAATGAGTAAGAAAACAAAACCCATACATATGCTATCTACAAGAGACCTACTTCAGATAGAAAGGCACACAGAGACTAAAAGTAAAAGGTTGAAAAATATTTTTAATGCAAATGGAAATGAAAGAAAAATAAAAGCTGGGGTAGCAATACTTATAACAGACAAAATAGGCTTTAAAACAAAGTCTATAATAAAGAGACAAAGAAAGCCACTACATAATCATAAAAGGCTCAATCCAATAAGAGGATATAAACTTTGTAAATATTTATGCACAAAATGTAGGAACACCTAAGTTCATAGCAAATGTTGACCAACTTAAAGAAAAAGATTGTAATTGTAGAGGACTTTAAAACCCTATTGACATTGACATCAATGAATAGATCATCCAGGCAAAAAAAAAAAATCAGCAAGGAAATATGGCTTTAAATGATGCAGATGGATTTTATTGATATTTTTAGAACATTTTCCCCTAAAGCAACATAATATATATTATTTTCAAGTGCACATGGAGCATTTTCCAGGATAGAACACATGTTAGACCACAAAACAAGTCTTAATAAATTTAAGAATGTTAAAATTATATCAAGCATCTTCTCTGACCACAATAGTATGAAACTAGAAATCAATTAAAGGAAAAAAACTTGTTGGGGGCACAGTAAAAAAGATGAAGGGAATGAAGTACAAATTATTACTTACAAAACAGTCACAGGGATGTAGAGTACAGCATGGGGAATATAGGCAACAATATTGTAATGACTATGTATAGTGCCAGATGGGTACTAGAGTAATTAGGAGATCACTTCATAAATTATATAAATGCCTAATTATTGTGCTATATACCTGAAACTAATTTTAAAAAGAAAGAAAAAACTGGAAAACACTTGAACACCTGGAAGTTAAAGAACATGTTACTACACAATGAATAGGTTAACAATGAAATCAGGAAGAAATCAAAAGATACCTAGATATAAATAAAAAATGAAAAGATGAAGAGCATGGCAGAGGAAATGCAGTTAGCATTAATATGATGGCTATGTGGAGGGTCAGCGGAGGGAGGGAGCAATTGGGGGATTTTTTGATGAATATTACAGATGTCTAACCAATATACTGTATACTTGAAACTAATTTAAATAAATAAATATATATAAAAAGAAAAGACAATGACTTCAAATTTATGGGACACAGTGAAAGCACTCCTAAGGGAGGAATTTGTAACAATGCAGGCCTACCCCAAGAAATAAGAAAAATCTCAAATAAACAATCTATCATTACACTTAAAGGAACTAGAAAAAGAATGGCAAACAAAGCTCAAAGAAAATTTATAAAAGGAAATAATAAAGATCAGAGCGGAAATAAATGAAATAGAGTCTAAAAAAATCAATACAAAAGATAAATATAACCAAGAGCTGGTTCTCTGAAAGGATAAAGAAAATTGATAAACCTTTAACCAGACTCATCAAGAGAAAAAGAGAGACGGCCCAAATAAGTAAAATCAGAAATAAAAGAGAAATGACAACTGACTCCAAAGAAATACAAAAGATTATAAAAAATTATTATCAGCAATTGTATGTCAAAAAAATAAACAATCTGAAAATAGATAAAATCTAGAAATATACAATCTTCCAAGATGGAGCCAGGAAGAGACAGAAAAATCTCACCAGACATAACTACCAACAAAATAGAATCACTAATCAAAAAACTCCCATTTGTGGACCAGATGAATTCACAGGTGAATTTTACCAAATCAAAAGAGATTTAAAGCCCATTTTTCTCAAACTTTCCAAAAAATCCTAGAGGAGAGGGGAGATGGCTTCCAAGGTCATTTTATGAAGCCAGCATTATCCTGAATCCAAAATCAGACAAAGATATTACAAACAAATAAACAAACAAACAAACAAATTATAGGCCAATATCTCTGATGAACATTGATGCAAAAATCCTCCACAAAATTTTAGCAAATGGAATTCAGCAATGCTCTTACACCATGATCAAGTGGGATTTATTCCTGGGAAGCAAGGTTGGTTCAGTATCCACAAATCAATTAATGTGATACACCACATAAACAAAATGAAGGATAAAAATTATACAATCATATCAATAGATGCAGAGAAAGCATTTGACAAAACACGACATCCATTATGATAAGAGCTCTCAGCAAAGTGGGCATATAGGAAACTTACCTTAACATAATAAAGGCCACATATGAAAAACCCACAACTAACATCATATTTAATGGTAAAAGCTAATAGTATTTTCCTTTATTAAGAACAAGACAAGGATGCCTATTTATATCACTTTTATTCAACATAGTACTGGAAGTCCTAGTCACAGCAATCAGACAAGGAAAAGAAATGAAAGGCATTTAAATGGAAAAGGAAAAAGTAAATCTGTTATTTGCAGAGGACATGATACCATAAATAAAGAACCCTAAGGATTCTATCAGAAAACTCCTAGAACTGATAAATAAATTCAGTAAGTAGCAACATATAAAATTAATATTCAGAAATAAACTACAATTTTATTCACCACTAACAAAACTTCAGAAAGAAAAATTAAGAAAGCAACCTTATTTACAACTGCATAAAAAATACCTGACAATAAATTCAACCAAAAAGGTTAAAGACCTGCTCTTGGAAAATTTTAACACATTGAAGAAAAAATAAAAGAAAATACAAATAAATCAAAGCATATACCATGATCATGAATAGAAAAAAATTAACATTGTTAAAATGTTGATACTGCCCAAAGCAATCTATAGATTCAATACAATCCCTGTCAAAATACCAATGACATTTTTCAGAGGACTAGAACAAATTATCCTAAAATTTAAATGGAATCACAAAAGGCTCCATATAGCAAAAGCAATCTTGAGAAAGAAAAACAAAGATAGAGGTATTATGCTATCTAATATCAAACTATACTAGAAGACTATAGTAATCAATGGCATGGCATTGGCAACAACAGATACATAGATCAGTGAAACAGAATAGATAGCCCAGAAATAAATTCACACTTTTATGGTCATTTAATCAATGACAGAAGGGGCAAGAATATACAATAGGGTAAAGACAGTCTCTTCAAAAAATAGTGTTGAGAAAACTAGACAGATACATGGCAAAAAAAAAAACTGAACCACCTTTTTACATTATATACAAGAATAAATTCAAAATGGATTAATGACTTAAATGTAAGACTCAAAACCATAAAACTCCTAGAAGAAAGCCTAGGCATAAACTCTCTGACATTATTCTTAGTGATATTTTTGTTGATATATTTTCTCAGACAAGGGGAAAAAAAACAAATGAGAAAGAAAAAAGAGAAAAAACAAAATAAATTAAACTCCTCCAAATTTAAAAGCTTTACACAACAAAGGAAACCATCAACAAAATGAAAAGACAACCTACCAAATGGGAGAAGATATTTGACAATGATACATCTGATGAAATTTTATATACCAAATTTAAAAGAACTCATACAACTTTATACCATAAAACAAACAAAAAAGCAAACAATCTAATTAAAAAATGTGCAGAGGACCTCAATAGGCATTTCTCCAAAGAGGACATACTACTGACCAATAGACATCACTAAGCATCAGAGAAATGCAAAGGAGGACGTGAGAATTTTTTTTTTTTATAACAATGGGAACTTCCTGTACAGAATTTGAACTGGAGCCTGGCTTGTGGAGATGCCACATGAAACACAGCTGGGCGAATATATTTGAGCTGTCTGGATTTCTTTTTATGGATTATCCACCTTGGATTAGGAGGAAGTAATGGGCCTGGAATGTGTGAGGAAAATGTTGCTTGGATTTGAATCTGAAAAGGGGCAGTGAAATTTACAAGGCAGATGTGTATGGGGTCAGCATAAATGATTGGCTGGGTATAGTTCAACTTCTTTGAGCACTGCTCCTGGTCTTACCCATGTGGATCTTCATTACTTACCCTTCTTGCTTAGGCTCTCTGTTTGTCAAAACCAGCCTGAATTACATGTGTTATTAGAAGTTTCTGTGCTATTTGCAATATGTTTGTGAGGAAATAAAAAGTTTGCCTTCTGACCTCTTTTACTTCTTACTTAAGAACCAATAATAGTTCTGGAACTTCTTAGTTGGTTGTTTTCATTATGTGCAAAATAAAGTAAAATGTAGCAAAAAGTCCTCCATAACACAATGAGATATCACCTCATACCTGTCAGAATTGCTATCAACAATAAATCAACAAATAATTGTTAGCAAGGATGTGGAGAAAAGTGTATCCTTGTGCATTGTTATTGGAATTGCAAATTGGTGTAAATACTATGAAAAACAGTTTGACGTTTCCTCAAAAAATTAAAAATAGAACCATCATATGACATAGCAATTCTACTTGTGGGTCTTTTTTGAAGAAATTCAAAATACTAATTCAAAGATATGTGTATTCCTATGTTCATTATAGCATTATTTATAATAACCAGTATATGGAAGAAACCTACATGCCCATTATAGATGATTGGATAAAGAAATTGAGGTACATATAAACAATGACATATTACTCAGCCATAAAAAAATGAAATCTTACCATTCACAACAAGGTGGATGGACCTAGAGGGTATTATGCTAAATAAAGTAAATCAGACAAAAACAAATACCATATGATTTTACTTATCTGTGGAATCTAAAGAAAAAAATAGATGAACAAACAAAACAGAATTAGACTCATAGACCACCAATTTGCACATCTATATTTTTAAATCAGTTAGCATGACCCTAGACAACCCAATTTACCATTATATTGTGCTGTCTCTCTCCCCAGACTGCCTCCCCAAGCACCTCACAAGCATATAGGCTGTACCTCGAGGAATTATTTGTCCACTATTTTATACCATAAGTAGAGAAGACAAGGAAAATGGAAAATACCTGGAGGGAGATGTAGTGGAAAAAAGTGATTAATGAACAATAAAATAATCAGTCCTCAAACTCTAAAAACAATACTCATATAGTGACCAGCGCTTTTTGTTCTTGGCCTTTGTTTTATCAAATATTTATGTACATTTAAACATTATTCTTACAGCACATTGGAAAAGTGATATACTTATAACTCATCAGACAATAAACCCCTTGAGGACAGAGAAATATTATATCCTGGCACCAAGCACATTATCTGGTAAATAAATCCCCAGTGTGCATTTGTTGAATGAATGTTCTTCACCCAAAAACATGGAAATTGTGCATAACTACAACTTTTGCAGCACCCTTCTAACTCCCGATATTCAGGGCCTCCATTTTCTCAACTGGCCTGGGAACTTACCCACTTATGAAAATACCAAATTCTTGTCATCATTACTGCCATCAGCCCATTGCTGAGACCATAAATTCCCTTAACTTTTGGTTAATAATCCATGCATTTAGTAGTAATTCATGTTTAAGATTTATAGAATTTTCATATTTATTCATTTCTTCTTTTGCTAAAAAATCATTAAAAATTGTATAACTGTAAGACTCTGAAGTACATAATATATAAATAGGCACTGTTTCTACCAAAATTAACATTCTAAATTCTCACTTCAAAGTCCAAGGAGGGAAGACAAGATTTAATCAGAATATTTGAGACAGGTTATCCCAGGAAAGTGAGGATAGATGAGTTTGCTACTGTATTAAAGTGCACTGTTAGCCAGGCAGCTCAGCCTGCTTGTGAAATCAAGGACAAAGATTAGATCCACACAAGACAATGGTTCCAGATGATTCTAAATTACACAAAATTTAGATAATTATGAAGTCAAATTATTTTCCATTGTCTGACGAGTTAGTGTGTTTGGGGAGAATAAGACAAGAAGGAAATTAGTTATTTCAAGAATTATTCTGCTGTTATTCCAAGAGTTTCATCTGGAGAACTTCATTTATATACATATTTTGTAATAAAGTTATGGAGGGTCATGGAGGTAAGGTGGGCAGCACCAGGTGCTAAGTTAAAATACTCTCATCCCCAATTATATGAACATGCTAGTTTTCTGCCAAAATGCTCACATTCTTCTGGTGCTGTCCTGAGTGTAGATATAGTAAAATGAATTCCTGTAAACCTTAGTCTACGTCAGTAGAAATGTTGATTATTCATGTTCAGCCATATTCATATGTATAAAACCAGTCTTCATGGTTCAACATTTGATTCAGTTTTGCTTCTGAATCAAGTGTGAACATAACCAAACTGATCAGATTTTGCCTCTAGATTCATTTTTCAATTAGTACAGAACCATATGCAATTGAAAGAAGAACAATACCCTTTCTCAAAGCTGATAGTTCAGATAGTTCTGGATTCAACCCTATAGGTGTCTTCCATCCTTGGGTTTGTGACTTATTCTCAGAATAGACATTATACTTTTTATGTTTTTTCCTTCAAATGGTAATATTTTCCATACTTTTCAAACATTTTTAAAAATGAATTATATCTCAAATTATTCTGTTCCAAAAACATACTCAAATATCTCTCTACCTGCCTCCACTCTCTAGTTAATTTTTTACAATCTCCCTATGGTCATTAGTGCTTTCTATTTTAAATTCATTGTTGAGAATTTCTAGCAATAAGTGAAATTCTTAGAGGAAAATTCTGATGTAGAATATCTGTTGCAACATAACAAATCATCCCAAAATTTAGTTGCTTAAAATAAAAAGTCATTGATTTAATCATGGTTTTGCAACATGTGCAGGCTTGATGAGGCTCACCTTTGATTTCTGCCTTTCTGGCATCCGTTAGAGTCACTCCATTGGGGCTGCATGGCTAATTCCAAGATGACTCACTTACATGGCTGGCAGGTTGGTGCTGGCTATGGACCTCATTTTTCTTTCATGTTAACCTCTTTATGTAACTGCTAAGGCTTCCTCCCAGCATAATGGCTTTCTCAAAAGGAAAGAAATTAAAGCTGCAAGCATTTTTTAAATATTAACTTAAAAGTTCCCAAACTCACTTCTTCCATATTTTTATTGGTCAAAGCTGTCATAGACCCTGCCCAGAATCAAAGGGAGAGACACAAAGTTCTGATGTCAGAAGTATCATGTACATATGAGAAAAAATGGATGTTTTCATGTTATTTTTGGACACTAGCTCCTATAGTCTGTTCACTAGCATAACAACTCATGTCCTTTCCATACAAAAAATACACTAACCCCTCCCAAATCCCAAAGATCTTGTTCTCATGAAAGCATCAACTCATACTCCAGGATTTATGATCCAAATCACAAGATAAGGCTCTTCCATTGTGGTTCATTGGGTACAACTTCTTGGGTAGTTCATATCGATTTGAAGACCTGTGAACTAAGAAGATAAGTTATCAGCTTCATATATATCCAACATGGGACAGGCAGAGGATCACTACTGTTGCTCTTTCTAATTCAAGCAGAGAGAATAGGGAAGACACACATGTCACTGGTCAAGAGCAATTGTGAAATTCATCTGGACTTTGGCACCAGTTTCTTGATTAGGGCCCAGTCCTGCTGCCTAGGAGTGTTATTTTGTGATTCTTGACTTCAGCCTCTGAATCATCCTTTTTTTTCTCATAAGAAATGTCCTGTGTTTGTGTAGTTGAGAAGTTTGTCAGCCTACATTCTTCTCATAGAAGCTTGAGGGTCTTTTTTTAATTATAAACTGTCTAAAATAATATAATTCATTTAAATCCTTCATGAGTTTCTTATGAATAAAATTAGACAAAAGTAATTTTCACACTTCATAAGACAAAAGAAAAGCCTTACCACATTTTTTTTTCTGAGATAGGTGTTTCTCTACTTTGAGCTCCATGTGAGACTGATATGAGTAAATAACCTAGAGATTCTTAGAAGCTCAATTGTCTAATTCACAGATATACAGGTACACTCTTTCAAAATTCTGCTCTAAAGTTTTCTTAGCCAAATCCATGAGTTTGTTAGGTATTCATTCTAACTTCTATGCTGTTGAAGCCCACAATTTACCAATATGTTACAACTATATAATACAGCTCCTCTTTTCCCCAGTTTTATAAAAAATTTTTTTCTATTCTTTAAGCATTTACTAATAGTCTCTTTGGAAATTTCCTACCCACTACGCAGACCCAAAGCTACATTTTTAGGTTTCTGTCACCGGAGCACCCCATTTTTTAGCTACCAAATACTCCTACAGTCAATGTTCAATCAAAAATGTTAAGTCATTACAAGTATTATGAAATAGGGAATGTATTGAAGTTATAAAACTTCAATGAAAGCTGGAGAAGTAGAAATATGAAAAAGGGAGTTGGAGAATCAGAGTGAAGTCACCAAACATCCCTCCTGAAGCTGACATGTCTACCTGCCAGAGTGGGGTCACTAAGGAGAACAAAGAGGCTTGGTCTCTGCATCTGACCTGACCATGTGCCTGGGTTACTGGAGGGCAGCCAGACTAGCAGTCCAAAAGAAAGACTATCAAGTAAGAGAGACAGGAAAAGATGGGTTGGCACCCATATCTCTCACTGCCTCTATTAGAATGACCTTCAGAACATCACAGCTCCTACTTGTTTCTGCTTGCTCAACCCCATGTAATTTTCTTTTGTAGCCAACTCTGATTTGGAATTGCATAGTGAAAGGGATTCTGCAAAACATCATTGCAGCTAGCCAAGTTGTGCAATACCATACCAACATACTTCACTTCCAAAACCAATAAGATCTGGATATATGCAAAATTTTAAAATGTTCTCTGGACTAACTTCTGTATATCAAAAGTGTTCTCAAGAGTAACCAATTTATTTGTTATCTTTATTTCTAAAGTGAGGTGATTCTTGGTGGGCGAGCCATATTGACCAGCAGATGTGATACATGGAACTCTCTTAGATGTGTTAAATGTATATAGTGGTCTTAGCCTCGATGTATAAAATCAGTACCACTTACAATTGTTCTTTAAATTTTGTCACTATTATAAACTAAGCAAGACTTAAAATTTTTGTATGATGATTTTAAAAAATAAATTTAATAATAATTTTTACTTTAAAAATACTTTAAAAATAATTTTTATTTTTCAATTATAGTTATTATATAATATTATATTAGTTTCAAGTGCACAACATGATTAGATATTCATATAACTTATAAAGTGATCACTCCGATAAATCTAGTACCCAACTGACACCATACTGTTATTATAATATTATTGACTACATTCCTTACACTATATACTTTACATTCCCATGACTATTTCATAACTATTGATTTGTATTTCTTAATTTCTTTCCCTTTTTCAATCATCCTCTCACCTCCCTCCCAGATAGCAACCCTCAAAATGTTCTCTGTATCTTGAGTTTCTGTTTTTGTTTGTTTATTTTGTTCTTTAGATTCTTCATGTAAGTGAAATCACATGGCATTTGTGTTTCTCTGACATACTCCACTCAACACACTACTCTCTAGATCCATCCATGTTGTTGCAGATAGCAGGATTTTATGTATGTATGTATGTATGTATGTATGTATGTATGTATGTATGCATGCATGTATGTTTATGGCTGAGTAATGGTCCATTGTATATATGTACCACCTCTTCTTTACCCATTCATCCATTGATGGACATCCAGGTTGTTTTTATATCTTGGCTACTGTAAGTAATGCTGCAATAAACATATGGATGTGCATGTCCCTTTAGAATAGTATTTTTTTTTTTCCGAATAAATACCTTGAAGGCAGATTGCTGGATCCTTCTTTGTTTCTTGCTATAGCCTTTGTTTTAAAGTCTACTTTGTCTGGTATAAGTATTGCTACTCCCCATTTTTTTTTATATCCATTTTTCATGAAATGTCTTTTTTCATCCCTTTACTTTCAGTCTGTGTGTGTCTTTTGATCTGAAGTGAGTTTTTTGTAGGCAACATCTGTAAGGGTTTTGTTTTCTTATCCATCTTTTGATTGAAGCATTTAATTTTTTATTTGAAAAAAATTTTGATGGATATGTAGTTACTGCCATTTTATTCATATTTTTGATACATATTTTCTTTTTCTTCTTCAAGAAGTTCCTTTAACATTTCCTATAATACTGGCTTGATAAAATCCTTTAGCTTTTTCTTGTCTGAGAAGTTCTTTATCTGTTCTTCGATTCCAAATTATAGCTTTGCTGGGTAGAGTAATCTTAGTTGTAAATTCTCCTTGCTTTTCATCACTTTGAATATTTTCTGCCAATCCCCTCTGTCCTGCAAAACTTCTGTTGAGAAATCAGCTGACAGTCTTATGGGAGCTCCTCTCTAGCTAACTAATTGCTTTTCTCTTGTTGCTTTTAAGAAACTCTTTTTGTATTTAAGTTTTAGCATTTTAATGATGATGTGTCTTGGTGTGGGCCTCTTTGAGTTCATCTTCTTTGGAACTCTCTGAAATTAGGGAAAATTTCCATAATTATTTCTTCAAATAGATTTTCAATGTTTTGCTGTCTCTCTTTTCCTTCTGGTACCCTTATGGTGTGAATGTTGTTATGATTGATGTTATCCCAGAGGCTCCTTAAACTATTCTCATTTTTAATTTTTTTTTCTTGTTGCTGTTCTGATTGGGTATTTTCTGCTACCTTATATTCTAAATCACCTTCTGCTTCATTTAATCTACTGTTGATTTCTTCTAATGTATTCTTCATTTCAGTTATTCTTCATTTGTGACTGGTTCTTTTTTATGTTTTCTCTCTCCATTTTTATGTTTTATATATCTTTGTTAAAGTTTCCACTGAGTTCATCAACTCTTCCCCTAAATTTATTGAGTATCCTTATAACCAGTATTTTGAATTCTGCATGTGGTAGATTGATTGTCTTCATTTTGTTTAGTTCTTTTTCTGGAGATTTGTTCTGTTCTTTCATGTCTCCCTATTTCTGGCTGCCTCTCTGTTTTTGTTTCTATGTATTAGGTAGGACTCATAAGTCTCCTAGTCTTATTAAAATGGCTTTATGTAGTAGGGGTCTTATGGGGCCCAGTGGCACAGTCTTCCCTTGTCACATGAGCCAGATGCTCAAGATGTGTCCGTTTTATGGGTAGTGTGGGATGTTTGCTAATTGATAAAAGAGATTGACCCTTGGGCTAAGTGGTTGTGAGGATTGGATGATGAGGTGCAAACCCTATGGAACAGGATTCACTTCAACAGGGTTCTAGTGTCTGCTCAATTTGCCCTTCAGGTGTGTTCTCCTCAGATGTAGCCTTAGGTAGTGCTCTAGCTCTGGTTAAAGTCAGCCACTGGGTGTGCGGGCCCAAGGGCCTCCTGAGAGGGGCCTAGCTGCAGGCCAAGTTCATCTGCAGCCTATGCACTGCCCTGGCCACCTGGCAAGAGTCACCAAGCAATCCACAGATGGCTGCCACCTGTGCTAGGCTTAGAGGAGCCTCAAGAGGCAAGCTGCCAAGAGTGCTAGGCTTGGGGCTGCTCAGCAAGTAGTATAGGGCATGCCAAGGTCCAATGCTGCTTGTTTGAGTTTTGTGAACCTTTGAGAGATTTTAGGAAAGTTAACAGCATGAGCCAAAAGATGCAATTTGTATGGGGAAAAAAAAACACTGAAGGAAGATTGGGTGGGCCCAAAACTTGAGAGGGGTGGAGTCTCAGGGAATTACTTGGGCAGGGTGAGCTATGTCAGCTAGGTTAATAGAGACTAAGATATGGCAGCCTCCTGAGTCTGCACATTGAGGTCGGGGAGAGCCCAACTAAGGAACAGTGGATTCTGGCCAACGCTTTTTTGGGGGCAAAAACCATCCCACCTATCTTTGCCCTGAAGCCAGACAACACAGTTTCTCCCGATATGGAATCTTTTTGAGCTGCTGCCCCAGCTCTGGAGCTCAGAGTAAGTGAGTTTGTCAACAAGTAGGTCTGTGCATGGGCCCTTTAAGTGGAACATCTGCAACTCCTGAAGCCTTCTGTCTCACTTGGCCATTATCTCCGCTAGTTTTCACAGCCAGACATTGTGGATATCTCTCTTTCTGGCACTGGAACGCTGAGATGGGAAACCCAGTGTGGAGTCAACACCCATTGCTCCTCCAGAGGGACCGCTCTAGCAAAGATATTCTTCTCGATTCTCAATCGACACATGCAGCTGTGAAATGGCCTGTTTTGTATGTCTTTTGTTCTGCCAGACCTCTAGTGATCTCAGCGATGCTTATTCTGTAATTTTGTTGTAATTTTGATGTGGTCTCAAGAGGAGGGGAGCATAGCATTTACCCTCTATGCCATCTTGGCCAGCTCAGACCAACTTACAGTTTTGTTGTCTAGTTTTTATACTATACAGCCATCTTGCCGAAAGAGATTGCAATTACGTTGGGTGACAGAATAGGAAAGGTGCGAGTTATGTTTTATATTCTGTTTTTTTTTTTTTTTTTTTTTTTTTTTTTTTTTTTTTTTTTTTTTTTTTTTTTTTTTTTTTTTTTTTTTTTTTTTTTTTTTTTTTTTTTTTTTTTTTTTTTTTTTTTTTTTTTTTTTTTTTTTTTACTTAAGACAACAGGAATTTATTGTCTCACAGTTCTGGGGACCAGAAGTATGAAATCAAGATGATGGCAGGGCTTCCCAAAGTTCTAGGGGAGAAAGAACCCTTCCTTGCCTCTCCCAGCATGTACTGGCTATCAGCAATTCTTTTTTTTTCAGCTTTATTAAAATATATTAGACTATCAGTTACTCATAATTATGTTGTATAAGTCAATAAAGTTTTTTCAATTATATTTGGCGTACAGTAATATATTAGTTTCAGTTGTATAGCATAGTAATTAGAGAACTATATAACTCACACAGTGTTCACTCCACTAAATCTAATACCCTTATTCTCCATTACATATTTATTACAACATTGTTAACTATTTTCCTTATGCTACACTGGTTATTTTGTAACTATCCATTTGTACTTCTTAATTCCTTTGCCTTTTCCCGCCACCTCCCCTATCCCTTCCACATGGTATCCCTCAAAATATTCTGTGTCTATGAGTTTGTTTCTATTTTTTTTGCTGTCATTGTTTATTTTGTTCTTTAGATTCCATATAAATGTAAAATCATGCAATATATGTCCTTTACTATCTGACTTACTTCATTCAGCGCAATGCTCTCTAGGCCCATCAAGGCAATATCTTTTCCCATCCCCCTTCCTTTTAGTCTATGTGTGTCTTTTAATTGGAAGTAAATTTCTTGTAGGCAGCATATGTGAAGTCGTTTTCTTATCCATTCAGCTACCCTATCTTTTGGTTGGAGCACTTAATTCTTTTTCATTTGCAAGCAACACCTTCGATAAGGGTTTTATATTAAAACTATATTTTTATATATTTTCCCATTTGGATAGTTGTCTCTACCTTGTTGACAATTTCCTTGGATTATCAGAATTTTTTTATGTTGATGTAGTTTCATTTATTTTAGCTTTTACTTCTCTTGTCTTTGAGGTCAAATTCATAAAATCCTCTTTAAGCCCAAAGTCCTTGAGTTTAGTTCCTATGTCTTCTTCTATGTATTTTATTGTCTCAGGTCTTATATTCAGGTCCTTAATCCATTTTGAGTTAATTTTGGTGTGTGGTGATAGACAACAGTCTCCTTTCATTCTTTGGCAGTTGGCTTTCCAGTTTTCCCAGCACCATTTATTGAACAGGCTTTCTTTCTCCACTGTGTGTTTTTGGCTTTTTAATTGAAAATTATTTACCCATATAAATATGGGTTTATTTCTGGACTCTCGATTCTGTTCCACTGGTCTGTGTGTCTGTTTTGCTGCCAAAACTGTTTTGATTATTATAGTATAATTTGAAGTTGGGCAGAGTGATGCCTCCAACTTCATTCTTTTATCTCAGGATGGCTTTGGCAATTCGGGATCTTTTGTACTTCCATGTAAATCTGATGTTTTTTGTTCCATTTCTTTTTAAAATACTGATGGGATTTTAATGGGGATTGCATTAAATCTGTATAATACTTTACGTAATATGGTCATTAGAACTATGTTGATTCTTCCAATCAAAGAACACAGAATATCTTTCTATTTCTTTGTATCTTCTTCGATTCTTTTAAATAGGGTAGTGTTGTTTTCATTATATAGGTCCTTCACATGTTTTGTTAAATTTATTCCTAGGTATTTTATTCTTTTTGTTACAATTGCAAAAAGAATTATTTTTTTCCATTTCTTTTTCTGACACTTCGTTATTAAAGTATAGGAATGCTATAGATTTTTAAGCAATGATTTTGTATCCAGAAACTTTACTGTATTCGCTTATTATTTCCAATAGTGTTCTTGTGGAGTCTTTAGAATTTTCTATATAGAGATTCATGTCATCCACAAATAGTGACAGTTTGACTTCTTTGTTTTCTATGTGGATGCCTTTTATATCTTTCTTTTGTCTGATTGCACATGCTAGGACCTCCAATTTTATAATGAATAACAGTGGCGATAGTAACAAGGCCTTGCCTTGTTCCTGATCTTAGAGAGAAGGTTTTTAGTTTTGCATCATTAAGTATAATGTTGGCTGAAGGCTTATCATATGTGGTTTTTATTATGTTAAGATACTTTTCTTCTATACCAATTTTGTTAAGTGTTTTGATCATAAATGGATACTGTATCTTGTCAAAGGCTTTTTCTGCATCTATTGATATGAACATATGATTCTTATATTTTAATTTATTTATGTGGTATATCATGTTAATTGATTTGCATATATTGAACCTTCTGGGATGGTCATGGTGTATACTCTTTTTAATATGTTGCTGTATTCAGTTCGCTAGTACCTTATTTAGAATTTTTGCATTTGTATTCATGAGACGTGTTGGTCTGTAGTTTTTTTTGGTGTGTGTGTTATCTTTACCAGATTTTAGTATCAGGGTAATATTGGCCTCATAAAATGAGTTGGGAAATATTGCCTACTCTTTGATTTTTTTGGAAGAATTTGTTGAGAATAGGCACTAAATCTTCTATGAATATTTGGTAGAATTCACTGGTAAAGCCATTAGTTCTGAACTTCTACTTATTAGCAGGTTTTTTATTATTGTTTCAATTTCCATACTGCTGATTGGTATGTTTAGATTTTTTCAGATCTTCTTGATTCAGTCTAAGAAAACTCTATTTTTCTAAGTACTTGCCCATTTCTTCTAGGTTATTAAATTTGGTATTATATACTTTTTCATAGTATTCTTGTATGACCCTTTGTATTTCTGTGATGTCCATCATAATTTTCCTTTTTTCATTTCTGATTTTGTTTATTCATGTCCTTTCTCTTTTTTTCTTTAGTCAGGCTAGCCAGGGAGTTCTCAATTTTATTAACCTTCTCAAAAAAACAGCTCTTTTTTGCATTTATTTATTTTTATTTTTATTTTTTTGTTTTTAATTTTATTTATTTCTGATCTAATCTTGACCATTTCTTTCCTTCTACCGACTTTGGCTTCATTTGTTTTCCTTTTTCTAGTTTTTAAGATGAAATGTTCAGCTTTTTATTTGGGCTTGTTCTCATTTTTGGATTTAGGCCTGTAATGATATGAACTTTTCTCTTATGACTGCTTTTGCCAGGTCCCAAAATTTTGATATGTTGTACTATCATTATCATTTGTTTTTATGTATCTCTTGATATCTCTTTTAATTTATTCTCTGACCCAGTTATTTTTTAGTAGCATGTTGTTTAATCTCCATGTATTTGTGATTCTTCCTAATTTATTTTTGCGGTTGAACTTTAGTTTCAGAATATTATGGTGGGAGAATATGGTTGGTATGGTTTTAACTCTCTTATATTTGTTTGTGGCTATCTCTGTGCCCCGTATGTGGCCGATTCTTGAGAATGTTTCATGTGCACTAGAGAAGAATGTATAAGCAGCTATTTTGGGGTGAAAGGTTCTATAAATGTCAATTATGTCCAATTGATCTAATGTGTCATTTAAGGATCAATATTTCTTATTGATTTTATGTTTGGATGATCAGTCCAAATCCGACAGTGAAATATTTAGGTTCCCTAATATGGTAGTGTTTTGGTCTGTTTCTCCCTTTAGTTTTGTTAGTAATTGCTTTATATATTTCAGAGCTCCCTGATTGGGAGCATAGATATTATTAAGTGTTATGTCTTCTTCTTGCATGATTCCCTTTATCATTATGAAGTATCTCTCAGTATCTTTCTTTACCTTTTTGATTTTGATATTAGTACAACTATTCCCACTTTTCTCAGAATGCCATTTACTTGAAATATCATTTTCCACTTTTTCACTTTGAGTCTTTATTTGTCTTTGGAGCTGAGATGTGTCTCCTGAGACATCATATAATTGGGTTTTGTTTTTTGATCCATTCTGCAACTCTGTGCCTTTTTATTGGTAAGTTCAGTCCATTTACATTTAGTGTGATTATTGAAATATGAGGTCTTCTTTTGGCTATTTTATCTTTTGCTTTTTGGTAGCTCGGAGTGAATTGCTTTTTTGTCCCTGTGTTTCTGTTTTCTTCAGTTTGGTTGGGTTTTGTGGTTTTTACCTCTGGTTCTTCTTGTTTTATGTTATATACTTCAGTTCTGAATCTTTGGTGTGTGGTTACCATTATGAATATGTAAAGGATAATGATACATATACAGTCATCCATATTCTTCTGCCTGTGCCTTATCTCCATTCATCTTTATGAGTTTGATCTTTAAATCCTCCCCTTTTCAGTCATTGCTATCTTAATTTGTTCCTATGTATGCTGAACGTTCATTACTATCTTGTTATAGCAATTCTCTTCTTATTATTTAAGCATATAATACCCTGTTCTTAGTAAGGATTGCACTCTTCTGATTCTATTTGCCTGATAGTCATTTTACACCTAATTATGTTTTTTTTTTGTCATTTTGTTTTATGTGATCTGACCCCTTTCAGTATTTCCTGTAGTGCGGAACTTGTAGTGGAGAAGTTCCTCAATTTTTGTATATCTGAAAAGGTCTTAATTTCTTCTTTATATCTAAAGGAGAGCATAACTGGGTACATTATTCTAGGCTGGCAGTTCCTTTCACTTAATAGTTTAAATATTCAATTCCATTCCTTTCTGGCTTGTAAGGTTTGCACTGAGAAGTCCAATGACAATCTATTGAGTTTTCCTTCATCAGTTACTGTTTTCTTCTCCTTAGCAGCCATGAAAATTCTGTCTTTGTTGTTGTTTTTTGATAACTTTAATATAATGTGTCTTGGTGAAAGCCTTTTTGGTTGAGATAATTGGGTCTTCTGTTGACTTCTTGAATTCCAAGCTCCAGCTCATTTCTTAGATTTGGGAAATTCTCTTCAACTATTTTTCTGAAAATTCTCTCTAGTTTCTGCTCCATTTCATTGCCTTTGATAATGTCCATTATTCTTATGTTTCCTCTCCTGATGGTATTAGCTAGTTCTTAAATTTCTCTTTCATTATTTTTCATTCTTCGGTTTCTCTCTTCTTCCTTCTGATGCATTTCTAGATTTCTGTCTTCGATATCACTGATCCTTTCGTTCATTTGGTTGACTCTATTTCCCAAGCTTGTTATTTCATTTTTTGACTCTTGCAGTGTGTTCTTCATCTCCAGAAGTTCTGTTTGGTTCTTTTTGAGGGTTCAGTGTTCTTGCTCTGCTCATCCATTTTTTTAATATTCTGAAATTATTAATATGATTCATTTTGGAATGCACCGAATTTTTTCAGATACCATCCTGAATTCCTGTCATTTAAGTCACATATTTCTATGTCTGTAAGTTTATTTGCTGAAGATTTTTCTTTTTCTTTCTAAACTGCTTTGTCACCTTGTTTGTTCATGGTGTTTAATGGACTATTTCTCTGCCTGGGCATTATTGAAAGTGTACTCTGCTTTTTTTCAGAAAGGTTTATTATATCAAAGGCTCTCTTTAGCGTGTTGCAAAGAAGGCACTTTTCTTTTGGTTTTCAGTTGGTGGTGTCTAAGCCTCTTGGATCCCTGCTTTATATAAATTCTAAATAATGCCTTATTTATTTTCTTATAGATATTTAATCATGCTCACTACCTTCAATTTTAGTCCCTGTCAGTGTCAGCAACAGTCTTAATAGCTTTTTCTCAGATTCCGCTAGGGCTCCATGGTGTTCTGTCTCAGAGAGTATAGGAGGAGGGACTCTCTGGGTTAGGAGTTGCAGGTAGCAGCTCAGCCTCAGTTTTGCAACTGGGGTTGGTCAAAATTAACTGTTATTTCTCTGTTGTCCAATAATGCTTCTCTGCTTTCTACCCTAATGACTGGGCTCTGCCTCCAGCTGTGTGGAATTCAAATCTTTTCCAGGAAGGGCTATTCAGGGAACTCACTGCAGGAATTAACCGCTACTCTTCCCCTCCCCCTCCTCCTGCAGGGAGCTCCAGAGGCTGCAAGAGGCAGCTTCTTTATTTCTCCCAGTCCACAGCCCAATAACCGGGGTTCTGACCTATGGTAGCTCTTATGCACAGATCTCACCCTGAGACATACTGATGTGCAGTTTGGGTGTTTTTTCTGTTGTTGGTGAGTTTTAGATGTTCAGCTTATTGTTTCAAGGGGAGAGATCTGGGAATATCTCTCACTCCATCATATTTCCACAAAGTCCTCTGATTTCTGTTTTTGGTACATATTTTTTCTTCTGAAAGAGGTTTCTCCAACATTTCTGGTAATACTGGCTTAGTGTTAATGAATTTCTTTAGCATATTTTTTTTTCTGGGAAGCTCTTTATCTGTCCTTTAATTCCAAATAATAGCTTTGCTGGATAGAGTATTCTTGGTTGTAGATCCTGGGTTTTCATTACTTTGAATATTTTGTGCCAAGCCTTTTTTGTGTTGCATAGTTACTTTTCAGAAATCAGTTGTCAGTCTTATGGGTGTGCCTTGTAGGTAAATAACTGCTTTTCTCTTGCTGCTTTTAAAATTCTCTCTTTGTCTTTAACTTTTGGTATTTTTATTATGATGTGTCTTGGTGTGTACCTCTTTGGGTTCCTCTTTCTTGGGACTCTCTGAGCTTTCTGGGGTTGTATTTCTATTTCCTTCACCAGGTTAAGAAAGTTTTCCATCCCTATTTCTACAAATATATATTTAATGTCTTGTTTTCCCTCTTCAGGTACCCTTATGACACAAATGTTATCTTTAATTGTGTCCCATAGGCTCTTTAAATTATAATTATATTTTTGGTTTCTCTTTTCTTGCTCTTCTGATCAAGTTTTCTTATTTGATCCTCTTATTTCTGCACTCTGTTGATTCCCTCTAATATACTCTTCATCCCAGATAACATATTCTTCTTTTGTTATTTTAAAAAATGTTTTATATCTCTATTTTATGTTTTATATCTCTTTGTTAAAGTTCTCACTGAGTTCTACTCTTCCGCTAAGTTCACTGAGCATCCTTATAACAAGTGTTTTGAACTCTGCATTTGTTAGATTGCTTGACTTCGTTTTTCCTGAATCTCTTTGTGTTATTTCATAATGTATTTTCTTCTTTGTCTTCCTGTTTTGGCTGTCTTTCTGTGTCTGTTTCTATGTCCTAAGCAAACCTCCTAAGTCTCTTGGTCTTATTAGAGTGGCTTTGTGTTGTAGGTGTTCAGTGGCACAATTTTGAGAGGGGTTCTGCTACAGGTCAAGTTTAGCCCCAGCCTATGCCCCTCCAGGGCTACCTGTTAAGATTTGGGAAGCAATACACAGATGCTGCTCTTATAGTTTTGCTCAAAAGACCATGCCAGAAACTGCGGTCAGTTGCCATCAGTCTGGATCTTGGAGCTGCTCAGCAAGAGGCACACCACTCGTTGAGGACACAAGTGGATGTGGCTGAGTAAGGCCGCAAGTTGGAAGTAGCAGAGTTTCAGGAAATCCTCTGGATGGAGCAACTTTTATTATCCAGTTTGATGATGTCTCAGCTATCGCAGTGCTGCATCCACACACTGGGAGCAGGGAGGACTCAACAAGGGAACAACAAATACCACCAGCACTTCTGCTTGGATGAAAGCTTCACCTCCAGGCCTTGCTCTAATAACTCAGAATCCCCCTGTAAGTCCTTGGTGCCCCCTGAGCAGCTGTCCCAGAGCTGGTGCTCAGAATAAGCATGTTTATCACTGCTAAAGTCCAGTCAGGGACACGGCCCCTGTAAGAAGAATATCCACAGCTACCAGCTACAGCTGCCAGCTGCAGCTGCCATAGCCTCTGTCTCAATCAGCCACTCAGCCACTCAGCCACTCAGCCTCTCAGACCAGGCAGCCTCATGTCTTTGCCCCCTTTTACCTCCTACCATTGCAGGGTGATTATATTTTTCTCCCTAGTAGTAGGACTTCTATTCATCTATATCCCAGGCAACTCTGCTTGCTGTTTGCTCTATGTTTCTGTTACCACTTTGACATGGTCACAAAGCCTCTATCATCTATGTTATTTTGCCCAGTCTCCTTTTTATTATTCTTAAATGCAGGTAGGATCAAGTCACTTCCTCATAGAAAGTCTTTCAGTCATGCCTTCATCCAGTTCTGTCTAGCCTTGATCTTGCTGCTCCTTTCTCAGTTCCAGCTTTATAGCTCAGAATTGCTGGATTCATTGTGTGCTGCTGGGCCTCATACTCCTTTTTTCTCCCTGATGTGCCTTCCCATCCCCCATCTATTCAATTCAACCCCTTTCTACTCAGGGGATTCCAGATTCTGCTCAACATCACTTCCAGGAAGCCTTTGTTTAATCCTGCCACCCCACATGCAGAGCAGAACTGATTATTTCTGTTTCTGCTTCTTGGGCTGCTTTACACACACCTATTTTATGGTACATGTTATGGTCTAGTAGAGCACCTGCTTTATCTGATTGCAGATCTAGCTAATGAGCTTCAGGGGGCAGATATAGATTTTATTCTCCATTATATCCTTAGCCACAGGATGAGACTGGCACATAGATCTTTATAAATATTGGTTAAATACGAATGTGCCCTGTACCTTACAATTAACCATAATACCAGCCAGAATTAACATGAAATGTTGATATGACCATCAGAGTTGAGATAAAGAGTGGGATGTCTCCATGACTACCCAGATTCCTGCAATAGAAATTCTAGGGAGATCAAGAAGTGCTGAGAGGCAGAAAGAGCTTGACAATCTGGTGGCAAAGACCACAATTCCAAAAGGAAGATAAATGTGTTAGTGTCTCCAGCCCACCTTTAAATTACCTCTGTCCCATACAATAAATGCACTGCATTTATCATCCATCAAGATTGAGATGTCTTCTTACACTGTGTGAATTTTTCCATGGCCTGGACTGGTATCAATGAGAGCTTCATTTTCTTAATCCAACCAGTGTTAAGACAAGGCATGTAGGATCTTAAAAATCTTGCATGATCAGACATTACTAGCCCCAGCCATAATCTCACATTTATACGCTCACACACAAACACATTCACATAGCATTTTCTTCCTTTTACATCACGCAGTCAAGAAACTGCCAAACTAGAAAAAAGAACCCCAGCAGGTTTTGATGCAGACAGAACACTCTTAAAAGTCCTAACACACAAATGGGAAACAATAAGTCAAGACAAGCCCCATCCTTCACTATTGATTTTTTAAAATTATAAATGCAACCTACCATCAGTTTGAAAAAAAAATTAAAATTTATGAAATAAAATAAATCTTATTTTATCTTCCCTTTCCACTTAGACTCCCTCATCCATAAACCCTACTCCCTAGAAATGTCCACCATTAATATTTTGGTATCTTTCATGATATGTTCTATGTATATTTAGGTACATACATATGTTTTTGAATGCAAATATAAACAAATTATACATATTGTTCTGCAATCTGTTTTCACTTCTTTTTTTCTCAATACTTTTCACAAGTTCTACAGTATCTTATATTAACATGATAACAGTTTTCTTTGTATTTGCATTTTTATGTTCCTTATTTTCCTAGCATTTTATTTTCAGCTTTTATTTTGTGTTCTTCTTAGATATAATTTTTTTACATAACATGTATATGTATTTTTTAATCTTAAACTGTTTGTCTCTACTTTTACTAGGACACTTCAGAGAACTCTGTGTATGGCTATGCTACTCCTTTAGTTTCTTCCTCCTTAGTTTAGATATGCTATTCATTTAATTTGTAATCACCTCTTTTTTGTTTTCTTAAATTGACTGATTTGTCAAGTGACTTGTTCTTCTCATTTTTAACTTTACATCAATTTGGAAGTTTCTCTATAATTTTAATTCTACTCGTGATTCCTTCCCTTATCAACATTTATTTCTCTACTATTATATGAAAAGAAGTTTCCAAGTATCTACACTTCTCAGAGCCTCTACTTTACACATCTTCTCCTTCTCCTCATTTAAGAAGATTATTAAAATTCCTTTATTTCTCAGATCTTAATCCCAAATGCTTGCATCTGGCTGACATAGTTTACTCTTTTTAGTTACAGATGCAGTGATTACTGCATCATACCCTGGCCTAACCAGAATAATACAATGCAGCTCCATCCAAAGAAATCTACTAAAGCTCTGACACATCTGCAGAACTCACTCAGCCCATAATTATACACTATATGTATGCCTGTGTGCTAACATCCACATTCCAATTTGGTCCTTAAGGACTTGATTTGGGATCTCATTCAGGTGCATGAGCACAGCTTCCAAGTGCAGATTCTATTGTATTTAATGTCCCTGAACAGTATAACTACTGTCTTCTATCTACTCCAAAGCCACCTGCTAGCTACTGATGGCCCTCAGTTCTCTCTACACCCCATACCGCTTACATTCTTGGCACTTCCTGTGAACAAACTTATTATATTTCCTAAAATCTACTTTTTTTTTTTTCAGGATACAAGTAATAGCATCAAGTTAACAACATTCCCATGGGGCATGCCACCATACTCATCATGTGTTGGAAGAAATATGCCATTTATTTAAATCCACCACTTCATTATCCACAGTGATCTGAGATTTGTCCAATAATTACGTACATAATAAAGATCATGCATACATGCATAGAGAGAAGTTAGCATTGGAGAATCTAGAGTAGGAACAGCAGAGATGGGAACTCTAAGAAATAACTGGGGTTTGATTCCTTAAAACAATGTAGAGAATATTTCACAAACATATTTTGTCATCTGAAGTTATTCCATAGGACATTAAAACATAAGTGTTTTTTTTTTTTTTTTTTTTTGCATGGCAACTTCCAAATCCACCATCAGTTATGCATGGATTTCTCTGAATTCCCATTCAAATGTCCAACTTTGTGGTTGGCTGAGAACCTCTTTGTTTCCAGCCTAAGTGGAACATGGAGCACCTCAGTAATCAGATTCAAGGAGAGGCACATGTGTAGAGATAAAGAGCACTAATGACACTCAAACCTTAAGCTGAGTATTGTCCTAAAAGGAAAGAGTGCACATGTCAATTATCTTATGGGTATTCGGCAAAATAAACACTTTTAAACTAAAATAAATTACTTTGACAAACATGTTTTGCACATAAATAGAATAGTGACAAGGTTTGACATATGCTGATATCTTAGGAATTAGAAAAAGCATTACAGCTACTATCCAAGGTGAATTGAACTGGTTACTGGAAAAGTCAAACAATTATGCAGGAAAGAGGGGAAGATGAGGGATGGCACGTGCCTGTTTCTAAGAAGCTCATGACCTAATAAAAGAAACTTTGGGCAAATCATCACAACTCAGTGAGATAAGAACTACGTGTATCCTATACAGCAGAGAGAACAGCAAGAGTACTCCCTTCCA
Organism: Macroglossus sobrinus; assembly: GCA_004027375.1. NCBI lineage: Eukaryota > Metazoa > Chordata > Mammalia > Chiroptera > Pteropodidae > Macroglossus > Macroglossus sobrinus. The sequence goes on from PVKZ01000695.1 coordinate 257,781, forward strand.
TCTAGAAGGAAGCAGAGTGGTGACATGGAAGCTTAAAGAGGACCAAGAAGAAGAGTGAGAGATGCCATCATTTGGAAAGAGGGCATTTCAGGTCCAGTAACAAGGTACAGATGGAAAAGTGAGCCAGTACAGTCTGTTCATATCAACATAAATTTTGCAAAATGGGTGGAGATAGGGTAAATGTTCCAGCCACAGTCCCCAGAAAATTAGAGAAGTAAGCAGAAGCCATGTCATAAAGGTTGTTTCCATTAAGAAGTATAGCTTTAATGCTATAAATTAGTAGTCTTCAAATATTTTTGCTCAAGTGTCTATTACAATGATTTTGAAAGCGTATGTCTCTCATGTACATTTCTTATGGGACTTGGAACATTTTTCATCATAAGCTTAAGTAACTTTAATAGATATAATTCTTTGTCTATTGTAAATATTTACATGAAAAACTATTACATCACTTATTATATCCAAGGGAGTCTAAACACTATACAATTTGATACCTACCCTATGACCCATTTTCAAAAGTACATGAACAATGTATTTCTAAAAGTCAGAAATTTTACATAATTTCTTTTTATGTCCTTAAACTTACTGAGAATAAATTTGTTTTTTTTTCCTTTTTTTGGGGTGGGGTGGGGGAGGGGTAGCACTTTATTGGATCTCTTGGTTATGTAAAGAAAAGCCCCAGGCCCAAAAGGCATAGAAAGTTGAGACAGGTGGGATTTCAATTGTTCTGCAACAGGGTTCTCAAAACTTTGGGGCATCAGGATCATCTGGAAGGCTTGGTAAAATATGGGTGGCCAGTCCCTCATCTACCCCAATCCTGAGATTCTGGCCCAGCATGATTGCTGCGTTCCTGACACATTTCATGTAAGGTTCCAGCTGCTGTTTTTTGAACAGATTTTTAAAAACTGTTTACCTTTTTTCATTAAAAAAAAAAAGTGCTGCTCAATCCCAGAGTTAATTTAATAGTGGACATAGGAATGCTATATTTTCTACAATTTGACATTTTCAGTGATTGAGAATTATGAGATTTTATAAATAGAAATATCACTGCTAAAAACAGAATGCTATAAATAGAATGATATCATTTGTTTCCAAAGACTATTGATATATTAGAGCGATGTGAAAATAATAGTAAAACCAAGATATTTCATGGCACTTGAGCAAACATTAGGGGTAAGGTCAGGACTGCAATCTATGAGTTATCTTGGGGTAAACACTGTAGCCATAAGTGCCTCAGGGCAAACAGGAAATGGGTCAAAGAGATTTTTTGTCTTCTGGCCCCAATGAGAATTTTGGGAGGCCAAGGATTCAAGCTGCAGAGGATGTAGTATAGAGGACTCTACTCTGGGAAACCAGGCCCCTATCAAGGTGGTGTGAAGCAGGAGGAAAGAAAGACATAAGAGCCTTTTTTAATAAAGAGAACTGGTTCAAAAATAGAAGTTGCACAAGAGTTGTGACTTTGTTTAAATTATTGCCAAATTGCCAGCACCCAAAACATCATCAGGCACAATAAGCTTTCAACAAATGTTGAGTGAATAAATAATGCAGTCTGCCTGAGAACTTAGCTTTCCTGCTATGATACTGTGTGTTCCACACAGGAACCTTACCCTAGGAAAGTGAGGAGCCTTCCTGTACTTGGAGCAGTGTGGGACATGTTGGCTCCGGCCCTGACAGAAGGCAAAGGTGAGATGCCAGGGGCAGCAGCTCAGAGCAAGAGTCAGCTGGCAGCAACCAAGAGAATAATGGTTACAAAATTTTAGCAGAAATTGGGAGTATAAACCAAACTTCCAATGTTATCACAGAATGGCAGTTCCAGTAATTTAATCCAAGAGAAGATGAGAAATTTGGGCCTCCAATGAAATACACGTTAGGTAAGAAAGGTAGTTATTTGGTCTTACAGGATATTGACAGAGTCATTTCACTTTCCCGAGCTTCAATTCTTCTATATGCAAGTTAAAGTTTTAAATACAGGACCTCTGGATGCCCTTCTAGTTCAGAAAGTATGGGATTTGCTAGTGATTTTTCATTAAACATAAGAGCAGTTGGCCCTGTGTATATGGACTTGCTCTGAGACAAAGTCAAGTGCCTTATTTTTTCAGGGGAAGCTCCAAAACCAAAAATGATTGACATCACGTGAAAGCCAAAACCACAGTATTTACTAACAGTTCTTTGTGTCCTCAAGTTTGGGAAATATTATTATTTTCCACCTTAAATTAACACAGATAGTCTGTGTTTTCTGATAGATGTGATCTCTCTCTTTCATGAAGACAAGTTTAAGAGAATTGTTTAGGAGAAGCATTTTAGACAGTTTGGCCAAATGCAAAAAATGAGCATTCTGGGATGCTGTGTAATTTAATCATGAAAACCCTACACATATCTTCTAAGAGTGTAAAACACCCTCTCCCCACCTACAGACCACTCAGGTACTTTTCATGATGTTAAACCTTAAGGACTGCATAGAGTATTCTTGTTATAAAACCATTCTGTTTTGTAATGAAAGCCAAGTCTGACACTCTTAGCACTGCTCAGTGACACAGGAGCAGTGTGGCAACAGGATAGGGATACAAAAGTAAGACAATTCAATGACTGGGACATTGGCTAACATGCTGAGTACAGTGCCTGGAGGCCCGAGCTAACATTTGCCAGAAAGCAAATACATGAGGACTTCTGCAAATTCCACCCAAGCCAGCTTTTGTTGAATTTGTGCAGAAAATCTTCCATTTGCTCCTTCAGATCCTCTCTCTACTCTTCCTCCCAGCTCTGTGCCCTGGGAGACTGAGCAGTAGAAACATATCAGTAAGTGCTTACCTTCTAGCTTCTGGTTGAATTAAGCCCATGAACCTCAGCAGCAGATTCCAGAGGAGAGAGGAGGGAAGGATATCCTCCCAGCTTCTCCCCCTGGGGTCACTCAAGTGCAATCAATAGGCCTTCCACTGTCACTTGACTACCAGGGCTGTAAACAGGTGAACAGGTGAACAGAGTATAGCAAAACCACAGAGAGAGCACAGAACTTTGGGACAGTTCTGTGCTCTCTCTGTGGTTTTGCTATTCTCTGACTACTTTTTGTACATAGCATTTTTTTCAATAGGATGCTGACTGTCTCTGTGTTTAACCAAAGCTCAATATAATCTGGAAAGAATATGGGAATAGTAAAAAAAAGTTCAAAAAAGGAAAAATAAATAACTATTATGATGAAGTGAAAGAAGGCAGGAGAACTAAGAATTTTTTATAGAAGGTGGAAAGGAAGTCTTCACTATTATGGGCTCTTTAAGAAGATAAAAGCAGTAAGCAAGAGTAAGGAAATGCAGACTTAACTTTCATCTACCTTGGAAATGTACCTGAACTTGGGCAAGTTAGCCCTTCTGGGGTCAGTCTCTTCCTTTATGAAACAAGGAATGCTGGACTGAAGTGAAGGATATGGTGTGCCTTTCAGCTTTTAACCAGATTTTCACCATGTTGACCCTATGACTTACTCTTACACTTTCCTTTATTTTGTAACTTCCCCCAGCCCTGAGGGTGTTGCCCCAAACACAGAGTGGTTAAAAAACAAATCCTTATTTCGAAAATAGCCACCATGTCCCCCATGTTCCCATCCTCAAATCAATCAACATAATCCTTCTGTGATGATGTACTACTGAAAAGGTCACAAAGATGTAGTAATGGGTTAAGGGTAAGAGCCTACGTGCTAATCGCCACGTCTCACTTCTGGACACCTGTCTGCTTGAAAAGTTATTGTTTGACTATTATTCCTGGGAATCTAACAGTTACCCATGGGAACCTAACATTTTAACAGTACGCTTTCTGCTTCTGTACCCCCGCTTGCACAACCCACCTTTAGGTTGACAGGTAGTGAATAGAAGAAATATAGACCTTTGCAACTAAGACAAAATGATTTATAGGATTTAGGGCTTAAAACCCTTGTACCTTTATGTTTCGGGGCTGCTCCTTTGGAAGGACAGCTGCCGGCTAATAAACTGACTCTAATATCAGAGCACTCAGGTTGAGTCTAGTTATTCCGGTCTCAACACTTCTAAGGGTCTTCAGCTTCAGGATATGACCCGCACCCCCATCCTCCCAGCTTCACACCGACCCACTAGTTAAAGAACAGGACAGGATACACAAAAAGCAGTCGTTATTAAGCATTTACTATATGCAAGGCAGTGCCTTTGTATTCTTGTTCTCTACATTACCAAAATTCTCACCTACTTAAAAATCAAATTTAAAATCAAATTTGTTTTGTAGTGTAAGCTCTGGCATTTTTTATTTTTGTAATGCAAGTGCTTGACTTAAGCTTTGATTGCTGAAGCATCCCCTTCAAAGATGACTATATCTTGAATAAACAAAGAGCCAGGCTGCCTCCCCAGTCAAGGCTCCTGTTTTAGAGATATGGTTGATTTCGTACTGACCTTTTGGGCTACTTGTTTGTTTTTCTCTTCCCCTGTTTTAAATTCTCACTCTTATGTTTTAAATTCACCAATAAAGAATGAGCCTGAAAAAACTTAGGCCTCCATCCTCAACCCCCCAAAAAGCTGAAGCCAAAATTCTTGTGAGCACATGCTTGCTCTGTATCTTTCTTCCTCTATTCACAATTTCACCATGTGGCCCCAGGAGTGCTGTATAATTTCCAGGTCTTGTAAATAGTAAATCTGTATATTTTCAAAGTTTCCTAATGGTTGTTGCTGGAGGACAACTTGCAATCATGGTAAGAACCACAAGGGCCAGTCCCATCACAACAATGGTCTTTAATAGGCTAAGACCAATACAAAACACCTTTTTATGGCAGATAAGGTTTTTCATAATCTAAATTGTGTTGGCTTTACTTACCGCCCTGTCCTCATCCTGTATTTAGTTAAACAAACTCTTATATAGCACTTACTATATACCCGGTATTGTTCTAAATGCTTTACATATGTTAATTAATTTGATCCTTGTAACAACACTAACCGGTAATATATTAGTTAGGGCAGGCAAAGTTGTTATAACAAATTAACACAAAATATGAGTGGCTTAATACATAAAGGATTATTTCTCATTATATGTAAAATGTGTTTCAGGGAGGGCTCTGCTCAACATCACCACTCAGAAACCCAGGCTGACAGAGGTACTTGTAGTTTTACCATATAGAACACATGGCCCCTGCAGAAGGAGAAAAGAAAACAACCGGGAGGCACACTCACATTGATTGGCTTGATGTGAAGCTTAACCCATCATTGCATACACCGTCTGTTGGTCAGATGTATTCAGTACCAACTTATCTATACGAGAAAATGGAAAAATGGAAAGAAAGAATACATGTGATGTTTGGTGAGCACAGTGTCTCTGCCACAGATAGGAAATACTAGTATTTTTCTTAGAGAGAAGAAAATTTTTTTCTTAAAGGCACGGAAAGGTTATGTAACTGGTTTAAGGTCACTTAGCTAGTTGGTTGCAAATCCAAGATTTATACCCAGGCAGCCTGGCTCTACAGTCCACATTATCGACTTCTATTGTAGGCAACCTCCTTACTCCCCACTTATTTATTCACTCTCCACTCCACACTATGCCTCCAAACATGTGCTTTTAACAACACATTCTTCTTTTTCTGAAACATTCTTTCCAACTAAATATGCTTGGTAATATCCTATTTATTTACCCTTCACAGTGCTACTTCAGTAATGTGCGATGATAGCCTCACATTTGCCTAAAGAAGAAGGCACTTTGACATTTGAACTCCCCAAAATCTTTATATGTAATTAGGATATAGCACTTATCACATTTAACCTTTGTGTGTTGTATATGTATATCTATGTGATTCTTCTTCCCAGCTAGAATGAACTCAGAGACTGTGTCATATACATTTATCTTCCTAGCATCTAGCAGGGTATCAGGCATATGTTGTACACAATTAAATGAGTGCTAAATAGATGAGTAAATGAATCAATAAATCTGTGCGTGAAGGACTAGTAAATTGGAGGGGCTAATAAAAACAGCCAGAGATGAAACAAGAATCTTTTATTGAGCACCAACTCTGTGCCAACCATTATTGCTGGACTTTTTTGTGCAAGTAGAGGTGTTCTACAAATGGATTTCAACATACTTTCACACTGGAAATGGGGTCAAAATAAGAAATCTGAAACTGAGAAATTTGCTCTCTTTGGTAATTCCTTAGGCAGAAACTAAATTTGTGTTTTTTTATTATGGGTGGCATGGCTTTGATGAGACCTCATGATCATATACATATGTCAAATACACGCTTCTAATTTGCTGGGTAGCTCATACACTGGTGAAGTCACTGAAATGTTAAATCAGAGTAAATAACTTTGCCTCATATTTCTGAGAGAAAGTAAACAACTAGGTAGCAAGCTTTTTCAAACACATATCTGCCATCTTGTTATTCTGATTGAAGTGTTTCCACTCTTGTCCAAGGTCCCCTTCTCAGAAGCCTGTGTCCTTCCTGCAGTCTTTCTGGCATCATTATCTGCCTCACCAGTTCTCTACTTCCTACTGGATGTTTCCATGGATACATGAACATGCCCAGAAGATCTTTTCCTGAAAAGAATGCCTTCCTGACCTCATGCCAGTTCTCCCTCTGTTCCCTCTTGCATCAAAACTGTCCATACTCACCATTTCTTCTTCCTCACTTTCCATTCCCTCCTCAGGCAACTCCAACTAGGTCCCAACCTGTACAGCTGCTCCTAATCTCTCCTCTTGCCCCTAAAATCCATTCTCCACCGAGCAGACTGAAGGGTCCTTTTAAAACCTGAGTCAGGTCATGCCACTTTTCTTTTGAGATTTTTGCCAAAATTTCTTTTATTTCTTTAATTTATGAACACAAGTGTTTTCATTTATCTATAGTATAGGAAACTCACTGTTGAATATTCACTTTAAAAAAGAATTTATTTTATTAGTTTTAAGTATACAATACATTGGTTAGACATTTATATAGTTTATAAAATAATCTCCCTAATTTCTCTTTCTCTCCTCTAGCTCCCACTTAGCCATTATATTAATGCTAACTTCATTCCCTATGCCATGTTCCCCATCTGCATGACCAACTACTAATTTGTACTTCTTTAATCCTTCACTTCATTCCCCCAGCCCCCTCCCTCTCCCCTTTGACTGTCATCAATTTGTTCTCTATATTTTTGAGTCTGTTTTTGATTAGTTTGTTCTTTTTGTTCCTTAGATTTTGCATATAAGTGAAATCACATGCCACTTCTTCCTAAAACCCCAATGACTTCTTATCATTCTCAGAATAAAATTTTAAGTGCATATTATGCCTCTACCTAGTGACTGCTCTTCTCTGGATCTCATCTGTAAATGGAGTCTGTAAGGTAATCTTCCAGCTTTGTTTTGAAGGTCAAATTTCAACATATGTAAGAAACTTAGAACAATGATCATGACTGGCAAAAAAGAAAAACTATGTAAATTATTATTGCTTCAATGGCAAATTTTGGTAAAGAAGTTTGTGAAACAATAGAATATGTCTATCTATCCATATATCTATCCTCAGTTCCTGGCACAGAGCTGCTAACACCTTGTAGTTTCCTAAGTGATAAGAGCAGTAGGAATATCTTTTGTCCTAATATATGGCCCTTGACCCTGGTTTCTGACAATAAGCTCCTAAATGCCTTGGAATTTTCCTGAGTGACAGGAGGGCCATTTGTTCTAATGAAGCAATTCTGTGATCATGCCTATGTGATTAAGTCTCCATAAAGATTTCAAAAGTACAGGGTTTGGAGTTCTTCTGGGTTGGTGATCACATCTACTTGCTGAAAAAGTGGTACACTCCAATTCCACCAGGACAGAAGCTTCTGCAATCAGTACCCTCCCAAACCTCACCCTATGTACTTCTTCATCTGTATTCTTTATAAGAAAGGAGTAAACATAAATAAGTGTTTATATGAGTTCTGTGAGCCACTCTAGCAAGTTATACAAAACAAAGAGGGGTTGGTCATAGGAACTAGATTTTTAGGGTCATTCAGAAGCACAGGTGGCAACCTGAGACCTGCAATTTGCATCTGAAGTGAGGGCAATCTTATGAGACTGAGCCCTCATCTCACAGGATCTGACACTATTTCCAGGTAGCTTGTATCAGAACTGAATTTAATCGTAGCACACCTAGCTCATATTGCTAATTGCTTGATTTGTGAAAACCACCCACACATCTGAAATAAATATTGTGAGCATATAAGTAAAGGAGAATCACAGGAGGAGTGTGTTTTTCTTTATAGTTACTTTTCAACCCTAATTATTTTATGTGTTGTCCAAATAGCATAGCCCTGCATATCTGAAAGACAGATCTCTGCCCCAGCTCTTCTTGTCCCCCATTCCATCTCCCTCCCTCAGCTCTGTCTCCTGACTCAGTATCCCCAACCTCTCCCTCCGCCTCCCTCTCTCCTCTCTCTCTTTCTCTCTCTCTCTCTCTCTCTCTCTCTCTCACACACACACACACACACACACACACACACACACACACACACACACTTCCTTAAAAAAGGCATAACGCTGAGTAGGATGGTGGAGTTGTGAAGAGAAGCAGAAAAACATTTGAGCTGCTGGATTGTGTAAGAAGAGAAAAAGGATGCACACCAGTGCTCCTATGCTCTCTAGAATTCCTTTTTCCAACCTTTCTCTAAGAGGAAAAGAGATGAGATGTAATGCATGGTATAAATGTAACATCCATTATTGCGGTTTTTCTATCAACATCTCAGCTCACAAATTTGCTTTTAAATGTTCACATGCTGAATGAAATCTCTTTCAACTAAGGAATCTCTTAAAAAACTGACCACTATTCCAATAACACTTTGGATCAGGCTATAAGAACCATGAGTACCGGTGTATGATTTAATAGTTTTCTAAGCTCTTCTACAAACCTAATCTCATTTAATCCTCCCAACAACCTACTTTACAACCTAGAGACCTGGCAGAGTTAGAATTCTAGCACATATCTTCTGGCTTTAAATCTCACATCCTTTTTACTCGGCCCTTTCCAAGAGCTTTTTGCCTAATTTTCTTGCATAATTAGAGGAAGGCGAGCACCCCCTCTCCCCGAGAAAAAATAAACAACTAAAATAGCAAAACTCACTTTCTTTTCTAGGGCTTAGCCAAACCTATAGCCACATTATCGTTCTTTGAAATCTCTTTCATGTCTCCTAAATTGAACTGCCCAAGTTTCCACACAGAGGGAATCTGTGGAGAATTGCCCTCCCCAAAGAGCACCCGGGCTACGATACCCCTTCCATCTGCCAACCCTGCCTCGGACCCGCTCACTGGTTCCTGCCATTAGTTTTTCTAACCAGCTTATCAGGTACACAGATCTTTGACAAAGGTTTTGTGAAGCTGTCAAATCTAAGGGTTGAAGATGAGGTATTTCTTCTTTTCCAGGCAACACAAACAGTGGCTTTCTGGAGGCACTTCTCAGCTATTATATTCTGTCTCAACTGTTTGGCTCTGGTGGGAAAAAGAGGCCTGTGGAATACTCTGATTTGAGCCCTAGGGCATGTCGCTAAATCCACAACTACTCACAAACAATCCTAAACTTGAGCTGAGTCCAGCAGTGCCCAGGGAGAACATGTTTTGCTTAAGGGACAGGCCAGAGGAAAGGCACTTCATAAAAATGTGTTTCTCTGCCTGGGAAATTAAACTCAGACCTCTGTTCTCTGTCCTTTCCAGACCACTCACATGGGAACATCTTTCAGCTTTTGGTTGGAGCTAATATTTTCAGAAATGGCCACTGGTTTGGAATCAGCCCCAAAGCTCCAGTACATCCTAAAACTTGGCTCTATGCCGCATTTAAACATTTAACTTGATGATACCAACAGCTATTTTTCATATTTTTATTTCCCTAAGCTGCCTTGAGATAACTTCAACTCCCATTCTCCTCCCAAACACAGGCATATACATACATATGTACATATACACATACATACACATATATCATACATACACATGCATATACATGGACACACATATACAACAGTCTTTCCCTGCAGGCATTGGCAAAAAGAAGCCAACAATATTGTACTCTAAAACTAAACAATTTTGCTTTGAATTACAGAGCTATTGATGGTGGTTTCTGTGAAATTTTATGACAGAGAAGAATTGGCATAACATGAGAGTTTTCTTCTCTTTTGGCCCATGCTCTGTTAGGTGCCCTCGAGCACACAATTTCTTCTGTCTCACAGTTTAGTCTTGTGAAATATGGGTAATAGGGTTATTCTCTTCTTCTTAGTGAGATTAATGAGCCAAATGTTTGCAAGATGTTTTGAGAAGTTTGCTGGAAATTTTAAAACAAATTTATCTAAAAACATTTCTTCGAAGCCCTAGTTTATTGAATTCCTTAGATCAAAACTAAATGAAACTCTAAAATGCTGTTAAAAAGGAGCAAGGTCACAACTCTGAATCTGCCATACAACTTGTCATAAACTTAGGGAGCAACCTTGTCTAGCTGAGCCCATGGAAATTGTGTTTTAATCTGTTTATTTTTATTTCTCTAATTTCACATTACAAGAAATATGTAGTCCATTTCATACAACATTTATTCAAGGTTATGATAACAAACTAACTGTCTCTCCCAATGATGCATATGTTCTGGCGCTTCCTGGCCCAAGGTCTTTTCACTGACTTTTCTTTCAAATCTTATTCATTCTTAGTCATCTCAGCTAGAAATTTCCTGCTTCAGAGCTGAAGGTAAGCACATTTTCTACTAATTTCTTAGGTTTTTATGTTCTTTGGGATCATAATTAGAACAGTTAGAAACAAATCTGAGAAAAGATTGTATTCAGAATTCCTCCTAATAGTTTATTCTTTTAATTATGGTCTTTCATCCTTCCTGAGGAAGTTCATTTTTCTAATTGAATTATAACAATAAAATCTATTACTTGTTTGTTTAACTAAAGTAGCCTTCACTGTTAATAAATTTATTAGCTTCTCTATATTCTTAGTATTTAAATTATTATCAAACTCTACCCAAGGATTATGGCCAGGGTTTTCCTAATGAAAATAAGGATGAAAAAAATCCTACTTCTTTTACCCTTTCATGAGAGTCACTCTTTACCTAATTAACTTTTAATTAAGCATGATAGTTTCACTTTTATGGTAATTAGGGAAGCGGCCATGTCTTTGGCTTCCTGCATTTCTGCCATCAACATATGCAAGTGGATTATTCGCATGGTTCTGGGACAATGTATATTCTTTCTGCCTGTGTTATTCATTAGTTCCACAGTCCTCTGACTTCCTTGGCAAGAGCACAGGCTGTAGTATAAACAAGAAGTAAAAACATTTTCATTATCACAAACTCTTCTGAAATTGCTATCTCTTGGAAAACATTCAGTCACTGCAGTCTTGAGACATTCTTTGCTTGGTTGATTCTGTTGTTGGGGAACATGCATTCTCCAAAACAGAGTTCCCAGTCTTTTTTTTTTTTTTCTCTTTTTTTCTCTTTGCTCTTTTTTTGTGTCTTTTTAAAAAATTAATTTATTTATTTTTATGGTGACATTAGTTAGAAAATCCGGTAAGTTTATATATATTTACATTGTGTGTTTACCTCCCATAGTTAGATTTTTTTCTGTCGCCACATATTAGACCCCTTGTACCCCATCTACCTCCCTCTTCCCTCCTCCTCGCTACCCTCTGGTGACCACTAGTCTGTTGTCCATGACCATGAATTTCTGTTTGTCCTGTTTGTTGCTTTTAGGTTTATATTCCACATATAAGTGATATCATGTGATTTTCAACTTTTTCTGTCTGGCTTATTTTGCTTAGCATGATTATCTCAAGTATATATATCTCAAATATATATTACTGAAATATTACTCAGCAATAACAAGAGATGAAATACTGTCACTTGTGATGACATGGGTGGAACTTATATATTATATATATATATATATATATATATATATATATATATATATATATATATATATATCACAGCTTCTTTATCCATTCATCTATCTATTGTAGGACACTTCAGTTGCTTCCATGTCCTGGCTACCACGGTTAATGCTGCTAAGAACATTGGTGTACAAATACCTTTTCAGATATGAGTTTTCAAGTCTTTGAGGTTTTTAATATAAACAGTTATTCATATTTTATTTCCCAAGTCTACCTTGAGATAATTCTCCTCCTCTCAAATATGTGCATGTACATACATACACATGTATGCACACACACAAAGCCTTAAAGGAATAGAAATGTAAAAGGATACAGGGGCATGCTGAGAGCAAGGCTTTGAAAAAGACTGAGGAGAGGAGAGCTTCCTTCAGTGCACCCAGAGCAGAAGTGTAGAAGGGATTGTGACAAACTGTGCTCACTCATTTGTGCATTTATCAAAAATGTCCATTGGATACTTAGTATCAAGCCTTGCTGCAAACCCCGGTCAAATAGTCTTCTGTGAGCTTCCAGGAACAGGAGGGGAATAGAGTAGACAGTTCTAGAACAATCTTGACCTTTCACTGCATCCTTCATCTTTTGTGGCAGAGGAAGAGTTTTATTCTAGTAGCAACTTCCTTCTTATTGCCTCAGAGAAACTTAAGGTAATTCAGTGTAAAACATTTTAAGCCATTTTATTCTTTACCTTGTTAATTTTCCCAGCTATGTTTACCATCTGAAATCTTAATGGTTAAGTCACCTTTAATGAGATCTTTCTGCTTGGTGTAAGCAACATTCATCTTCCATAATTGTACAAATATGGCTATGGCCAGGTTCTCTGCTAAGCGCTGGGTGTACAGAGATGGTAAGGACAGTTCTTATCCTAAAGAATTTAAAATCCATTTACAAGAGAAGACAGTGTGTTTTAATGTGAGCAATACTATCAAAATAAAAATAAAGACAAATTATATAGAAAAATATAGGCGGGAAGCTCTCTCATGCTTCTTTGGGAGAGGGGAGGCAGTTTGGGAAAGTTTGCATAGAGATGGCAATGTTTATGCTGACCGTGAAAAGGTGATAAAGAAAATGGGGAAGGGACACTACATAATAATTATATATTATGATAAAAAAAAAGAAGTAGTCTGCCTCATATCCCAAATACGGGGTCACTTCAAGGTCTCTTATAATTGATTCTAGACAGAATTCAAAGCTGGCCATATACTAGGTTCAGACGAGGCATTGTTTATCATTAATGAATACTGCCACATGAATAGCCGAACTTTAGAGTTATAACTACTTCTATTCAGTAAGATCAAGAAAACTGATATTAGCTGGTAACGGTGATACGGTGGTAGCAAAGGCTGTTGAGACCGCCCAGGATCAGTAAGTGAATTAGAAATTCATGTATCTTGGAGTTTCTCCTTGCTTTTTCTTTCAACAATGTACTGATTAATAATATCCACATTCTTATTATAATGCTACTTTATTTATTTATTTAACACGAAATGGCCTTAGAGTTGGAAGCACTTATTCCCCAGCATCTTCCACCACATAGTGCTTAAACTAAACTCCCAAATACTTGGAGGGTGGATGAGACAAGGGGTGAGTGAGACAAGAACCCAGTCAGTCTGCCTGCTGGACTGGAATCCTGCTGCTTCCACTTATGCTCAATCTCCAGAGCCTGTTTGGGAAAAAAGGAGGGAGCATGGGCCTTAGAGTCAGGCAGACTTAGCAACTGGATAACCTTAAGTAAATTACTTAACCTCTCTGAATCTCAGTTTTTTTATCTATGAAATTGGTGGGGGAGCAGAGAATAGGATTATTATTCTTTATATTTAATTGGAGCATTAAATAGAATGCCTTTCATTGTGAACCTTCTCTGACCTTTAACATAGACACCACTGTAAGAGAAGCCATGGTAAAACCAAATTGCCTTTAAAGTGAAGAATTTTAAGGCTGTACTGATGTACCAGGGAGCTTTTTTTTATCTGTTAGAGTTTTAATTAAAATTGCTAAACACACATTTGGGTTCCTACACAGTAGACAATGAATTATCGACATTGCTTGTAGGTAAAGTCAGTCCTTTTCTGCATCATGTATCCCATGTAGCAGCCATGACTCATTAGCAAGTCACCATAACCTTACCTGTTCTCTTTCTCAGGTGTGTATGTTTTATCTCCTAAGCTAGATTTTGATGAGGAGTATGGTGTTTCCTATCTTTTTTGTTCCCAACCACACATAACTTGGATCCTAGAAGATATTCACAAAGGCCAGTTCTTTATTCGATTACTTGAATTAAAGCCAACAGATTCTAAAACTTTGCTTCCCCCTAACTCTCCCATACATCTATTCTCACCACATTCCTTGGATAACAACTACTTCATTAACAGCCACTCATCCTCTGGGACCAAGACTCACCGTGGAGTATAAAAAGGCAGTGACACTAGCTCCTCAACATTCCAGAGCTGATTCCAGAGACCAAAAGCTGCCTGTCATGGTCATGGTGATCATGGAGTCCAGTTAGGCTGGGGTCAGTCCACTTCCTAAAGATAGCAATAGCAGGAGTCAGGCAAGTCAAAGAAAGCTTTGAGTCACCAATTTAAAGATATGAAATAAGTTTAAATTTTTTCATCTGGAATAGGAAAGCAGTTGTTTAATATTGTTTTATTTAATGGCATTTGTTCAGCTCACTGAACCAGTTAAAAACTATTCCATGCTTTCGCAAAAGAGTGAAAATCGGAAACTATTTCCAGAATGGAAATATAAACGGAACTGTGCAGTAAAGAATCTGGTATTGATTTTTTTAAAGTACATTACAACAATAGTTTGATAGAGTTTTTTATTCCAAAAGAATCTCTAGGAAAGATTAAATGCCACAACGTCTGCTCTAGGCCCTCAGCTTCTATTATACGCATGTATATTTGGTTCCCAATATTATGGAAGGTCTCCTTTGCCTAGTCTGGGGAACGATTAAACATTCATATGCAAAAGAAAAGGATCTAGAAGTAGATCCATACCTTACACACACACACACACACACACACACACACACGCACGCACACACACAACTCCAGGTGGATCATAGACCTAAATGTAAATATAAGACCACACAACTTCTAGAAGAAAACACAGATGAAGATATACATTATAGCTGAAAATCTAATGACATTAGATTTGGTAATGAATTTTTAGATATAAGACCAAAAGTATCATTCATGAAAAGAAAAACAAATAAAGTGACTTTATTAAAAATATTTTGACTTTATTAAAATTTAAAACATCTACTCTATGATAGATATTTTTAAGATAATGAAAAGACAAACCACAGACTAGGAGAAAATAATTTCAAAATACATATTGGAAAAATGACTTTTTTTCTCAAAATATTCAAAGAATTATTAAATTCAACAAAAAGAAAAGAAACAATACAATTTAAAAATAAACCAAAGATCCGAATAGACATCTCACCAAAGCAGATCTACAGATGTTAAATAAACACATGAAATGATACTCATCATAATTCATCATTAGAAAAATGAAAATTAAACAAACAGTGAGATACCTCTATGCATTTATTAGAATGGATGAAATCCAAACTGTTGACAACACCAAATGCTGTGAGAATGTGGAGCAACAGGAACTCTAATTCTTTGTTGGTGGGAATACAAAATTGTACAGCCTGTTTGAAGGTCATGTGGAGTTTCTTACAAAACTAAACAGACTCTTACCTTATGATCAAACAATTATGTTCCTTGGTATTTATCCAAATGATAATGTATGTCCATATAAAAACCTTCATGCTTACAGCAGCTTGATTCACAATTGCCAAAACTTGGAATCAAACAAAATGTCCTTCTACTATCCTTTAGCTCTCAAGCCTAAAAAAGATGTAGGTGAAACTTAAATTATTTTACTAAGTGACACAAGCCAGTCTAAAAGGTCATGTACTATAAGATTTCCATTATATGATATTCTGGGAAAGACAAAGCTGTAAGACAGTAAACAGATAAGCTGTTTTTAGTGGCTTAAAGAGGGATTGAGGGTTGTATAGGTGAAATACAAGGGAATTAGTAGGGTGGTAAACTATTCTGTATGATACTATAATAATGAATATATCACACCCTGCATTTGTCAAAATCTCATGTGTGCAAATTTTAAAAAGTCAATAAGGAGGTTCAGGGATGTCAGATCGAAATACAACAATAGAATCTGATTGTATTATAAATATGCGAAATAACTTCAATGAATGGGGTAAAGAGAAAGGTGATGACCTAAATAACTTTGAAAATGAGTGGAGACTATAAAACAAAGGCAAAAGCACTGTTCTCTTAATCAGGGATCCTCAATCCCCGGGCTGCAGACTGATACTGGTTTGTGACCTGTTAGGAACCAGGACACACAGCAGGAGGTGAGTGGAAGGCAAGCAAGTGGTGCTTCATCTATATTCGCAGCTACTCCCCCAGCACTAGCATCATGACCTCAGCTCCAACTCAGATCATTAGGCATTAAGTTTTCATGGGAGCACCAGTCCCTGGTGCCATATCACCATCACAGTGATATGGGTTAACAATTCGGAAACCACTATAAATGTATACTAGAATTGAGCAGTTAAGTAATGCATGGCAAATGTTGGAGCAGAAGGTTATAGATAAGCAAAGAGAGAGGGCTAGAAGAATGTGATAATTGATTGGACATTGCTTAGGTCATACTATTTTACACTACTTATAGTTTATACATATTTCCTTGCTCTGAAATCTTAATTGAAAAGGCCTAGAAGCAATGACATCCCAGTAGCAATATGAATATTTAGCTCTTAGATCTTGGTTTCTAATCCCGTTCTTCAATAAAAGGAATCAAGTATCCCTGGAACAATGGCTGATTCCATGACTATGGTACAAAATAACAAGATGAGCCTGGAACATCTTTTAATGCTAGAAAGTAAATAATTGTCCCCCAAAACCACTATGATGAAAGTATGTCCAAAGGACACTAATGCCAACTGAAATAACTCCAGACAAATAGCAATTGTAGAACATTCTACAAAATACTTGAGCAGTAATCCTTAAAACTGTCAAGGTCATTAAAAACAAGAAAAGTCTGAGAGACTGCCACAGCAAAGAGGACCATAAGGAGACATGCTAAATGCAATAACAGCTAATTGCCACTGTGGGATCCTGGAACAGAAAATGTACATTAAATGAAAAGTAAGAAAATATGAATAAAGTATGAACTTTAGCTAATAATAATATGTCAATACTGACCATCAATTGTGGTTAATGTACTATATTAATATGAGATGTTAATATGGAAAACTGGGTGTACTTTGTATGGGAACTCTCTGCTAGCTTTGTAACTTTCCCATGAAACTAAAACTGTTCTATAATAAAAATATATATATTAAAAAAAGTTAGTTCATAGCTCCACCACCCAATTAATATTTGAGATATTCTTCTAGGGATTTTTCTATGCCTTTTTATGAATATATGTACACACACACACACACACACACACACACACACACACTTCTGCAACACTGAACCATGATTTTAATTATAGAATAGTGTTCTAGCTTATGGGCCTGCCAGAATTTATTTAACCAATTGTCAGTTACCAGTTACTGTGATCAGTTTTTCATTATTATAATTAACAATTCAGTGAATATCATTGTATACACATCTTTGTACATATCGTTGATTATCTGTTTAGGGCTCCTGAATTACAGATCTTTCAGGTTTTTAAGCCCTAAAGGCAGACAGTGTGATAGTGGAACTATATGTGTCACCTTCTATTGGGTTAGAATGTGTGAGTAGGATGCTTATTCTAGATTTTTACTGACAATACATTTTCTAATTAAAGAGTTTGAAGAAAAACTTATATCTCTATTTGACAAATATGGTAACTTGCATTTTGAGCAATTTATATTTATAGTAATTAAATAGGTCAGCTGTGATTATAGTCCTTCACAGCACCTTAATTTATTTACAACTACTTTTTATCTTCTATTCTTATTCTTACTATATATTAGTATAGGTAGACAATACAATGGTAAGACGTTTATATAACTTTTGAAGTGATCCCCTGATTACTCTAGCATTACCATTACAATAATATTGACTATAGTTCCTATGCTGTACTCTACTTTCCCGTGACTGTTTTGTAACTACTAATTTGAACTTTTTCATCCCTTCATCTTTTTCACCCTCTCTCCTCTCCTCTCTCTTCTGGTAATCAGTAATATTTTCTGTATCTGTGAGTCTGTGTTCATTTATATTGTTTCTTTTGTTCCTTAGATTCTGCATATAAGTGGAATCATATGGTATTTACCTTTCTTTGTCTGACTTATTTTACTAAGCATAATACCCTCTAGGTTGATCCATGTCGTTGCAAATGGTAAGATTTCATTTTTTTTTATGGCTGAGAAATATTCCATTGTATATATGTACCACAGCTTCTTTATCCAGTCATCTATGATGGGCACTTAGGTTGCTTCCATATCTTGGCTATTGAGAATAGTGCTGCTGTGAACATAGTGGTGCATGTAATTTATAAACTAGTATTTTGGTTTCCTTTAAATAAATAGCCAGAAGTGCAATTGCTGAGTCAAAAGGTAGTTTTGTTTTTAATTTTTTGAGGAACCTCCAGACAATTTTTTATAGTGGCTGTATCAATTTGCAATTTCACCAACAGTGTATGAGAGTTCCCTTTTCTCCACATCCTTGCCAACACTTACTTAGTTTTTGATTTATTTATGGTAGACAACCTGATAGGTGTGAGGTTATATCTCACTGTGGTTTTAATTTGCATTTCTCTTATGGTTAGTGATGTTGAGCATCTTTTCATATGTCTATTGGCTGCCTGTATGTCCTCTTTGGAGAAATACTTATTCAGATCTTTTGCTCATCTTTTAATTGGATTGTTTTGTTGTTGCTGTTGAGTTTTAAATATTAACCCATTATCAGATGTATCATAGGTAAATATCCTCTCCCATTCAGTAAATGGTCTTTTTGTTGATGATGGTTTCCTTGCTGTGCAAAAACTTTGTAGTTTGGTGTTGTCCTAATTGTTTATTTTTTCTTTTGTTTCCTTTACTCAAAAAGGTATATCAGAAAAAAAGTATTACTAAAAGCAATATCAGAGAGTTTACTGCCTATTTTTTCTTCTAGAAGTTTTATGGTTTCAGGTCTTACATATAAATTTTTAATCTTTTTCAATTTTATTTTTGTATATGGTGTAAGAAGGTGATGGAGTTTTTCTAACACCATTTATTGAAGAGACTGTCTTTACCCCATTGTATATTCTTGCCTTCTTTGTCATAGATTAAATGAGCATATAGATGGACTTATCTTTTGGCTCTCTATTCTGTTCCATTGATCTATGCATTTGTTTGTTTGTTTGTTTGTCAGTACCATGCTGTTTCAGTTACTACAGCCTTGTGCTACACCATGGTATCATGTAGTGTAATACCTCCAATTTTGTTCTTTTTTTCTCAAGATTCCCATGGTTATTCAGAGTCTTTTGTGGTTTCATATAAATTTTTGAATTATTTGTTCTAGTGCTCTGAAAAATGCCATTGGTACTTTGATAGGAATTGCATTAAATCTATAGATATTTTGGGTATTACAGATATTTAACATTAATTTTTCCTTTCCATGAACATGGTATATGCTTCCATTTATCTGTATTTTCTTCAATATTTTTCTTTAGTGTTAAAGTTTTCTGAGTACAGGTTTTTACCCCCTTGGTTAAATTTATTTCTAGATATTTTATTTTACTTTTAGATGCAGTTGTAAATGGAATTTTTTTCTTAATTTCTCTTTCTGATAGTTCATTATTGGTGTATAAAAATGCAACAAATTTCTGAATTAATTTTGTATCCTGTTAATTTACAGAATATATTTGTCATTTCTAATAATTTTAGAGTGGAATCTTTGGGGTTCTTTATATATAATATCTTGTCATCTGTAAATAATGAACATCTGCATAAACAGTGTTTTGAACTCTGTCTTTGGTAGGTTGCTTGCCTTCATTTTATTTTGTTCCTTTTCTGGAGTTTTCTCCTGTTGTTTTATTTGTGACGTTTCATTGTTTTCTCATTTTAGTTGTTTCTGTTTTTTTTTCTATGTATTAGGTAGATTTGTTATATCTCCCAGTCTTGAGTAGGTGGCCTAATGTAGTAGGTGCCCTGTGTGTCTAGTGGCACAGTCTCCATGATCACTTGCACCAGGAACTCCATGAGTGTCCCTTGTATGAATGTGTGTACTCTCCTGTTGTTATTAAGCCTTAATTACTGTTAGTATGCTAGTGGATAGGATTGACTCTCAGTGCTGACTGGTTTTGAGGATTGACCCTTCCCCTTGTGTATGAGCTGCTTTTTGGGGGCTGACCCTACTGAGTGGAATTCATCCCAGTGAGATTGTGTACTTGTTGAGACCACCCTTCGGCTGTGTCACCTGTGTGCTTAATCAGGTGGTCATTTGTTTTGGTCTGATGCCAGCCTCTTGGTGTGTTCATTCTGTGGCCCTTTGAGAGGAGCTCCTGTTAGAACCAATGTCAGCCACTGCCTGTGATCTGCCCAGGGCTGCATGGCAGGCAGTACAAAGAGATCCATGGATGGTTGTTGCCCATGCTGGACCTGGAGGCACAGAGAAGAGACCATTATGGAAACTCAAGCCAGTGGCCACCAGTACCAGGCCTGGGGCAACTTAGCAAAAAGTCCAGGGCACCCCAGGAATAAAGAATGGTAATAACTACATTCCTATCAACAAGTACTTCAAATAGAAAAGAATTAAGTGCACCAACCAAAAGACAGAGTGGCTGAATGGATAAGAAAACAAGACCCCTACATATACTGCCTACAAGAGACCCACTTCAGATTAAAAGTCACACACAGACTAAAAGAGAGAGGATGGAAAAAGATATTGCCTTGATGGACCTAGAGGATATTGCATTGAATGAAGTAAGTCAGATAAAGTCAAATACCTCATAAGCCACATACACGTGGAATCTAAAGAACAAAATAGCAACAACAAAAATTGAAACAAACTCTTAGATACAGAGAATATTTTGAGGGATACTAAATGGAAGCAGAGACTGGGAGGATGGTGAAAAGGGGCAAAGAGATTAAGAAGTACAAATGTATAGATACAAAATAGTTATAGAGATATAAAATGTAGCATAAAAAATAGTCAACAATGTAGTAATAAATATTTAAGGGGAAATAATAAATATTTAAGGGGGAAGAGAAATACTTTACTAAATGAAGTAGGGTGACTACTTCATGAATTATATAGATCTCTAATCACTATGTCATACAACCAAAACTGATATATTACTGTATGGCAACTGTAATTGAAAAAAAAAAACTCATCGAATTGTACCACATAAATATGAACAACTAATTGTCTATTATACTTCAATAAAGCTGAGAAAAAGGGTAGTTATGTGTTTTCCTGTTTCTACACATGCCTTTAATTTCTTTTACTTCTTTTCTCATTCTAGTCTATCCATATATAATTGAGTTCATGAGAAGAATACGGGAGGGAAAGGGGAGAAGACAAAAAAATCTTTATTTTTAATTCTGGGCTCAAATCAAAATTCCACTAGAGATATTTGTCACAGAGCAATTAAGATTGAGGGTTCAGTAAATTTCTTTATTTAAATGATTACATCATCATATTTCATCAAGGCAACAGAAATTTCTTAGAGGTAGCATGGCTTGTTTTTACCTTGTAGTCAATTTTGCAGCTGATATTTATATATATTCTTTCTTAGGTGATAGTGTGGCTTTTACCTCAGATCTCCTGCAAGTACTACGAAGAAGAAAAATTCTGAAAATTAGTCAAGATTTCTTTCAAGTCCAAGTAACATTCTTGACTTTACCACAAGCAGGGGAAATGAAGCACATAATCAGTCTGTATGAAAACATAAATGATACAGCAAGAAATAATTCAGACTGTCCTCATGTGGTTTTGCCAGAGGAGATATTTTTTACAATATCCATCATCGGGGTTTTGGAGAATCTGATTGTCCTTCTGGCTGTAATAAAGAATAAGAATCTCCAGGCACCCATGTACTTTTTCATTTGCAGCTTAGCTGTTTCTGATATGTTGGGCAGCCTGTATAAGATCTTGGAAAATATCCTGATTATATTTGGAAACATGGGTTATCTCAAGCCTCGTGGCAATTTTGAAACCACAGCTGATGATATCATTGACTCCCTGTTCATCCTGTCTCTACTTGGCTCCATTTTCAGTCTGTCTGTGATTGCTGCTGACCGCTACATCACAATCTTCCATGCTCTGCAGTATCACAGCATTGTGACCATGCATCGCACTATTGTCATCCTGACAGTCATCTGGACATGCTGTATATGTAGCGGCATCACCATGGTGCTCTTCTCCCATCACATCCCCACAGTGATTACCTTTACATCATTGTTCCCTCTGATGTTGGTCTTCATCCTGTGCCTCTACATTCACATGCTCTTACTGGCTCATTCCCATGTCAGAAAGATCTCAACACTTCCCAGACCCAACATGAAAGGGGTTATCACATTAACCATCCTTCTTGGGGTCTTCATCTTCTGTTGGGCCCCCTTTGTCCTTCATGTTCTCTTAATGACATTCTGCCCAAATAATCCTTATTGTGCCTGCTACATGTCTCTCTTCCAGGTAAATGGAATGTTGATCATGTGCAATGCAGTCATTGACCCTTTTATATATGCCTTCCGGAGCCCAGAGCTTAGGGAAGCATTCAAAAAGATGGTCTTCTGCTGCAGGTTCCAGTAGAATTATTGGTCCCTGATTTTAGGAGTCATGGTGATAATATTGTCAAGTGATAGAATAACATGACATACCAACAAACACTAATGTTCCCAACTGTTTTTTCCTTCCCTAGTGTGTGTGAGAATTATTCCACTTATTAGTATTTGTAATAGTTTGGTTTTATGTGATCAGTCTTGCCACAGTACAGCTTTTATAACTAGAGATAAAATAATGATCTATAAAGAAGGACAGAATACAAAGCACACATAGTAATACAATTTGAGAGCTTTGGACAAAGGCAAAAACTTGTTCTTTCCTGACTGGAGGCCACTATAATTGATTTCTAAAAGTACCAAGATAAGTACCAAGTTAAGTACTTAGTTAAAGTACCAAGATAAGTATTCAGGCCAGAAACTATAGGGCCTTTAAGCTAAAGATGCCAATAAATTGCTGCAGCTGAATTTGCCCATCTCACACTACCATATATAGAATCCCTTTCCTGCCTCCTACCTGCCTTCATTACTGTACGTCATCTGAAATCTTTTTGGAAGCAGGAAAGGTAAAAACTATAAATGTCAAATAATATGCTTTGAGTTTTCATGAATGAAGGAAACTTCTCTGTTAGTCTTCTTTGCTCATTCAGTATCCCACTATCTTTTAAATTCTTATTAGAACTTTTCATGCTTTAAAAGCATAAATTTCAAAGGAAGAAATAAAAATTTAATTTATTTATTTCCTATGTGGGAATAAAGGCCAGAGGAAAATTGTAATTATCTGAAGAAGGTATAATCGATCTTTGTGAATTTGTCCCCATGTAGAAGCACAGAAAAAGAGGCCCTAGTATGTATTTTGTGAAGTATTTTGAGAGAGAGAGAGAGAGAGAGAGAGAGAGAGAGAGAGAGAGAGAGAGAGAGAGAGAGTTAGTTAATCATGCTTTTGTACTATGGGGAAAACCAAGACCAAAACAACACTTCAAGACAATGTTATTATTGAGACCCAAGACAGAGACTCTTCCACAGATGAATCTGAAAGGCAGACCCGATTACCAGAAAATTTCATTCTACTATCAGCCACAGGACAGATGCCAGATATTGAAAAGTGTCATCATCAATAGGAATAAAACATAATTTGTAAGTTCAGTCATTTAAAAATTATTAAATTTATTGGGGGTAAAATTGGTTAATAAAATTATATAGGTTTCAAATATACAATTCAAAAATAAAAATATGTATATTGCATTGTGTGTTTACCACTCAAAGTTAAATTTCCTTCCATCACCATGTATTTGACTCCACTTACCTTTATCTGCCTCCTCCCATCTGTGTTTATGAGTTTTGTTTGTCTTGCTCATTTGTTGCTTTCATTATTTTTATCCCACATATGAGTGAAATCATACGGTTCTCAACTTTTTTTTTCTGACATTTTTTGCTTAGCATGATAATCTCAAAGATGTGGTACATAAATACAGTGGAATATTACTCAAACATAAAAAAAGATGAAATACTGGCATTTGCAATAACATGGATAGATCTTGAGATTATCATGCTAAGCAAAACTCATCTGTTTTTAATAGCTAAAAATAAAGCTTAAAGATTGTAAGTTCTTGTTAAGTTAGAAAGGAATCTAAAGGGATGAGTGATGAGGGAAAGAGAGAAAGAAGTCAGGTCTTCAGATGCACAGAGCGTAGTTGCTCAGGATCCACTGGGAGTGATGGTGTCTTCTGGAAGAGGCAACATTTTGACCTTAGAAGAGTTTTCCCTTAGCTGCTGAGAGCAGAAGCCAACTACACACAGGACTATTGGTCTGGTGATGGGTTTAATATTAGATGTGGGGAGGGGGAGGGACTGGATCTTAAAAGACAGAGCAGAAATCATGGAATTAAAGAGAAGACAGCTGTGGGCTTTTTATTTTTCCAGTTTGAATATGAATATGAATATGAATATGTCTTCTTGACCTCTATTATATAGAAATCCTTTGGTCCTACTCTTTCATCAAAAGGGCTACATTACTCTAATGTATATTAGCCTAGATTTATTAATACATAAAATACTATATTTAAATTTATGTTTTATAAAATCTAAAGCATTTCCCTATAAATTATTTTTTAAATGTTAGTTCTACCATTAAAAGAATAATGTATAGCACATTTTTTCTGTGATTCTCAATAAAATATAATCTTTATTTGATGTTGGGCAATTTGCTCCATGTCATAAATGGTCTCAAACTGCTGTGCTTATTGAGTTCTGCTTTTGTTAATTTGCTACTACTCTCCAGCTTTCAGTTGTCACTGTTGCCAGAGGGAATCAACCATATCTGACTGCCTTCAATTTGTTTTGTTTAATATAAGAAACAAAATCAATAAGGCTACTCTAATAGTTTATAAAGCAAAAACATAGGCTGGGTGCTAACTCAGAGACATTTTCAATTCTAGGTTCTCAGCTATATTCAAATCAGATCAGGGTCTTTAGTACTCAGAATTACTGAAAAAACTATTGTTACCTACCTCCACCTTCATATATAATTCAAACAAAAACAGTATTGAACTGCATTCATTTGATTAAGAAAGATCAATAAAGCTCTGATTTTTTTCCATGACAACTACTTCAATTATTTTATCAAAATATCAAATTCCAAACTGCTTTGCTAATGCCATATGCATGTGTTTAGTTTTGTTGATCATCTAGCCATGGAACAGACAGCTGAGAATGCTAGAAAATGAATGAAGTACTATAGGTTACCTGATGTCCTCTTTAATTTAGAATTGCACTACTTCTGAGCCATCTCTAATAAAAAGGAAAGAAAATTTCCTATTTTTCTTTCTATTTTCCAATTGCAGTGGTCCAACTGTTTGTTTTCCTCGCAAATTCACACAGTCTGAAATTTACTCCCCAAAGATGGTAGTATTAGTAGGTGGGGCTGTTGAGAGGTACTTAGATCACCAAGGTGAAGGCCTCATGAATGAGATCAGTATCCTTATAAAAGAGGCTCCAGAAAGATCCCTCACCCCTTCTGCCAAGTGAGGAAATAGTGAGAGATGGTGCCAGCTATGAAGCAGCAGGAAGGCCCTTACTCCACCATGCTGGCACCCTGCCTTCCAGACTCCAGAACTGTAAGAAATAAATTTCTAATATTTAGAAGCAACACAGTCTATGGTATTATTGCAGTCTGAACACACTAAGACACCCATCAATTCATGGACAGACATAAATAATTCAGTAAACATTCCACTCCTTCAACCACTCATTTACTGGGCTGAGGTAGGAAAGGGGCTGAGAGAGCAGTCAAGGAGTACCCCTAGACTATCTAGTTAAGACCTCTGGAAACATGAGGAAATCAATAATAAATCTTGAGAAACTGTCTGAGTTAATGTTTCCTGGACAGTGGGGACATCTAATAACAATACCACTGATATGATAATAGTGCCTATTTATTACTGAACAGTTACCTCAAGCCAGGTATTATTCTGAGCTTTCTGTGCATTAATCCTCACAACAGCCCTAAGAATAGGTACTATACTATCCTTATTTTTTTTCAGATGAACAAACTGAGGTTCTAACATATTAAATAACTTCTGTGGCAGCAGGTTCTAAAGTAGGTCTTATGATTTCTACTTCATGGTGTTTTATATCTTTGCATAACACCTGCCCTTTGAGTGTAGGTGGACTGTGACTTGCTTCTAACCCATAGACTATATTACATTATATAAAATACCATCTTGCTAGAAGACTTGCTAGAGACTCTGCTTGACAGAATAAACAGTCATTATGAGAACCCATTTGGCAGATTCTAATTCCTTTGCAAACAAATGAGCTCTCAGCCTTGAATGCTGCTGACAGCTACATGTGTCTAGAAGCAGGCACTGAGCATCAGATGAGAGTGCAGTCCAGTCCATACCTTGATTGCAGCCTTGTGAGATCCTGACAGTCTTAGCAGATGACCCAGCTAAGACATGCCCAATTATGAGCCATGGAAACTGTGAGATAAATATGCATGTTGTTTTAAGCCTCTAAGTTTATTGAAATTTGTTATGCAGCCACGGAAAACTAATATACTTATCCAACTTGAGTTAGTGAGTACCAGAGTCAGGATTCAACTTCAGGTTGCAATGTGGCCCAAGAGTCCAAACTCTGTGATACCATAATGTTCCATATGCAAAAAAATGTCCATAGTATGGCATAGTGACTAGTCACTTTGTCTCATTCATGCCAAGACAAGCAAGCCAAGAATACCTGGGACCTTCTTCCTTCAATTGAGTACTTAGCTCCTAAAATAGAGGTGTCACTCAGAGAGGAGACCACTGTCCTCACCTTACATCCAGAGCCCTGGCTCAGATATTTTGCCTGAAGGGGGAAGTGGGCTATAAAATACATAGCTTCTAATCTCTTCTTAAAGTAACTGACTTCATTTTCAACAGAGTATAGAGAAGTCCTAGCATTCTCAAGAACAGTGGAGATTGTAGCAAAAGGCAATTAGGAAAGGAAAGATAGATTCATTTGAGATATAGACAAACCTACAGGCTAGGCAGTTTGCTGAGAAAAGGAAGAAAGCAATAAGGACCTTCCTGGGGTCAGAACAATCTCAATCACAGACCTCAGAAACTATCCCTTCAAAGGAGCTCAAATTTAATTAATCTTCAGAACAATTTATGTCCTAGGACATTGTTGAAAACAATCAAATGATCATTCAACAATTAGTGGGGCTTAACATCTGGATATGGTCAGGAAAATAGCAGTCAAACACAGCCCTGTCACAACCAGTTGACAGTAAGGAAGCCCAAGTCTGTCCCCCCACCCCCACTAGCATCAGAGGCATAATACTGCAGGGTGGGGTAAAGGGGCAGAATGTACTAAATCCAGCCAGTCACTAAACAAATAAACAAGTAACTAAGAATAACAAGTCCCAGAAGGGGATGGGGTCTAGTACTGCTACACTGTATCATCTAAAATGTTTGGTATTCAGCAATGTATATGTGCATATATGTACGCTATCCATAGCCACCAGGGACGAGAGATGGGAAGAATAGGACAAGCAGCAGATAGACCAAAAAGCCTGGGAAGGAAGATTCTTGGGCAAATAATGTCTTTGAAGGGCAATCATGTACACTGGGGAACCTGGAGTACAACATGTATATCCATAATTCACAAATGACCTGAGAGAACCCTACACTTGCACCTCAGGCTGACCCTTAGGCACTGCTTAAACAGGAAGTGAAGAGGAAGGCAGAGTTTAAGCAATCTGGCTTAGTGTTGAAGGAGTATCCTAGCTCAGAGTTAGTCTATAAAAATCAGGGATGATTTTTTTTTCTTTTTGTCTCCTGGCATTTAAGGAAATCTCTATCAATTCACTGGCTGAACACAGAGATAAAGGAACAGAGGTACCAGTGACCACACACAAAAGGAAGACAGTGTTTGCAGAAATAGTTTGGAAAAATCACTAAAGATATGGATGGATGTAGTCCTCAGCAATCAACAATACCAAACCCTGGAAGGAGAGAGAATCTGATTCTTAAAATTCCCACATTATAGTGTTCAATGTATCCAGTTTTCAATAACAACAATAACAAAAATTGTAAGGCATATGAAGAAAGAAGAAAGTATGGCCCATTTACAGGGGAAAGAGAAAAGAAATTGATAGAAATTCTCCCTGAGGAGGTACAGATGTTGGACTTACCAAAGAAAGACTTTATTTTTTACTTTTTAAAAGCATGAATTTTTGTCACTTTATTGTTAATGGATGAATGTTACCCCAAATTATAGATGTAATTGTAATTTAATTGAAGCACACAAAATCATGTTAATGGTAAAAGCCTGTTGAAATTTACCAAATACATATTAATATAGTTTTACATTGCTATATGAACTGCTCTCAACTGCTAATAATAAAAGTTATAACTGATTTAATCACTATGAAAACCCATATTAAAAATAGTTATTTTGTTTTAAAAAATCCATACATATTTTAATTTAACCCTAATTATACACATTTTAACCTAATCAGAAAACAGATTATAAACAGCAAATATAACTGGAAATTTTTAACATAGATATCAAACTGATATAGCAATCATAGTGCATGCAATTCAAAATGAATAAAATTAATAAAAATCCAATGGTAGTCCAAGATTTTGTCTGATGTGGCAATTACTTTACTGCTTTGGAAAAGTGAACACAGACTTTAGAGCATAAATAATACAGTTCACCTTCTACTTTTCTAATGTGTTGCAAGTAGAAACATTCTCTTCCACAATGTTTGGAAGCATGTGTACAACCACTGTACAATGGTCACTTCAAATTTAAGCAGTTATTTTTTGTCCTACAAAGTCCAAAAACTGTATTAAATGCAACCTTTCTTTTTTGTAATGTCTTCCCAAATTAATCCTGTTAAAGTCAGCAAAATCAAAAAGTACAAGAGATATTTTAAGACATAGCTTGAATCTACTGTGCATGAAAAAATGTTTTAAAATGGCAATTTTAATAGATAAATGTAAATTTGAATACAAATACCAAGCAGAAAATAGCTGAACCACACAGAGAAAATGCTTTTCTTACCTCCAAATTCAGATATTTCACAATAAAGAAAATGTTAGAACATGTGAATATTAGAACATCTTTCAAAATGGAAAGATTAGTTCATAAGACTGCATTGAACTTAGTATAACCTAATTATAATTTCTAAAATAGAATTAGCAAATCAAATTTAAGTACTCTTAGTTAGAGGCTGAAAAAAAATAAGCACAACGATCTGGGAATTGTTACATGATTATGCAACAATTGCATCAAGAAATGGAGATACAGATACTCTTCATACGCTATCAGGGCAATCCCAATCTCTCTCTCTCTCTCTCTCTCTATCCTCTCCACTCACACACACACACACACACACACACACACACACACACACACACACACACATACACACACACACAAGCTTACTCAGACATACCAAAGAGAGCTTACAATTTTAATACAACTAAGAGTCCCATAATTCAGTTCAACAAAAGATTTGAAGATTTAGCACTCTAAGACATTCTAAAGGAAAAGAAAATTTCAAAATATTCCAGAATGGTTGAAAGTAACACTATGTATTATAAAACATGTAGCTTACATACTCTATTGTGTTTGAACATCCAGTCATCACAAGTGCAGTAGTGAGGCAGTATTAATGTCCCTTCATAGGACTGATGTTTTCAATATGCCGCCCTTTTGGGAAGGTCCAGGTTTTTTTTTTTTTTTAATGATTATAATCAATTACCAACAAATGTGTATTATCTTTTATTAAATATGTGTTTATCTAAATCAATCTATGAAAGAGCAAAACTTTAAAAATATCAGAGACAATTGTTATTTGCAGGTAGTGTTTCATCAATAAACTCTCTTAAGGAACTACTAACTGCTGTCCATACCTTTGTGTGTGAATCAGTAGGCAAAGAAAATCAAAGGATGACAGAAGATGAAACTGCAATCAGTTCAAATGTCAAAGATGTGATGATTGTAATTAAGTAAGCAAATATCAAATATTCAATAATGTAATAAAATTGGGATTAAAAATTAATTACTAGCTGTACATTACAGTGGTAAACATTCTAATTCGTTTCATAATTTACTGTTATCTTCTACACAATGACTAATGACTGTCCACCTGTGACCTACCCTCATTTTAAATGCTGTCAATAATCTGTATGGTGGCAGAATTTATGGCTATGGGCATGGCAAGATATGAGAATGGCACACTGAGAAAATATAATGAGAAAGAATGTGAAAATACATGCAGGTAAAATATGGAAGGGGTAAGAGAAAACAGAGTGCTCAACTTAAACATTTATTAAGTCACCATCATCCTTTAAAATGCACACTTTTTAAATCATACAAATACATTTGTCAGACATGATAATTAGTGTTAATCTTCAACAAAAAAAATGGAAAATGCAAAATATGAAAGGAGGTGACGGAACACTGTTCTCCATTTCCTGGCCCCAAAGCAAAAAACAAGCATAATATCACACTACCTTAATGTTGATGAGCTCCCCTTAAATGTCTTTTAGCCACCACAGTCAAACTGGTATAAATGCTTTGGCAAAGTGAGATGCATTTCATCACATCTGCAAAAGCCTACTTTTCTCTGTTAATGGTTCAGCTTATGAAAAACATGTATGCAAAATAATAGTTTTACAATGCTTCAAACTCATCAATACATAGTTTTTTATTGCTTTGTTGAATCTATCACAAAGTCTTGTATTTATCATGGCCTGCTTTAATATTGTCAGCATGAAGAATATCATTTTGTGTTTCCTTGGTTTCATCTCTGGCTTGAGCTAATTCTAAACTTAATTCCTGGAGCTGCTTATTAACACACTCATTTCTCTATGTTTCTGTGTTTCTACCTCATTTCTGTGGTTCATAACTTTATCTTTTGATAATTCAGCCACAGCATTATTCTCATCATATTCATTGTGCTCATTTTCATTTGGAGGAATGACTGATGGTAGTGGAAATAGAGTGGGGCAGACATCACAAGTCTTAAAACTCTTCTTTGGTCATTTACTAGTCTTCCTAGGCTGCAAAAGCTTTGTGTTGCCACTCAGTGTTGCCACTCTTTTACTTCTTGGCCTCTTCTAGAAGTGCAATCTTGGCAGTAAATTTGGCAAGTTCTGTGGCTAGCTGTTCCCAATTCTTCATCTGCTGGGTAGTTTGTTTTGCTATAGCAGATTTGGACTCTTCAGCAGCTTGATACTCCTTTTCAAGCCTTTCTGCTTGTCCTTTTGCTTGTTTTCATTCCTAATCCATTCTAGAGCTTTTGAATCTGTTCTAGTTCTTTCCAGGCTTCCATTGTCTGTTCTTCAATTTGCTTTAAATGTTCTATTAGATCTTATTTTTCATATTCTATTCTTTCCTTTTCCTTTTCTGCTATTTCTTTCTTTTATTTTTATTCTTTAATTGCACCCTTTCCAACTGCTCTGATGTTTCTCCTGCCTACCATGAACATTCATCTATTGTATTTCATTAATATCAGGATTCTTTCTTTAGATATATATTTCTTGGTATCCCATACACAAAATCCACTTATTGAGACTCAGGCAAGGTGCATAAAAACAAAAGCAGGTGCCTTTTTTGTTTATTTGCTTTATAATGTTTTTTTTTTTTAAATCATTAAATAAAATATTTCTGATTTTATTCCAGGGCAAACCAATTTTAGGTGTTAACTTGTCATCATGCTCATAAATATTAAGACCCAAAGCATCAATGTCTAGCCACAATTCAGGTCCTTTTTTTAAATTTTTCATTTCAAAATAATTGACTCCATACATTTCTAGATCTTGCACAATATTTAGGTATTTCATCATAGAATCTTCTCTTTGCATTCTTCTATGTTTTTTTTTATGTCAGTTCTGTACTCTTTATTCTCATTTTTTTGTCAGTTTGTATTGTTCCAAAACACATTGGGGTAGGAGTCTATCATTTGCCATGTAACCTTTTTTAATGAATCTCTTTGATATAATCTCCATACATGGTTTAAACAGCATAGGAAGCCAAAAAGACTACATTTCTGAAGGGCAATATATCTCATCATTTAAGATACTTTCTTTAATTTGCAGTAAGAAAATTTTCTGGGTTATTTCTTGAATTAATTCTTCAGAAACATCTTCAGGAAAGAATTTAACTCTAAATTTAAACTGTAAAGGATTCTCTTTTTTAACATCTTGTTGTGTCACCATTTTATCTAGTTTAAGTCAGGTAGAACGACCTTTGCTGTCCACATACTGAAGCCCCAAAAAACCCAGCCTCATGAAAATCAGCTATTTTCACCACCTGGTCAAAAAGTTATCTGCCAATTTTATTAGGCTGAATGTCAGATTCCAGTGCAGCATCTATTGTGGTTACTCTTATATTCACTAATTTTAGCATTTTCCTTTTCCTTTTTTTTTTTTACACCTACAGCACCTGGTCTTCTTAGGTGGTCTCCCATCCAAGTACTAACCAGGCCTGACCATGCTTAGCTTCCAAGATCAGATGGGATTGAACTTGTTCAGAGTAGCGTGGCCATATACTATTTTTCTTCTCATTTTGTCACCTTCTTTAAAAATTCTTTACTTTAATCAATTCTGTTATCATATTCTAAATACATGTCCTGAGTTCCATCTTGATACATTTTGAAAACTTTGTCCTTCAATGTTTTGCATTTTTTCTTCTCCCAACAGTGAGTGGGTACTTCCACCCAGAGTGTGGCTGAGGTGATGTGCAGGGGCACCAGGTATTGTAGCTATGGTTGGGAGAGAGAGGCAGCAGTGGGAGTGCTGGGCCACCAGAGAGGAGAGGCAATGAAGCCACCACAGACAGCTGCACAATATGGCCAACTGTTTTAAATATGTTCAAAGTGCTAAAGAAAACCAAGACAATAATGTATATAAAATATATATTTAGAAAAGAATATCAAGGGAGATGGAAAATTTTAAAAGGAACCAAATAAAAATTTTAGAACTGAAAAGTACAATATTAGAAATGAAAAATTCACTAAAAAGTGGTTCAAAAGCATATTTGAGGAGGCAACAGAATTATCAAGTATAAACACATGACAATTGAAATTATCTAGTCTGAGAAGCAAAAGAAAAATAAATTACTAAAAATAAACAGAGCCTGAGTGATCTGTGGGACATCATTAAGTATATCAACATATGCATTATGGGAGCTCCAGAAGGGAAAGGTAGAGAGAAGGGGCAAAAAATAGTACTTGAAAAAATACAGGCCCAAAACTTTCCAAGTGTAATAAAAGACACAAACCTACACATCTAAGAAACTCATCAAAATCCAAGTTGAATAAATTCAAAGAGATACATTATAATGAGATAGATCATAATCAAAGGGAGAATCTTGAAAGCAACAAGAGAGTAGTGACTTGTCACGGACATGAGATCCTCAATAAGATTAACATTTAATTTCTCATCAGAAACCATGGAGACTGTAAGTTAGTGGGATGGCCTATTTAAAATGCTGGGGAAAAAACCTATCAACCAAGAATTCTATATCCAGCAAGGTTACTTTGACATTTGAAAATCAATTATTGTAATATAGTATATCAATAGGATAAAATAAAAACCACATGACCATCTCACTAGATGCAGAAAATTAACAAAATCCATCACCCTTTCATTATAAAAGTATGTAGCAAACTAGGAATATAAGATAACTTTCTCAATACAATGAAGGGTATTTACCAAAAACCCTACAGGTAATCACATAATGATGAAAAGATGGATGTTGTTTGCCTGAGGTCAGGAACAAGAGAAGGATGCCTACTCTCACTATTTCTATTCTGCATCGTAGTGAGATAATAGCCAGGGCAATTAGACAAGAAAAAGAAATAAATGATATCTAGATTAGAAAGGAAAAATAAAATTATCTGTATTCACAGATGAATTAATCTTCTTGGGTTTTCCCCAGGTTTAGGTGACTGAAATGAAGTGTCATGGAGTCAAGTTGGGCTATAAGCTCAAAAGGGTTCCCAGAATTGGGTTTATGTGTGTGCATTGTCCCACACTTGGCCCATAATTATGTACACAGAATCTCAGGTTTGAAAGGGTCCATAAACATATATTTAAAAAGATATGCAACAAAAATAACTATAAAAACTAATAAATGAGTTTTAGGTTGCAGGATACAAGACCAGTATATGGAAATATGTTGTATTTCTTTGAGCAATGAGCAATCTAAACATGAAATTAAGAAAACAATTTAACTTATAATGGTGTCTAAAAGAATAAAATAAGAATAAGTTAAACAAGAGTGTAAACAGACTCTGAAAACTACAAAGATCATTGAAAGAAACTGAAGATCTAAATAAAGGAAAAAACATTTATGCTATTAATTGGAAGATTTAATAATGGTAAGATGGCAATACTTCCCAAATTAATCTACAGGTTCAGCACAACCACAGTCAGAATCTCAACTGGCTTCTTTGTAGGAACTGAAAGCTTATTCCAAAATTCATATGAAATTTCAAGAGATCATGAATTGTCAAAACAATCTTGTAAAAGAACAAACTAGGAGGATTCACACTTTCCAATTTTAAAACTTGTTGTAAAGCAACATTAATCAAAATTGTTTGATACTATCCTAGGGTAGACATATTGATTAATGGAATAGAATTTCATTCAAGAGTCCAGAAATAAACCCATTTATCAATTTTTTTCTTTTATTAATATTTTTATTTTTAAAATTATAGTTGGCATATAATATTATATTAGTTACACTTGGACAACATAATAATTAGATATTTATATAACTTATACAACTTATGTAAAGTTATATATAATAATTTATATAACTTATGAAGTTATCATCCTGATAAATCCAGTACCCATCTGAAACCATGCATAGTTATTAAAATATTATTGACTATATTCTTTATGCTATACTTTATGTCTCCATGACAATTTTGTAACTACCAATTTGTACTTCTTAATCCCTTCTCCTTTTAAACCAACCCCCTTTGATCAGCATTTTGCTTCTAGGAATTCATCCTAAATATATTTGCAGAGGTGAAGTAACATATGTAAATAATTTCTCATAATATAAACTGTAATAGCAAAAGACTAAACAATTCAAACATCTATCATGCAGTTTTTGACTCCTATCTAAATTGCAATTTAATTAGTCCTTATGAATGTTGAGTAAAGATTGGGAACAAAGGTTCCTTTTATTTCATTTAGCCTTGAGTTAAGTAGCAAATGAGCAGAGGTGCTGACTAATTTCTTTGTAAACATGTATTCAGAGATTAGAACTAAAGTTAAAGTTAGGTAATTTTTACTGTATCTTTTGGCAATCATACTAGCAAAATCCAATAAAACCTAACAAGCCAAATTAGGCTCAGTAATTGAAGGTCATGAATATAATCTTTAATTACTGAGCCTAATATGGCTTGTTTCCTCTAAGGAGTAGTGACTTTTAGTGCCTATTGGCATAATAAACATCCAAATTTATCTGTGAGTAGGAGTAATCCAGGTAAAGGTTGAGAGAGAGTACCCAAGAAGAAAAAAAACCCCAGCAAGTGCAGAGGTCTCAAAGCAGCCCCAAATCCACAGAGCAGAAGTCTCTGTGAGCAATTGCCCTAAGGGGTGGGCAAGACAACTCACTGGAAGACAGAAATATTAGCACTTTTATTGAAGTTTTTATTAATCTATGCTTTACTGATTTAAGATGAACAATAATATTTGTATAGAATTGGTAAATATATATTCAAAATATAACTGGTAAAAACATACATAAAATTATATTATTGACAAGGAGTCATGATCAAAAGAATTTGGACACCAGGGAAGGAGTACAGAGGTGGAGGAAAAGTGCAGAAGGCAAAAGACTGAGTGACAATAGATGGTCTTTTTAAAGCTGTCATTCATTTAAAGGGTAATGGGATGTGATTGAAGGGCTTTTAGTCAGAGAGTATCTTGACAAAGATTTCATCTTACTAACATCTCTGATATTTGTGTGGATAATGAATGAAACTACCAAGGCAGAGGACATCCAGATATTATTTTGTTTCCTTGAGCAAGAGAAAATTGTTTTCTGGATTACAGATGGCAAGTGGAGGATGGAGGTGTCTAGTCTCAAGGCAGAATGAATAGATGTGCCCAAAGCTTAGATGAGGAAGGAAAAGGGGTAGAAAGAAATCTGAGATGGCTACATGTCTTATCTGAGCTGCAGGGAAGGTATTTATAGAGATGGTGAAAAGAAGAAGCATGTTTAGTGTGCGATGCCCAGCGAACAGCATAGATATCAAATAGGCAGTTGACATTTTGAATGGGGAGCACAGGAGATATCTGACCAAGACTGATCTGAGAGTCAGTAGTAGAGTGAAGCCACATGAGTGCAGTTGCACATTGAGGGAAAGTGTATAGAGAGTGTGTGTGTGTTGCGGGGGAGGGACATTAAACCAAGCTTAGAAAACTGCTAGATCCATGGAAAGGCTCCCAAAGCTGCCTGTTTCTGATTGATGGTGAGGGCTTCTGTCTGTACATAATCAACAGATTCCATCTCCTGGGTCCTATGTTGCACTTCTTATGCTCAGAGTCTCACAAAGTTTGTTGTGGAAAGTGTTCCCATAGTATTTGACTCTCTAATCTTAGTCCCCATGAGAATTCCATACCAGAGCTTAAAAGATAGTGGGTACCCTTTCATTTCCTCTGCTCATCTCAATTTTCTCTTCCTCTGTTTCTTATGAACAAAAAATTTCTCCATCTTCTTCAGCTCAAAAGAGAAGCTCTGAAGAATATTAAGTAATGAAAATGCTGCGTTCCCAGAAATTCCCTACCCTCCCTATTTCATAATTTCTGAAGTCAGAAAGAGCTGAATTTATACTCAGAGAACCTGAGAAAATTACTCAAAACTCTTGGAAACTTCATTTTTCTCATCTATAAAACTGGGCTAATGATTTCATCTCTATATTAGGATGCTATGTCCAGATAGTGACATGGTGAAGATTTGATGAGATAAGGCACTTAAAGCACTTAGTAGAAAATTCAATGAATTTGTTGACTCATAAATAGTTAACAATACTGTGGTTATTTATTGTTATTATTTATAACATTTCTGATAACTAAATAAGAGTCTGAGAATTTAAGCTACCAATTATTAATCTTATGTTGTGATTCAATTTATCTCATAGGACCTTCTGGAAACATTACAAACAAATCTTTGAGTTCCACTTCAGGTACACTGGAGCAGGCTTCTAAAAACCAACCATCTCGCAGATAAGCATAAACTTTGGACCCAGTTTTTAAATACCCAAAACTCTGATAAGTGAACAAAAGCAGGCAGATTTTGAAGGGGAGTTGTATTTGATATGAATGAATTGAAACAGACGAGTCTTCATTTCTTTTTGATCTGTAGGAGAGAAGCAGTCTCAGTGCAATGCAGGATGATTAAAATTATCAAGCAAAGCCCATTTTCTTTCTGATCTTAGGAAGCAGGGTAACTACAGCTGTTAGAAAATGAGAGGAAGTGTTCTAGGGGGTATACACCAGAGGAGAGAAGCCCTTAAATTGTGTGTGTGAACTCTACACAAGTCTCTGCTGATCACTGAACTAAGGATGTAGAAAACAAATTCATATAGCTTGACTATAAATCTTAATGAACTAAATAAGGATTTTTAATTGCCATCATTACAGGTAATAAAGGGTTTGCAGTTTGAGTCAGGGTAAATTATTTGCATATTAAACAATACTGAGTGAAATAAGTCAGACAGAGAAAGATAAGTAGCATATGATTTCACTTATATGTGGAATCTAAGGAACAAAAAGAACAAACTAATAAAAAAAACAGACTTACAAATAAAGAGGACAATCTGGTGATGGCCAAAGGGGTGGGGGGTTGGGATGATGTGAGAATGAGGTGAAGGGTTAAAGAAGTACAAATTAGTAGTAGTAGTTCTAAAATTAGTAGTTGATAGATGGTCACAGGGATGGGAAGCACAGCATAAGGAATTCGGTTAACATTAATGTAATGGCTAGATGGAGAGCCAGAGGAGAGAATGTGCAATTAGGAAGATTATTCCATAAACTATTTAAATGTTTAACCAAGGTACTATATACTTGAAACTAATAAAATATTTTTTAAATAAATGGAACTTCAAGAACCTTATGCAATATCCAAATATCTAGCACAGGTAATACAAATCCTACCAAAAAAGAGAATTGGGCAGACAAAAAAAATTCTGAATAATGGCGAAAATTTTGAAAATTGGAGGAGGGCAAAAATTTGTAAATTTAAGAATCTCAGCATACCCAAAAAGTAATATGAAGAAAACTATGCATAGGCACATCCAAGTAAAACTGGGAAAAGAAGGCCTCATAATTTTTGGCTGTGAAAACCAGAGAGGGAAGATATGGCTGACTGAAATGTAGGGCTACTGGAGTAAGAGGCGTTTCTCTTAAAGGGCCTACACATAAATGTAGTCACTGGCAGAGTCACTTATTTTGAGCTCCAGAGCTAGGGGAAAAGCTCAAAAGTCACCAGGAGCATATAGAGGAGAAGGAATTGTCTGACTTCAAGGTGAAGAATGGAGGAGCAGCTTTCTCTCAGACAGAAATGTTGACAGAGGCCAATGTTCCTTTATTGAGCTCTCCCCCTATCTAGCCTACACATATAGGCAGATGCTATAGCTGAATCCCCATCAGCTGAGCTAACTCAATTTACTCTGCTTGGGAGGATTCTCTGAGACTCTGCCACAACCAACTCATGGGCCCACCCAAGTCTCTTTCAGTGGCTTTCTCATATACATGGTCTGTCTTGGCTCATGCAGCAGACAGTCCTAAAATCTCTCAAAGGTTCACAAACCTCAAACAAGCAGCATCTGGCCTTGGCATGTTTCTGACTACTTGCTAACCATTCCAAGCCTGGCAACAGAGGCAGTTGGCCTCATTTCACAGCTTAGTCACTCTTAAACACCTCCAAACCCAGTAAAAGTGGCAACTCTCTGTAGATCACATTGTACCTCATATCAAAGGACCCTGGGCAGAACATAGGCAGCAGGTGACGTTGGCCTGCAACAGCCCCTCGAAGGGGCCTCAGAACCAAATGACCCAGTTGCTTGCTTCAGACCATACCAGTGCACCACTCCAGAAATGACACACACAAAGGGTAGGCTTGGTAGGCACCAGAGTGCTGATAAAGTAATTCATGCTCTGTAGGGTCAGCCCCTGTTCATCAGCTCAACCACCAAAGTCACATTCAGTCCTCACAACCAATCAACCTAAGGATAAATCCCTCCTATTGATACGTAAACAACAACCAAGGTTCAGCTACAATAGACAGCACATACACCTCACACAATGGACACACCTTGAGCACCCAGCTCAGGTGACCAAGGAGACTGTGCCATTGGACTCCATGGGACACCTATTATATAAGGCCACTCTATCTGATATATAGAAACAAACACAGGGAAGCAGTCAAAATGGGGAGACAAAAACATGTCCCAAATGAAAGAACAGAACAAAATGTCCGAAAAAGAACTAAATAAAATGGAGGCAAACAATCTACCAGGTATAGAATTCAAAACACTGGTTATAAAGATGCTCAATGATCTCAGTGAGAACTGCAACAAAGATATAGTAAACATAAAAATGGATACAGAAAACATAAAAATAACCAGTCAGATATGAAGAACAAAAACTGAAATGAAGTCCACATTAGAGTAAATCAACAGATTAAGTGAAGCAGAGGATTGAATCAACAATTTGGAAGACAAGGTAGCAGAAAACTTACCCAATCAGAACAGCAATGAAAAAAAAAAAGAATTAAAAAAAATGAGGGTAGTTTAAAAGGTATCTGGGAAAACATCAAGCATGCCAACATTTGCATCATAGGAGTATCAGAAGGAGAAGGGAGAGAGCAAGAAATTGAAAACCCATTTAAAGAAATAATGATGGGAAACTTTACTAATTTAGCAAAAGAAATAGACATTCAAGCCCAGGAAGTACAGAGAGTCCCAAACAAGATGAATTCAAATAAGCACATTCTAATTAAACTGTCAAAGTTTACTAACAAGGAGAAAATCTTAAAAGCAGCAAGCAAAAAGAGGTCTCTCATAAGATTCTTAGCTGATTTCTCAACAGAAATTTTGCAGGCCAGAAGGGATTGACAGGAAATATTTAAAGTGATAAAAAGCAAGGACCAACAACCAAAATTACTCTACCCAGCAAAGCTATCATCTAGACTTGAAGGACAGGTAAAGATCTTCCCAGAAAAGAAAAAGTTGAAGAAGTTCATCAGCACCAAACCAGTATTATAAGAAATGTTAAAGAGACGATTTTAGAAAGAAGTAAAAAAAAAAAAAGATTAAAAATATAAATAATAAAATGGTAGTAACTAGATTTTTATAAAAATTACTTTAAATGAATTAAATACTCCAATCAAAAGATATAGGGTGGCTAAAGGATAAATAAACAAGACCCTTACGTATGCTGTCTACAAGAGTCTCACTTCAGATTGAAGTACACATACAGACTGAAATGATAGGAATGGTAAAAGATATTTTATAAAAATGTAAAAGAAAACAAAAAGCACGTATAGAAATATTTATACCAGACATAATTGACTTCAAAACAAAGGCTATAACATGAGACAAAGAAAAATCTAGTAATTCCTCTTCTGGGTGTTTATATAAAGAAACCCAAAACATTAATTCAAAAAAACATGTGCATTCATATGTTTATTGCAGTTTATTTACAATAACCAACATAAGAAAGCAATAAAAGTTTCCATCAACAGATGAATGGATAAAAAAGTGATACATATATACAATGGAACATTAGTCAGTTCTAAAAGAGAATGAAATCTTGCCCTCTGAAACAACATGGATGGACCTCGAGGGTATTAGTCTAAGTGAAATAAGTCAGAGAGAGAAGACAAGTATCATATAATTTCATTTATATGTGGAATCTAAAAAAAAAAAGCAAACAAAATGGAAACAAACTTATAGATACAGAGAACATTTGATGGGTTGCCAAATGGGAGAGGGTTGGGGAGGTGAAGCAAGGGGATGGATTAAGAGGTACAAATTGGTAGTTACAAAATAGTCACGGGGATGTCAAGTATATCATAGGAAATATAGTCAATAATATTGTAATAAAAATGTATGGTGTCAGATAGGTATTAGATGTATTGGGGTGATCATTTTATAAGTTATAAAAATGTCTAATCACTATGTTGTATACCCAAAACTAATATAATAATTTATGTCAACTGTAATTTAAAAAAAAATTAAGAAATGAGATGCCATAGAAATGAATAGGTTATAGATTTCTCATTCTGGGAAGACAGAGTAGGGGTAATTTTCTCTATTTCTTCTGCTAAATATAATTACAATCTCTAGATATGATGTATAACACAAACATAAGAAGATTCTGAAAGATGGCAAGAAAACAAACCAGTTAGAAATTTTATGACTTAATGAACAACACTGTGTTGAGTTTTCTAGGTATTTTTTTCTGCTGTACAATTCCCAGACTTGAGCTAAAGAGTCAGCAACTTTAAAATTCCAATGACCATATAGACACACACACACACACACACACACACACACACACACACACACACACACCTATCTTTTATGGGATTAAAGGGCAGAAAAGGGCCAGTCTAGAATGAAGGAAAATTCTGGGTAATAGCTGATCTATTCTAGCAAAGCATAACAGAAAAAAAAAATGTGGCCATAACAGCAAAGAATGAGTGGAAAACAGAGATTTCCATCTCTATCAGGCAATAAAGAGCCACCCTCTTCTCCCTAAGGATGTCAGTGAATATTGCATAGGCAACCTGGACTCTCACTCCACCCAGCATTAATGAGGCATGCCTCCTTTTCCCATCTGAGTGGTGTCATAGGAGGCCTAGTGTATAGTCAAGACATTAACCACTGCTCAGTGATAACAAGGCAACCTCTGCCATACCATGGTGTTGGCAGAGACCACATAACAAGAAACTCCTACTCATACCTGACAGTGTAACATCATCAGAAATTCTCTTACTAACATCCAGAAGTAATGGGAAAGCCCTCCTGACTCAAGGGTCATTGGAAGCCAAGTGAAGAACCTGGACTTCTATTATTACCCACAAGAAAGAAAGCAGTGTCTCCACACTTCCCCTGCTGAAAGTGTTAGAGAAAGCTAGCTTATCCAGAAGGTTTAAATAAGATTTTTAAAATAAAATAAAATAATACCCCAAATATCCAAGTTTTAATTCAACCCACTCATCATTACAAAAAATCAAAAAAAAATCTCAAATGGAATTAAAACAGGTAATCAACAATTGTTGAGAAGTGTTATAATTATTTGAAAAATATATTAAAGCTGCCATCATAAAAATTCTTTAACAAAGAATTATAAACACACTTTAAACAAATGAAAAAAATTTTCAGCAAAGAAATAAAAGATATATATATATATATATATATATATATATATATATGAATGTTTTAGAACTAAAAAGTACAATAAATCGAAATTTTAAAACTCAGTGAATGGACTGAACAGTAAATGGGAAGGGATAGAAAATAATCTGTGAATTGTAATATACAACAACAGAATCTATCTGAACAGAGAAAAAATAGGTTGAAAATGAGTAAACAGAAACTCAGGGACCTGTGGGAGTATAATAAAAATATCTAATATTTATGTCATCAGAGTACCAGCAGAAGAGGAGAAAAAAGGGACTGAAAAAAGTACTTAAAAGATAATTGACAAAAACCTCCAATGTTACAAAACACATAAGCTTACAGATTCAAAGGTAGAGCAAATCTCAAACAAGATA
The DNA here is from genome assembly GCA_004027375.1 of Macroglossus sobrinus. Lineage (NCBI taxonomy): Eukaryota > Metazoa > Chordata > Mammalia > Chiroptera > Pteropodidae > Macroglossus > Macroglossus sobrinus. The sequence continues at coordinate 300,694 of PVKZ01000695.1, forward strand.
AACCTAATAAAATCCACACCAAGACATACTGCAGTCGATCTTTTAAAATCTAAAGAGAGAGAGAGAGAGAGAGAGAGAGAGAGAAGAAAGAAAGAAAGAAAGAAAGAAAGAAAGAAAGAAAGAAAAGAAAGAGAGAAAGAAAGAGAGAAAGAAAGAGAGACAGAAAAAGAAAATAGCTTGAAAGCAACAAAAAAGAAATAATACTTTACCTACTGGGAAAAAATAATTTTGATGACAAGAGTTAATAATTTGAAAAAAACTGAGGCCAGGAGTAGCGTAATATCTTTTAAGTGCTTAAAGAAAATAACTGTCAGCCCAAAACTCTACACGCAGCAAAAATGTCCTTCAGGAATAAAAGCAAAATCAACACTTTTTTTGGTTTAAGAAAAATTAAGAGAATTTGTCACCAGTAGATCTTAAAAAATGGCTAAATTTTTTTACACAGAAATAATAAAATAAGCAATTTTGGAACATCAAGAAGGAGGAAAAAACAATAAAATGAGTGAAAATATGGATGAATACAATAGACTTTTCTTCTCTAGAGTTTTCTAAATTGTTTGACAGTTGAAACAAAATTTATAACACTGTCTGATGTAATTATAAGTATATATAGAGAAAATACTTAAGACAATTATAATGTAAAGGATGGAGAAAAAACATAAAGGAAGATAAGATTTCTATATTTCACTCTAACTGGTAAATGTTGACACCAGTAGATTGTGATAAGTTATGTATAAATTATGTAATACCTACAGCAACACCTGAAAAAGTCATACAAACAAATACAGTAAAAGAGTTTAGAGATGAATTAAAGTTAAAGTCTAAAAAATGCTCAAGTAATTTATAGAAAGTCAGGAAAAGAATGATGCTGAGGAATAATTATTATAATAATAAAGAGACTCATGCACCAAAAAGACATAAGATATATTAATATCTATACTCCCAATCAGAGAGCCCCGAAATGTGTAATTACTAACAGAATTAAATGGAGAAACAGACCAAAACACTATCATAGTAGGGAACCTAAATACCCCACTGTCAGATATGGACAGATCATCCAAACAGAAAATCAACAACATCTTTAAATGATACTTTAGACCAACTGGACGTAATTGATATTTACAGAGCCTTCCATCCCAAAACAGCTGCTTATACATTCTTCTCTAGTGCACATGGAATATTCTCAAGAATCAACCACATACTGAGACACAGAGATAGCCTCAACAAATATAAGAGGGTTAGAAACATACCAACCATATTCTCTGATCATAATGTTTTAAAAAGAAAGCAGAAACAAAAACACAAATACATGGAGATTAAACAACATACTATTGAAAAATAACTGGGTGAGTGATGAAATAAAAAGAGAAATTAATGGATTCATAGAAATGAATGATAATAATAGTACAACATATCAAAACTTTAGGGACATGGTGAAGCAGTCATAAGAGGAAAGTTCATATCATTACAGGACTATTTCAGAAAAAAAGAATGAACCCAAATAAACAAACTAACGTTTCATTTTAAAATACTAAAAAAGATGAACAAATGAAACCTAAAGTTAGTAGAAGGATCTAAATAATCAAAATTAGAGCAGAAATAAATAAAATTAAAAACAAAAAAATAGAAAAATAAATGCAGCAAAGAGCTGGTTCTTTGAGAAAGTTAAAAAAAATAGACAAACTCATGGCTAGACTGACTTAAGGAAAACACACACACACACACAAATAAACAAATCCAGGATGAAAGAGGGAAATTATGACTGACATCACGGAAATACAAAGGATCATACAACAATACTACGAAAAGTATATAACATCAAATTAATAGCCTAGAATAATGAACCAGTACTTAGAAAAATATAATCTTTCTAGACTGAATCATGAAGATCTGGAAAACATAAATAGACCAATATGGGAATTGAAACAATCATCAAAAACCTACCAAAAAGTAAAAGACCAGGACCAGATGGCTTCACCAGTGAATTCTATCAGATGTTCAAAGAAGATTTAATGCCTATTCTCAAATTCTTCCAAAAAATCAAAGAGGAGGCAATACTTTCTGACTCATTTTATGAAGCCAACATTACCTTGATACAAAAACCTGGTAAAGATAATCCCAAAAAAAGAAAACTAAAGACCATTATCTCTCATAAACATAGATGCAAAAATTCTAAAGAAGATACTGGTGAACCTAATACAGCAATATTTTAAAAAGATTATACACCACAATCAAGTGGACTTCATCCCAGGGGCACAAGGATGACTCAACATATGCAAATCAATTAATGTAATACACCATATAAACAAATTAAAAAATAACAATCATATATCAATAGATGTGGAAAAAAAGTTTGACAGGATACAGTATTCATTTATGATCAAAACACTTAACAAAATTGGTATAGAAGAAAAGTAATTTAATGTAATAAAGACCATATATGACAAACCCTCAGCCAACATTATACTTAATCGTGAAAAACTAAAAACTTTCCCTCTAAGATCAGGAACAAGGCAAGGCTGTTCACTATGGCCACTGTTATTCAATATAACATTGGAGGTCCTAGCGAGTGCAATCAGACAAAAGAAAGATATAAAAGGCATTCAAATAGGAAATGAAGAAATCAAATTGTCACTATTTGCAGATGACAAGATTCTCTATGTAGAAAACCCTAAAGACTCCACAAGAACACTACTAGAAGTAATAAGCAAATACAGTAAAGTTTCTGGATACAAAATCAATGTTCAAAAATCCATAGTGTTTCTATATTCTAATAACGAAGTGTCAGAAAAAGAAGTGGAAAAAATAATTCCTTTTGCAATTGCAACAAAAAGAGTAAAATACCTAGGAAGATATCTAATGAAATATGAGAAGGACCTATATAATGAAAACTAGAAGACCCTATTAAAAGAAATCCAAGAAGATACAAAGAACTCATACAACTTAATAATAACAAAAAAACAAATGATCCAATTAAAAATGGGCAGAGGACATGAACTGACACTTTTTCCAAGAAGACATACATATGGGCAGCAAATATATGAAAAGATTTTCATCATCGCTAGCTGTTAGGGGAATACCAATTAAAACCACAATAAGATACCATCTTACATCTGTTAGAATAGCTGTTATTAACAGGACAAATAATAACAAGTGTTGGAGAGAGTGCAGAGAATAGGGAACACTCATACACTGCTGGTGGGACTGCAAATTGGTACAGACGCTATGGAAAACAATATGGAAGTTCCTCAGAAAACTAAGAATTTACTTGCTATATGATCCAGCAATCCCCCTACTGGGTATTTATCCCAAAGACTTGAAAACACATATCCAGGAAGATATTTGCGCATTCATGTTCATAGCAGCATTATTCACAGTGACCAGGACATGGAAGCAACCAAAGTGTCCTACAATAGATGAATGAATGGATAAAGAAGCTGTGGTTCATATATACAATGAAATATCACTCAATCATAAAAAGAGATGAAATACTACTATTTGCAACAATACAAATGGACCTCAAGATAATCATGCTAAATGAAATAAACCAGGCAGAAAAAGTTGAAATTACCTGATATCACTTATATGTGGGATATAAACCTAAAAGCAACAAACGAACAGGAGAAACAAATAGAGATTCATGGACATGGAGTATAAATAGTAGTTACCAGAAGTGACTGGGGATGGGAGAAGAGGAGAAAGGTAGGTGGGATAAAGGAGGTCAAATACAGCAGGGTAGAGGAAGAGTGAAGTGGGTAAAGGGGATAAAATATATGGTAGCTTAAGGAAACTGGACTTTGGGTGGTCAACACACAATAGAATATACAGATGTAAAATTATAATGTACACCTAAAAATTATATAATTGTAATAACTAATATTACACCAATAAACTTAATAAAAATTTATAATTTTTTTATAAAGCTACCAAAAACTAAAATAATAAGGTACGTTATGACTGCTCAAAAAAAAAAAAAAAGAAATGAAGAAAAACCTGTACCTGACAAGGAACTATTACTAGAATATATAAAATAATTCCTACAATAAAATAACAGCAAGGCAAATAACTTAAAGTTCGGCAAAAGACTTGAACAAGTAGTTTGCAAAAGAAAATATATGAATAGCCAATAAGCATAGGAAAAGTGCTCAAAATCATTACTCATTAGAGAAATGTAAATAAAAATTTCAGTGGTTTCACACTAACTACATTTGGCTATAGTTAGAAAGACTGACAATACCAAGTGTTGACAAGAATTTGGAGCAACCAGGACTCTCATACATTTCTGATGGATGTATAAAATGGTACAACAAATTTTAGAAAACTTCTGGCAGTTCCTACTTGCTGACTTCCTTCCCAAAGCCATCAATTTCCCTGAGAAAGATACTTGCCTTACTATACTTTACTACTTTCTCAGGTGACTCAGAACCTAATCTGTCCATTTAACCCATGTCACAATTATAATGTAGGGATGGTTGAATGGGTAATCCTTTTGGATAATATACATGTATGTATTTGTAAAGCAACTCTGAATGCCAAAATTCAAAGAAGAACAAATATGGACATTTAAGAAGACAGTTGACCAATTTCAGAAATATTTGGAACATGCAGTATTTTTGTTAACCTTTCTCCACTCTGGCTGAAAAGAGAGTCAATATCTAGTTTCCTAAAATTAATCACTTTTAGCATCTTAATATGGTACACTCACAGACTTTTGAAAATCTCAAATTAATTGTATCTTTATTTCTTTGGGTGTTAATTATATCTTTATATCAGGGTTATTAACCTTGAAAAAACATGAGTGAGGTTTGTATTCAAAGAGTCCATGCAAATGAATGTGTGTGTGTGTGTGTGTGTGCACGTGTGCCTGTGTGTAAGATTAGAGAGATATCTTCAGAGTCTAAAAGTGATCAGTGACTCAAAAAATGCTGACCAATTCTGTTTTTTGTTATGGAAAAATTGAGGTTGGGTTAATCAAGGGACAGCATGCAAGGTTAGCTAGACTGGGGCCATGGTTTAGCAGCCTGTAGTTGATCATTTGGAGTTTAGCAAGAAGGGTGAAGAGAAATAGTTGAAGCTAAGATCTTGCTAGAGTCAATAGAAAGTTTCAGTTCTTCTACATTTTCAAACCAGCACAATATAAATAAGTTTAACATTTTTCTTAAAAGTTTGTTTTATATGCTTCAAAAATGCAATTTAAACAATGATGAGCAACTCCTGAATATGAGCTAAATATCAAATATGGAAAACAGACAAATTTATAGGTTATAGAACTGGCAAGCAAGGTAATACTATTATAAAAGATTTTTTTTTTAATTGGTGGCATCTCTTCTTGGTGTCTAAGGTTTACTTTCAACAGCAACTACACTGTTGTTTCCTGATGACATTACTCTCAATGCCAGAAATTAACAATACCCAAGACTCTACATCATTTGAGAAATAAGCATCAAAAAATCAAAACTGCTAATTTTGTCATAAGATGTATACTCATTTCTGAATATAAATACTATTTTTTAGTCTTTATTATTCTTCCACACTTGATATTCATTATTCAAGCAAAAATTGTAACCCACCAAAAGGCAAACAAATAAAAACAATTGTCAAGAGGTAAAACAAATAATAAAATCAGACTTGAAGATAACTGAGAAATTTTAACAATTGAACAGGGAGTTTTAAATAGCTATGGCAAACATGTCAAAACATATTCATTGAGAAAAATGGGACAACGTATATAAACAGATGAGAAAATTTGGCATATAGAGAAAAAACTATGAGCCAAATAGAAATGTTATAAATAAAATATATATAATCAGAGATTAGGAATTCCTTCAGCAAGCTTACTAGAATTTTGAACAGCTGAAGAAAAGATCAATGAACTTGAATATAGGTCAAATTGAAATTATTTAATTGAAACATTAAGAGAAAAATCAGTAAAAAACTAGAACAGAGCATCCATAAACTGTGGAACAGTAATAAAAAAAATCTAATATGTGTGTAATTGGAGTCCCATAGTGAAAAAAATAATCAAAATTATTTAAGACCCCAGAGAGAAAAGGGGGAAGAATAAATATGTTAAGGAATAGCCATGAATTACCCAAACTTCTAAAAGACAACAATAAAAAAATCCAAAGATACACCTGGACAAAGAAAAGCAATAGAGATGAAAAACAAAGATAAAATGAAAATTATAAACACAGACAAAGAAAAATATAAACATTGTATAGAAATGAATAAGAAAATGGATGACAGTAGATTTCTTGTCAGATATTGTGAACGCAAGAAAACAACTAAATGACAACTTCAAAATACTGAAAGCAAAACACTGTCAACCAAGAACTCTATAACAGGTGAAAAACACAGTCCCAAAGTGAAGGTAAAATAAAAACATTTTCTGAAAATAGAATCTTCAAAAATTAATTGACAGTTTATATAATCTACCAAAAAATATTAAAAGACATCCTTTAGGAATTAGTAAGATACCAGATAAAAAGTTGGATATACAAGAAGAAAATAAATGTTGGAAATAGTAAAACTGGGATAAATATAAAAGATTTTTTCCTTACTTTGATTGCTTCAAAAAGATATTTGCCAGTTATAAAATAGGCAATAGATTGAATAGACACTTCACCAAAGAGAATAAACAAACAGAAAATGGAGACATGAGATTTCAACATTAGCCATTGATGAAATGCAAACTAAATCTATGATGATACAGCACTGCACACCTATTAGAAGAACTAAAATATGATGATGTCACATATTGATATGAATGCAGAGCTACTATATCACTCATATATTGCTGGTAGTAATGTTAAATGATATAGTCACTGAAATATTATTTGAAAGTTTCTTATAAAATTAAGTATACACTTACTATATGATCCAGAAATTACATTGCTGTGTATTTATATATTTTTTTAAAAATATATGTATGTTCATACAAAAATCTAGACATGAATGTGCATAACTGCTGTATTTGTAGTAGATTAAAAAAATGTTCAATGGATATATCAATTAAAAAAATGTAATACACCTGTACACTGGGATACAGCTCAGCAGTAAAAGATTAACTATTGGTACATTATGTTGAGTTAAAAAAGAAATTCCAGGGATTACATATATAATTTGATTATATCCATCCTTCTCAAAATGACAAAATTATATTGATGAAAATCAATTAATAGAAGGCAGAGGTTAAGGTTTGAGAGAGGTTGTATCTATTAAGGGTAAAAATGAGGAGTTTCTTTGTGGATATGGAACAGCTTTTTATACTGATTATGTTCATAGTTATATGAATCTACACATGTGATAGAAATTTTATGTAAAAGTTTGTAAAACTGGTGAAATTTGAATAAAGTCTGTGCCTTAGATAATGGTATCATGCCTATGTCAATTTCCTGGTTTTGGTAATGTACTTTGGTTATGGAAAATATAAGTGAAGTAAGCTGACTGAAGGATACTTGAAAACTCTCTGTCCTTCTTTGGCAACTTGTGTTTCATGACCTTTCAAGATAAAAATTTAATTATAAGGTAGCTAACTGCTTAAAATAAAAATTATATTAATAATTAATTACAAATAATTAATGACTCTAATATTGTAGGGTTTATAACATAGAAGTGAAATATTTGACAACAATAGCACAAAAAATGGGAGGAAAGAATGGAAATTTATAGGGCTAAAGGTTAACACACTATAAGTAAAGTGATAACTCTTATTTGAAAAAATATTGTGAAAAGTTAAAGATAAATGCTATGAACTTAGAGCAGAATGAGAAAAAAATAAATGGTAAATAAAGAAAAGAATATTCAAGAGAAGTGGAAATAAAAATACTTAATCATAAAAAGTACTTAACTGAAAAGAATGCAGAATAAGAAGAACAAATGGAGTAGAAAATCACTAGCAACAATATAAATGCAACCATATAAATATTTGCAGTAAATATGCAGTTGAGCTTGAACAATGTAGGGGTTAGAAGCATTGATCTCTTATGCAGTTAAAAATTTTAGCATAAATTTTCCCCAAAACTTAATTACTAATAGCCTACTGTTGACCAACACGTACCATTAACACAGTCAATTAAAACATATTTTGTATGTCATATGTATTGTATACTGTATTCTTACTATAAAATAAGCTAGAGAAAATAAAATGTTAAGAAAATTATAAGAAAGAGAAAATGATTTTACAGTACTGAAAAAATTTGCAGGTATGTGGAACTGATCAATTCAAAATCATGTTGTTCAAGGGTCAACTGTAATCTAAAAAATCCAATTAAATAGCTGAGGTTGTTAAATTAGGAAGAAAATCAAGAGCTAACTCTATGGTTTAAGTATAAAGACATAGATGGGTTGAACATAAAATGATGGGAAAAGATATTCCACAAAGCACTAATCAAAAAAAAATGTAACATCTGTATTAGCATTAGAAAGTCAAAACCAAAACAAAAAATATTACTAAGGATGAAGAGGGACAATTCCACAATGATAAAAAGTTCAAGTCATCAGGCAAACAGCAATTCTAAATTTATATGCACCTAGCAATAGAGTTTCAAAATCCAGAAGCATAAACTGATATAACTAAAAAAGAGAAATAGACAAATACAAATTATAGTTAGAGACAGTAACATTTCACTCTCTGTAAATGATAGGATGAAAACTGAAAACTTCTGTAAAATCTCAGACTTCAATGAAAAATATCTACATTTCTCTCAGGAAATGAAGCCAGTAGCTAAACTATATAAAATACTTAGTCACTGATATTTCTGAGTGTCACATAATCTCTGTGGTATATATAGTTTTCAATAAAGGCAAAACCAGTAAAATACTCTTAACTATATTTCTGGGTATTGTCAATTAAGGGAAAAAACATTTCTTTTTAAAATATTTAGGCTTCTTTTTACTAATATAGCTGTAATTTTTCTAAACATTATTATTGTAGTATTGGGTCATGTTGAAGCAAATCAAGGAAAACAGGCCTTTCACTACTATGCCAATATAATAAAGAATTTGACACAAGAGAGCCTTTTTAAAAGCTTAATTGAATAATAAGGTAAAATAGATTGGTAGGCTATGAAAGAAATCTGATTATACATGTTTATTTTATCATGTTTTATTTTAAAAGAAGTTACAAGGAAGAAGAAATAAAATAAAACATTCTGAGGTTTTCTTTCAAGAGGAAAAAAAACAATTTATCTATTTTGCCTTCCACCTACTATGATCCTTGTTCTAGATAACACTCTCTTTCCCTAAGAACTCTAACTGGACAAGTTAAAAAAACATTGTTTTTAAAACCTCTCTTGTTTCTTTGTGTGGTTATAAGTTTTTCCATCCAGGACTGAGAGCTCATTTATTTAGAAGATCATTATAATTGTTTGTTTTGTTGTTTATTGTTGATGTTTTAATTTTTAATTATATTAGTTTCAAGTATACAGTAGATTGGTTAGACATCTATACAGTTTATGAAACAATTTCTCTGATTACTTTATCTTCCTTCTGGCCTTACACATAGTCATTACATTACTGCTGACTGCATTCCCTATGCCATGCTCCCCATCCCCATGACCATCTATTTTGTACTACTAATCTGTACTTCTTTAACCTTTCACCCTTTTCTCCCAGCCCCCCAATCCCATTCTCTTGTGGCTGTCACTAGATTGTCCTCTACATTTATAAATCTGTTTTCAATTAGTTTGTTCTTTTTGTTTTTTAGATTCCACGTATAAGTAAAAGCATATGGTGTTTATCCTTCTCTAACTTATTTCACTCAGCACAATAATATCTAGGTCCATCCATGTTGTTGCAAATGGTAAGATTTAATATTTTTAATGGCTGAGTAATATTCCATTGTATATATGAACCATAACTTCTTTATACAATCTTCTGTTACCGGGACATTTAAGTTGCTTCCGTATCTTGGCTATTGTGAACAGTGCTGCCATGAACAAAATGGATGCATAAATCTTTAGGAATTAATGTTTTAGTTTTCTTTTTTTTGTTGTTGTTTTGTTTTGATAAATACCTAGAAGTGCAATTACTAGGTCAAAAGGTAGATCCATTTTTAATTTTTTGAGGAAACTCCAAACTGTTTTCCATAGTGGCTATACTAATTTACAATTCCACCAACAGTATATGAGAGTTCCCTTTTGTCTACATTCTTGCCAACACTTGTTCTTTGATTTATTGATTGAAAGCCATTCTGACAGGTGTGAAGTAATATTTCATTGTGTTAATTTGTATTTCTCTGATAAATAGTGACCTTGAGCATTTTTTCATACATCTATTGGCTATTTTATTTCCTCTTTGGAGAAGTATCTATTCAGATCTTCTGCTCATTTTTTAATTGGATTGTTTGTATTTTTGTTGAGTTGTATGAGTTCTTGATATATTTTGGATATTAACCCCTTATCAGATGTATCATAAGCAAATATCTTCTCCCATTCAGTAAGTGATCTTTTCATTTTGTTGATGGTTGCCTTTGCTGTGTAAAAACTTTTTAGTTTGATGTAATCCAATTTATTTATTTATTTTTCTTTTTTATTGCCTGGGGAGATATATCTGAAAACACATTACTAGTAGCAATATCAGAGAGTTTACTATCCATGTTTTCTTCTAGAATTTTTATGGTTTTGGCTTTTACATTTAAGCTTTTAATCCATTTTGAGTCTATTCTTGAATACAGTGTAAGAAGGTTGTACAGGTCATATTTTTTGCATGTATCTGTCCAATTTCCCCAACACAGTTTAGTGAAAAGATTATCTTTACCCCATTGTATATTCTCACCTCCTCTGTCATCTATTAAGTGAGCATGTAGACATTTATTATATATAGATTTATTCCTGGACTCTTTATTCTGTTCCATTGATCAGTGTATCTGTATTTATGCCAGTACCATGCTGTTTTGATGACTGTAGACTTGTAACAGAGTTTGATATCAGGTAGCGTGATACCTCTAACTTCATTCCTCTTTCTCAAGATTTCTATGGCTCTTTGGGATATTTTATTGTTCCATATAGATTTTAGGATAATTTGTTCTAGCTCTCTGAAAAATGCCATTGTTATTTTGATAGAGATTGCATTGAATCTATAGATTGCTTTGGGTAGTATGGCCATTTTAGCCATGTTGATTTTTCCTACCCATGAGCGCAGCATACACTTACATTCTTTGTATCTTCTTCAATTTCTTTTTTCAATGACTTGTAATTTTTTGAGAACAGATTTTTTACTTCTTTGGTTAATTTGATGATTAATTTATAGTTTTTGATGCAATTGGGATTGTTTTCTTAATTTCTCTTTCCAAAAGTTCATTGTTGGTGTATAAAAATGCCACTGATTTCTGAATATTAATTTTGTAACCTACTTTACTAAATTCATTGATCAGTTCTAACAGTTTTTTGGTAGACACTTTAGGGTTCTCTCTATATAGTATCATGTCATCTATAAATAATGACAGTTTTACTTCTTCCTTCTCAATATGGATACGTTTTATTTCTCTTTCTTGTTTGATTGCTGTGGCTAGGATTTTGAATACAATATTGAATATGAGAGGTGAAAGGAACAACCTTGTCTTGTTCATGATCTTAAGGAGAACACTTTAAGCTTTTTCCTACAGAATATGATGTCAGCTATAGGTTTCTCATATATGGCCTTTATAATATAGAGCTATGTTCTCTCTATTCCCACTTTGCTGAGAGTTTTTATCATAAATAGATGCTGGATTTTGTCAAATGCTTTATCTGATTCTATTGATATATTCATGTGATTTTTATCTTTTAATTTGTTAATGTGGTGTATCACATTAAATAATTTATATATATTATATTAAGCCAATCTTTCACCACTGGAATAAATCCAACTTGATCATAGTGTATGATTTTTTTAATGCACTCCTGAATTTGGTTGCTAATATTTTCTTGAGGATTTTTACATTAATGTTAATAAGGGATATTGGCCTATAGTGTTTCTTTTGTCTCTGTGTTTATATATATTTAAATTAACTTTATTGGAGTAGCATTGCTTAATACAATTACATAATTTTCAGGAGGACATTATAATTTGACATCTGAATATTCTATTGTGTGTTGACCACCCAAAGTCCAGTTTCCTTCAGCTACCATATATTTGATCCCCTTTAACCACTTAATCCTCCCCCTACCTCCCTGTATTTGACCCCTTTTACCCCATCTATCTACTCATTCCTTCCCCACCCACTACCCTCTGGTAACCACTAGTCCATTGTCCGTGTCCATGAGTATCTGTTTGTTTGTCCTGTTCATTTGTTGCTTTTAGGTTTATATCCCACAAATAAGTGATATCATATAATTTCCAACTTTTTTCTGTCTGGCTTATTTCGCTTAGCATGATTATTTCAAGTTCTATCCATGTTGTTGAAAATGGCAGCATTTCATCTCTTCTTATGATTGAGTAATATTCTATTGTATATATGTACCACAGTTTCTTTAGCCAATCATCTATCATAGGACACCTCGGTTGCTTCAATGTCCTGACCACTGTGAATAATGCTGCTATGACATATATCTTTTCTAATATGAATTTTCAAGTCTTTGAGGTAAATTTCCAGTGGAGGGATGGCTGGATCATATGGTAGGTCAATTCTTTGTTTTCTGAGGAAACTTTATACCGCTTTCCATAGTGACCATATCAATTTGCAGTCCCATCAGCAGTGAATGAGGGTTCCTATTTCTCCACATCCTCTCCAACATTTGTTATTACTTGTTCTGTTGATTATATCCATTCTAACAGGTGTGAGATGGTATCTCATTGCAGTTTTGATTTGCATTTTCATAATAGATAGTGATGTTGAACATCTTTTCATATATGTTTGGCCATTTGTATGTCCTCTAGAGAAAAGTGTCTGTTCAGGTCCTCTACCCATTTTTTGATTGGATTGTTTTTGTTGTTGTTTTTGAGTTGTATGAGTTCTTTGTATATTTTGGACATTAAGCCCTTACCAGAGATGTTACTAGCAACTATATTTTGCCATTCAGATGGTTCTCACTTTAACTTGTTGACAGCTTCTTTTGCCATGCAGAAGCTTTGTAGTTTGATGTGGTCCCATTCATTTTTTTTTGCTCTTACTTCCCTTGCCTTTGAGGTCAAATTTATAAAATTCTCTTTAAGCCCAAGGTCTTTGAGTTTAGTTCCTATGTTTTCTTCTACGTGTTTTATTGTTTCAGGTCTTATATTCAGGTTCTTAATCCATTTTGAGTTAATTTTGGTATGTGGTGATAGACAACAGTCTAGTTTCATTCTTTGACAGGTGGCTTTCCAGTTTTCTTAGCACCACTTATTGAGGAGGCTTTCCTTTCTCCACTATATGTTTTTGGCTTTTTTGTTGAAAATTATTTGCCCATATAAATATAGGTTTACTTCTGGACCACTTGTTCATGTGTCTATTTTTCTGCCAATACCATGCTGTTTGATTACTGTCACTTTGCAGTATAATTTGAAGTTGGGTAGAATGATGCCTCTAGCTCTGTTCTTTTTTTCTCAGAATGGCTTTGACAATTTGGGGTCTTTTGTGCTTCTATACAAATTCGATGATTTTTTTGTTCTGTTTTTTAAAAAATGCTGATGGGATTTTGATGGGGATTGCATTAAATCTGTAATGATGCTTTAGGTATTAAGGTCATTTGAACTATGTTGATTCTTCCAATCCAAAAACACAGAATATCTTTCCATTTCTTTGTATCTTCTTTGATTTCTTTGATTTCTTTTAATATGGTTTACATCATATAGGTCCTTTACGTTTAGTTAAATTTATTCCTAGGTATTTTATTATTTTTTTTTGCAACTGCAAAGGGAATTATTTTTTCCACTTCCTTTTCTGACACTTTGTTATTAGAGTATAGAAATGCTATGGATTTTTGAATGTTAATTTTGTATCCAGAAACTTAAGTGTATTTGCTTATTGTTTAGTGTTCTTGTGGAGTCTTTAGGGTTTTCTATACAGAGAATTAGGTCAGATGACAGTTTGACTTCTTTGTTTCCTATTTGATGCCTTTTATATATTTCTCTTATCTGATTGCACTCACTAGGATCTCTAATGTTATATTGAATAACAGTGGCCATAGTGGACAGCCTTGCCTTGTTCCTGAAGTTAGAGAGAAGGTTTTTAGTTTTTTATCGTTAAGTATAATGTTGGCTGAGGGTTTGTCATATATGGTCTTTATTACGTTAAATTACTTTCCTTCTATACCAATTTTGTTAAGTGTTTTGATTATAAAAGGGTGCTATATCTTTTCGAAGGTTTTTCTGCATCTATTGATATGATCTGATGATTCTTATATTTTAATTTGTTTATGTGGTGTATCACATTAATTGATTTGCGTGTGTTGAACCATCCCTGTGCCCCTAATCTTTTAAATATGTAGCTGTATTAGGTTCACCAATATCTTATTTAGAATTTTTGCATCTATATTCATGAGAGATATCGGTCTGTAGTTTTCTTTTTTTGTGTTATCTTTGCCAGGTTTTTGTATCAAGGTAATATTGGCCTCATAAAATAACTTGGGAATTGTTGCCTCCTCTTTGATTTTTTGGAAGAGTTTGAGGAGAATAGGTATTAAATCTTCTTTGAATGTTTGTTAGAATTCACTGATGAAGCCATCTGGTCTTGGACTTTTACTTTTTGGTAGGTTTTTGATGATTGTTTCAGTTTCCATACTGCCGATTGGTCTATTTAGATTTTCCAGATCTTGATTCAGTCTAGGAAGGTTGTATTTTTCTAAGTACTGGTCTATTTCTTCTAGGTTGTAAATTTCGTGTTGTATACGTTTTCATATATTCTTGTATGTTCCTTTGTATTTCTGCAATGTCTGTCATAATTTTCCCTCTTTCATCTCTGATTTTGTTTATTTGTGTCCTTTTTTTTTCTTTAGTGAGTCTAGCCAGGGGTTTGTCAATTTTGTTCACCTTCTCAAAGATCCAGCTCTTTGTTGCATTTATTTTTTCTATTACTTTTGTTTGTTTGTTTCAATATCATTTATTTCTGCTCTAATTTTGTTTGTTGTTTCTTTCTTCTGATTTTAGGCTTCATTTGTTCTTCTTTTTCTGTTTTTTTTTTTTTTTTAAGAAGAAGTGTTAGGTTGTTATTTTTGGCTTGTTCTTATTTTTGGATATGCCTGTAATGATATGAACTTTCCTCTTATGACTGCTTTCACCATGTCCCTAAAGTTTTGATATGTTGTACTATTATTATCATTCGTTTCTATGTATCTCTCGATTTCTCTTTTTATTTTTTTTTCTGACCCAGTTATTCTTCATTTATGTTGTTTAATCTCCATGTATTTGTGGTTCTTTCTGCTTTCTTTTTACAGTTGGTCTCTAGTTTCAAAGCATTATGATCAGAGAACATAATTGTTATCATTTCAACCCTCTTATATTTGTTGAGGCTATCTCTGTGTCTCAGTGTGTGATTGATTCTTGAGAATGTTCCATGTGCACTAGAGAAGAATGTATAAGCAGCTGTTTTGGGATGGAAGGCTCTGTAAATATCAATTATGTCAAATTGGTCTAAAGTATCATTTAAGGATGTTGTTGATTTTCTGTTTGGATAATCTGTTCATATGTGACAGTGGGGTATTTAGGTCCCCTGCTATGATAGTGTTTTGCTCTGTTTCTCCTTTTTATTCTGTTAGTAATTGCTTCACATATTTCAGGGCTACCTGATTGGGAGCATAGATATTAATAAGAGTTATGTCCTCTTGGTGCATGATTTCCTTTATCATTATAATGTATCTCTTAGTATCTTTCTTTATCTTTTTAATTTTGAAGTCTATTTCATCTTTTATTAGTACTTTGAGTATATATAAATGTCTTTGGAACTGAGATGTGTCTCCTGGAGACAGCATATGGTTGGGTTTTGGTTTTTGATCTAATTTGCAACTCTGTGTATTTTTACTGGTGAGTTCAGTCCATTTACCTTTAGGGTGATAGTTGAAATACGAGGTCTTCTCATAGCCATTTTATATTTTGCTTTCTGATAGCTTGGTGTTTCCATTGCTTCTTTGTCCTTGTATTTCTGGTGTTTTTTTTTTTTTTTTGGTTGGCTTTTGTGGTCTTTCCCTCTGGACCTTCTTGTTTCATGTTATATACTGGGGTTCAAAATCTTTGGCCTCTGGTTACCATTATGAATATGAAAAGGATAGTTGTATATATACAGTCGTCCCTTTTCTTCTGCATGTGCCTTATTTCCATTCCCCTTTGGGAATTGAATCCTCCCCTTTTTAGTCATTGTTGTCTCATTTTGTCCCTATGTATGCTGAACATTCATTACTATCTTGCTATAGCAAGTATCTTCTTAAGGTTATAATGCCCTGTTTGTAGCAAAGGTTGCACTCCTCTGTTTTTATCAGCCTGCTAGTCACTTTGCTCCTGATTATGCATTTTTTGTGTGTCATTTTGTTTTAGGTGAGCTGACCTCTTTCAGTATTTTCTGTAGTGCAAGCATTGTAGTGAAGAATTCTCTCAATTTTTATATGTTTGCAAAGGTCTTTATTTCTCCTTCATATCTAAAGGAGAGCTTAGCTGGATACATTATTCTCCTTTCATTTAATAGTTTGAATATTTGATTACACTTCCTTCTGGCTTGAAAGGTCTGTGCTGAGAAGTCCAATGATAATCTAATGAGTTTTTCTTTATAAGTTACTGTCTTCTTTTCCCTGGCTGCCCTGAGAATTCTGTCTTTGTTGTTGATTTTTGATAATTTTAATACGGTTGAGATAATTGGGTGTTCTATTGACTTCTTGATTCCAAGTTCCAGCTCATTCTTAGATTTGGGAAATTTTTGTCAACTATTTATCTAAAGATGCTTTCTAATCTCTGCTCCTTTTCCTCCCCTTCAAGAATTCCCATTATTCTTATGTTTCCTCTCCTGATGGCATCAGCTAGTTCTTGTATTTCTCTTTCATTAATTTTTATTTTTCAGTTTCTCTCTTCTTCCTTTTGATTTATTTCTATATTTTTGTCTTTGATATCACTGATCCTTTCCTCTATTTGGTTGACTCTATTTCTCAAGCTTGTTATTTCATTTTTCAGCTCTTGAAATATGTTCTTTATCTCCAGAAGGTCTATTCAGTTCTTTTTGAAGGTTTCAATCTCCTTGCTCTGCTCATCTAATTGTTTTTTCAATTCCTGAAATTGTTGATATAAATTGTTTTGGATCTCACTGAGTTTTTTCAGAAGTACCATTCTGCATTCTCTGTTATTTAAGTTGCATATTTCTATATCTGTACGCTTATTTTCTGGAGATTTTTCTCTTTTCTTTTTCTGAGTTGCCTTGTCACCTTGTTTGTTGGTATTTAATAAACTATTTCTCCACCTGGACATTAATGGAAGAGTGTTCTGCTCCCCGCGCCCCCCCGAAAGATTTATTATAAAATGGTCCCTATCCTTTTGCAAATAAGGTGAGTTTCCTTTGGTTTCCATTAGGTGGTATCTAAGTTTCTTGGATCTCTGCTTTATATAAAGTGTTAATGATGTTTTTTTCCCCCTTGTAGATGTTTAAACATGCTCGCTATCCTCTGTCTCATTTCCTGTCAGTGTTAGTGACAGTTTTGGTAGCGTTTGCTCAGATTCCCCTGGGGCTATACAATGATCTGTCTTAGAGTTTGTAGGGAAAGGGGCCCTCTTGGTTGGGGGTTGGAGGCTGTGGCTGAGCCTTCGTTTTGCAACCAGGGCCAGTAAAAATCAACTGTTGTTTTTTTGCCATCCCTGCTTTTCTCCTGTCCCTGTTTCTCTGCTTTCTGCACTGAGGGTTGGGCACTGCCACTGGCCACATGGAGTTCATAGCACTCTCAGCAGGGCTGTTCAGGGAACTTGCAGCTCCTTCTCCCCTCTCTTTTCTCCTACAGGAAGCTCTGGCTGCGAGAGGCAGCTTCTTTGTTTCTCTTAGTCCACCGCCAGACACCTGGGATTCTGATCTGTGGTAGCTCTTATGTGCAGATCCCATGCTCAGACATGCTGGTGTGCAGTTTGTGTGTCTTTTGTTGAGTTTTATGGTGTTCAGCTTATTGTTGTTTCAAGGGGAGTGATCTGGGAATGTCTGTCACATTGTCATGTTTAATCCAATCTCCCCTTTGCCTAATTTTAAGTTGAAATATTAGTGGGTTGTATTCTGTTTGTTTGCTTGTTTGGGTGGTTGGTTTTCTGTTTGTTTGGCTTTTAAATTTTAGTTTTTGTTTGTTTGTTTTTGTGAGTTTGTTTGTTTGTTTTTGTGGGGTTTTTTTTTTTTTTTTGCTATTGAACTGCATAAGTTCCTTATATTTTTTGGATATTTACCCCTTGTTGTATATATGGTTTGAAAATCTTTTATCCCATTCTGTAGGTTGCCTTTTAATTTTGTTAATGGTTTCTTTTGCTGTGCAGAAGCTTTTTAGTTTTATGTAATCTCACATGTTGATTCTTGCATTTGTTGCTGGTGCTTTTGGTTTTATATTCAAAAAGTTATTGCCATGACCAATGTCAAGAAATTTCTCCTGTTTACCTCTAGGAGTTTTACAGTTTTAGGTTTTTTGTTTAAGTTCTTAGCCATTTTGAGATAATTTTTGTGAGTGGTGTAAGATAGTGGTTCAATTTCATCTTTTTGCATAAAAATATCCAGTTTTTCCAAAACCATTTATTGAAAAGACTATCCCTTCTCCATTAAATATTCTTGGCCCTCTCATCAAATATTAGATAATTATATATATATATGGGCTTATTTCTAGGCTCTGTTCTTTTCTATTGATCATTGTGTTTATTTTTATGCCAGCACCATGCTGTTGTGATTATTATAGACTTGTTTATAGTTTAAAGTGAGAAAATGTTATATCTACAGTTTTATTTTTTCTCAAGATTACTTTGGATAGTCAGGATTTTTGTGGTTCTATGTGAATTTTAGGGTTATTTTTTCATTTCTGTGAAAAATATGGTTAGAATTTTGCTAGGCATTATACTTAATCTATAAATGGCTTTGGGTATTAAGAATATTTTAACAGTATTAACTCCAGATCTATAAACAGTAAATATTTTTTAATTTATTTGTGTCTTCTTCAGTTTTTTTTATCAGCTTCTTATCTTTTCAGTACACAGATTTTTAACTTCCTTGGTTAAATTTATTTCTAAGATTTATTTTTTTGTGCTATAATAATTTTTTTTTTTAATTTTTTTCACTAGTAGAATTCACCAGTAAAGCTATCTGGTCCTGGCCTTTTCTTTATTGGGAGGTTTTTGATCATCGATTCAATCTCCTTACTTTTCAGATTTTCTATTTGTTCTTGATTCTCTCTTGATAGGTTGTATGTTTTTATGAATTTATTTTTTTTAAGTTGTCCCAATTTGTTGACATGAAATTTCTCAGAATAGTCTCTTATAATCCTTTGTATTTCTGTAGTATCAGTAGTAATGTCTCCTTTTTCATTTACAATTTTATGTATTTTGGTCCTCTGTTTTTTTCCCAATAGGTCTAGCTAAAGGCTTGTCAATTTTATCTTTTTAAAAACTAGATCTCAGTTTCCTTGATTTTTTTTCTTATTTTCTTTTTAGTCTCTATTTAATTCATTTCTTCTCTAAATTTCTGTTTTTTTTTTTCCTTGTAACATTGGACTTACTTTTCTTTTTTTAAAAGTTTCATTAAGTTGTCTATTTGAGACCTTTTTTTTTCTTAATGTAGGCATTTATTACTATAAATTTCCCTTTTAGCACTGCTTTGTTGCATTTCATAGTTTTGGTAAGTGCATTTTCATTTTTGTTGTTCTCAAAATATTTTTTGATTTTCCTTTTGATTTCTTCTTTGACCTATTTGTGGTTTAGAATTGTGTTGTTTAATTTTCATATATTTGTGAATTTTTAAGTTTCATTCTTTTATTGATTTCTAGTTTCAATCTATTGTGGTTAAAAAGATATTTGGTATAATTTCACTCTTTTTAAATTTCCTAAGACTTTTTTTGTGACCTAACATATAATTTAACCTGGAGAATGTTCTATGTGTACTTGAGAAAAATGTATATTATGTTGGTGCTGGATGGATTGTTCTGTATATGTCTATTAGGTCTACTTAATCTAAAGTATCATTCAAGTCCAATGTTTCTTTAATGATTTATATGTCTGGACAATTTATTCTTTGTTGAAAGTGGGGTATTGAAGTCCCTTCATATTATTGTAATTTTCCCTCTTTATGTCTATTAGTATTTGCTTATATTTAAGTACTCTGGTGTTAGGTGCATACATATTTGTAATCATTATATCCTCTTGCTGAATCAACCTTTTTATAATTACATAATGATTTTTTTTTTTGTATCTTGTTATAGTCTTTGACTTCAAGTATATTTTGCTGGATGTAAGTGTAGCTATTTCTGCTCTCTTTCAGTTTCTACTTCCATAGAATATCTTTTTATATCCCTTCACTTTGAAGTGATGCATCTTTTTAGAGCTTATGTGAGTCTCTTCTAAGCATCATATAGTTGAGTATTGTAATTTTTATCCATTCAGCCACTCTATACCTTTTAATCAGAGAATGTAATCTATTTACATTTTAAGTAATCATTGATAGATAGAACTTACTAATGCCATCTTGTTGTTTTTTTTAATCTGTTTTGCAGTTCCTTTGTTTCCTTCTTTTTCTCTTGCTGTCTTCCTTTGTGACTTAATAATTTTTTTGTAATAGTATGCTTTGACACTCTTTTCTTTATCTTACGTGTATACACTGTAGTTTTTGCTTTGTGTTAATATGAGGCTTACAGAAAACATCATATAGTTATAACAGCTTATTCTAAGCTGATAACAACTTAAATCTACTGCATGTAAAAACTCTACTCTTTAAATTCTACCCCCCTCATTTTATGTTTTTGATGTCATAGTTTACATATTTTTATGTTATGTATTTGTTAACAAGTTATTGTAGCTATAGTTATTTTCCATACATCTCTTTTACCCTTTATACTAAAATGAAGTGATTATTTAATACACCACTATATTATAGTACTGGAATGTTCTCAATTTGACTATATTCTTACCTTTACCAGTGCATTTTATATTTTCATATGTGTTTATGTTACTAATCAGCACTTTTTCATTTCAGCTTGACAACCTCCTTTCAGCATTTCTTGTAAGGCAGGTCTCTAAGCTTTGTTTGTCTTCGGAAGTTTTTATCCTTCATTTACAAAGGACAATTTGCCAGATGAAGTATTCTTGGTGACAGGTTTTTTTTTTTTCAGTGCTTTAAATATATCATCCCAGTCTCTCTTGGGATATGAGGTTACTATTTCTTTATCTGCTGAAAGCCTTATTTGGGATCTCATGTAAGTAACAATGTTATTTTTACTTGCTGATTTTAAGATTATTTATTTCTTTAATTTTTGGCAGTTATATTATAAGAAGATCTTTTTTGAGTTGAATTTGTTTGGGAACTGATGCACATTATGAATGTAAATGTTCAAATCTCTCCTCACATCTGGTAAGTTCTCAGTGATTATTTATTTAAATAAGCTTTTATTTCTCTCTCTCTATTCTCTCCATATTAGACTCCAATAATACATAGATTGTTTTATTAATGGTATCCCATAAGTCCACTGATTCTTTCTTTTATTATAGTCTGATGTTAAACCTCTTTACTGAATCTGTGGTGACTATAGTTAACAATACTCTGTTGTATATTGACCACTATGTTATGTGTGAATTATAAAGATGTTATGAAATTCTAAAACTTCTGGCTTAACCATATATGTATCAAAAGTGTGGAAAATCATTAAATTTAGTA
Organism: Macroglossus sobrinus; assembly: GCA_004027375.1. Taxonomy (NCBI): domain Eukaryota; kingdom Metazoa; phylum Chordata; class Mammalia; order Chiroptera; family Pteropodidae; genus Macroglossus; species Macroglossus sobrinus. Next base: position 322,445 of record PVKZ01000695.1, read on the forward strand.
ATGTTATCAAAGAAATGTAAGAATTATCAACTCCGAAAAGGAAGATACCTACCAAGAAGAATTCTTTTAGCTAACTAGAGTCAAATTTAAAAATAGAGCCTAGCAGTCATTTCTAAACAGGGGCCTCTCACCCAAGCCCACTCTAGGTAGAAGCCTGAACTGAACTGACCACCTGCACTGTGGTCCAGCCATCTGAGCTAACCCTTATAAAGGAGTTCCTGGAATCCTATTTTAGCCAGGAGGACTGAGACTTTCCCCATCCAATCAGAGCTGTGCAGCTATATCCTCATTCACATCTATCAAACTGTGAGGACTTAGAGTCCTCATTTGCATAAGAATGGGCTAATCAGGGAGCAGGGGTAGCCACTTCTCTCCATACAAGTCAGTCAGCTCCCCTCTTCGTGGAGAGTTTACTTTCCCTTTCCATTGAAGACTGCTGTTTTCCTGACTGGAGCTGAAACACCGAAGACATTTCATCAGAGCAGAGCAGGGCAGAGCAGAGCAGAGCAGAGCAGAGCAGAGCAGAGCAGAGCAGAGCAGAGCTGCCCTGTCTCATTGGGTCTGAGTGGAACAGACATACCAGCGCAGACTGGAGCAGGGCAGAGCTGTCAAGCTGGAGAGGGACTGAGCTGGCACCCCTAGGACTGCCTCACAGCTGTGCTGTTTCTCAGCCATGCTGTCTCATGGCTGTAACACTTGAGCTGTAACACTATTGAGCTGTTCCACAGACAGCCTGTTCCACAGCCATGCTGTGTCATAGTTGAGCTGTTTGCACTGAATAAAGTCTCTTTCGCTACATCCTAAATTGGGGATTCCTGTAGTCAGGCATTGAATTGATACCAAGGACCATCTGTTGACAGAATCTAGAGCAAATCAACTACATGAGAAACTAATTTAATGAAAAATTCTGACTTCTGCTTGTTCTCATCCAACTTTCAACAGGGTATGTAACATTTAAAAAGTCACTTAAACTTTCTAAGCCCTGACATCTCATCTATAAAGTGAAATTGTCCGAATGCACAAAATCAAAAGTCCCTTTGTTCTCTGAAAGTCCATTGTTCTATAATAGATAAATGTAACAAATTATCAGTTTCCTGAAGCTTTTATACATATTTCAGTAAAAGCTACATATGAACATTATCAAACATGCTCTGTTAAGAAAAACGTATGAGTATATGGAGTGTATAACAATCTCTTCAACTTGCACTTACTTTACCAGCCTCAGCTAAGTTTTTCCCCTTTTTTTTAAATGTGTTTAGGCATGTTTCAGAGTATACAAAGTGGATTTTTTTTTTTGGTTTGTTGTTTTGTTAAAAGGTAGAAGTCCCCATCAGACACATGATATTTCAGCATGGGAGACTGATTAAGTCAGAGAGATCTGGGTTCAAAACCCAGCTCTGCATGGGACTTACTCTCTCTGGGACCTTGAGCAAGTGACTTCACTCCCCCTGTTCTGTTTCTTCACTGTAAAATTAAATAGCAATATTATCTGCTGTCATGGATTTGTCACAGGATTTAAAAAAAACATAAAGTCCTTAATTCTGGCACAAAGCAAGCCTTATGTAGAGGGTTGTTCAATCGTTTATTTTTTAAAATAAATGTATTGTATTCAAAATTAGATTTCCTTTTTTAATTAAAAAGAGGAAAAAATGACTTTTTATGGGTTCCTTCATTCTGTAACACAGGTTTTCTTTAAATTCAAAAATCTAAATAATGATATTTAAATAATATGCCCAAATCATCCCCTTATTTCAGGAATCAGGAACAATTGTACAACTGAGTAAGTGAAATCTTATTTCTGTGGAAGTTATAAATCAGAATGTTAGCCCCCAATGTGAATAAATGTGATAAGCTGATATTTACATATCATTGTATGGACCTTGTTATTGGACTCCTGCTTCACATATCTTCATCAGAAAAAAAGAAGTTTTCTATTTATGATGATTTGCTTGGAAAGTTAATGTGTTATTGGAAAGAAAGGTATACAAAGGAAGCTAATCACTTATTTAATTTCTGTATCTGTTTAAAAACAAGAATGCATTTTTTCAGTCTGTTATCTACTGTCATTACTTGCTAGATGACCTATACAAGTCATTTAACATTTTCTGAACTTTACCTGTTAAACTATAAAAGGAAACAACTAAAACCTGGGACAGCTATTACCATCTCTCAATGATTTGAATCTCCTAAGATCCAACCACATAAGATCCAAGTAAAAGACTATGCTATTTCAGATAAACATGGCATATTTTTCTTCTTTAATGCTCCCAAATCTGGCTACACATTATCACCTGGAAGTTTTTGAAAATACCAATGCCACACCAAATAATGGTGAGGATGTGGAGCAGCAGGAAGTCTCATTCATTGCTGGTGAGAATGCAAAATGGTACATTTACTTTGGAAGAAAGTGTGGCAGTTTCTTACAAAATCAAAAACACTCTCACCATGTGATTCAGCTTTTGTGCTCTTTGGTATTTACCCGAATTAGTTGAAAAATAGTGTCTACACAAAAAAATTACACATGAATGTTTATAGCATTCTTTATTTATAATTGCTAAATTTAGAAACAACCAAGATGTCCTTCAGTAGATAAACTGTGTTACATTCACACAATGGAACAATATGCAGTGATGAAAACAAAAGAAAGTCACGGAAAGACATGGAAAAAAAGTAAGTGCACATTGCTAGGTGATAGAAGCCAGTCTGAAAAGGATACAGACTATGATTCTAATTGTATGACATTTTGGAAGAAGAAAACTATGGAGACAATTAAAATATCAGTTGTTGCTGGGAGTTTGGGGGAGGCAGGATGAATACACAAAACACAGAGGACTTTTAGGGCAGTGAAATTATTCTACATGATACTATAATGTGGATACACATCATTATATATATACATATAAATAATGTGTATATATAATATATAATATATAATATATAATTAATATATATATTATATATTAACTCATAGACTATACACTAAGTATGAATTCTAATATAAACCATGTACTTTGGATGATACTGATAAGTTTATGTACATTCATCGACTGTGAAGTAATTCAGAATATGCAACCCTAAAATATGCCACAGTGGCATAATTATTATTTTGAGCTGAAAGCAATTGAGAAACAGATGCAGGAAAAACTCTCTACCTTCCTTGTCTCTGCTTACAAGCAAAGTATACATTTTTCTTTGTGAAAGAAAAGCTTTTATGCATATTTCATTAAAAGCTACATATGTATATGATCTTTCTCCTTCTCCTGTACCAAGAGACACTCTTATCACCCTGGAGACTATAAAAGATGGAGTCTTTTAGCATAACAGACCTTTCTAAAATAACACTTAACTTTCATTAGTTCCTCCCATATATTTACCTCCCCATAATTTATTTCCCCTAGAAATCCAAACCCCTCTCTTTTGTCTTGACATTTCTTTATACTTTGTCTTTCTTTGTTAATATGGTGTATAAGACCTAAATTCTAACCACTCCTTTCAGTTATTCATCAAAGAGGTCTCTTGTCAGTTTAATTTTCAGATATTGAATCTAAGAGGGTAGAGGAACAATTCTTTACTCCCCTTCAATTGTAATAAATGTACCACTTTGGTGTAAGATGTTGATGGAGAGAGGTTAGGTTGTGGGGAAGAGTAGGGAGAGTGGGCATAAGGTAACTCTCTATACTTTTCACCCAATTTTTCTATAAATCTAAAAATGCCTTAAAAAGTAAACTCTATTAAAAATAAAAACACTAGGCAGGCTAAACAAAGCAAAGCAAAATAATTATCAATCCTCAGGACCCACGCAGAACTAGTAGAGTCGAGTCATTGAGAGTAGAGTCCAAACATAGATATTGTTTTATTTTTTAAGCTCCTAGATTGATTCTAAAGAGCAACCAAGGTTGAGAACCAGTGAGGTACTTTCCACATCCTCATTCTCACTCTTTCTGCCCTACCTCCATCTCTTTCCTTTATACTCACCCAGGGTGCTGTCATAGACTACGTGTTCAACAAAATGCAGATTCTTTCTCCATTACCATTTTTTTTTATCCTTACTTGGGAAAACCACAACCTGGAGCCCTGTCCAGTACATTTTGTCCTCAAGTACTGACTCTCTATGCACCACAAGCTGTGTCTACTTTCTCTGCCAGTCAGGGCTCCGAGTGCTGCTGGAGAAACCCTCCCATACCCGCTATGGCCCTAAGCACTTTTAGTTTCCTGCATCAGGTCCAGTGTCATCTCTTTTTCTTCTTTCACTAAAAGTCTATTGGACGCCTCCAGCTCTCCTCTGTCAACACCTCAACTCCAATCCTCTTACTGTTGGCATATTATCTTACCTCTTACTTACAAAATTCACCATCACTCTCTCTCTTCTCTTTAGCCCAGAATATGTCCCTTCTTCCTCTCCATGGTTCTCCAAACCATGTGGCCCTCTGGTCCCACATCTTCTCCAGGACCTGACTATTTCAACCAGCTTCTCTTTCTCATGAAATGTACATATTTTTCTCTAGTAACCTTACTTTTCATTCTATAAAAATGTTCAATATTACTTATCCTAAAAGTTTTCTTTAACTTTGCATTTCTCTCCACTGTCAGATTTCTTTTCTCCCCTTATTTAAAGTAATTTAAGGCATAGTTTAAAATAATGGTATTGTGGTAACAATAGCTTTAAAGAGCCTTTAACCCTGAAATAATATGATGTCCAAGATTTGCTTTAAAAATAATAGGAAATAGGCTCAAATAGGAGATAGTACAGATGAAATAAGATGGCATTGGATGACCATTGTTGAAGCTGGATGATTGGCACAGAGGGGTTTGTTATTCTGTTCTGTCTACCTTTATAGATGTTAAATGTTTCCAAAACAAAGTTTTTAAAAAATCTACATGCATTGTCCACTCTTAGCCACTCTTTAGTCCACTATTATTACTTGCAACCTTCTCATCTCTGCAAAAGTGTTCTTACTATAGTCACAAATCCATTAAACATCTTTCATTAATTATCTCACTGTGACTGTTTGCTATAGTTGTTACATTGATCTCTCCTCACTTTACTTCTGCAACAGGATAGTTTCCCAGCTCTTCCACACTCTTCAACATTTCCTTCCTCATTTTCCTCCTTATTCTATCTTCACTCAACATTCTCTCCACAAATCTTTGACTTCATTTCTACCTGTATATTGGAGATACCAAACTACGTATATTCAACTCAAACTTTCCATTGGCTTCTTTCTTGACTACCAAGTGCCTAATGAGTATCCTCACTGAGTCACATAAACATAGTCAACTTCAGGCTGAATCCACAGACTACCCTAAGTTTGCTCCTCCTCTGTTCCTCCATCTGTGAAAATATTTCTCTTTACCATTTTCTTGATTATCCCAGACTCCTCCTTCTTCTTTATAACTCCCTTCCTGTTTACTTTACCTCCTCAGTATCACTTCTCCCTATCTTTACTATCATTTTTAAAATACACCTTCAAAATCCTTTTTTACATGTCTATAATAACAGAATAAGTGTTGATAATAGCAAAACCAAAAATAAAAATTATTAAATAAAATTATTAATTTTTAATTATGATTAGCATTCAAAATTATTTTGTATTAGTTTCAGATATAAAGCATAGTGGTTAGACATTTATTTAACTTATGAAGTGATCCCCTCAATTAGTCTATTACCCACCCGGCAAGATACATAGTTAATACAATATTATTGACTTTACTATAGTATTTCACATTCCCATAACTATTTGTAACTATCAATTTGTACTTCTTAGTACCTTCACATTTTTCACTCAGCCTCTCAACCTTCCTTCCATCTGGCTGTCACTAGTTTGTATCTATAAGTCTGTTTCTGTTTTGGTCTTTAAGTTGCATGTACAAGTGAAATCATATGGTTTTTGTCTTTCTCTGTCTGACTTATTTTACTTAGCATAATACACTATGTCCAGCTATGTTGTCACTAAAGCAATTTCATTTTTTATGGCTGAGTAATATTCCATTGTATGTATGCATCATATCTTTTTTATTGATGGACACTTAGGTTGCTTCCATATCTTGACTATGGTAAATAGTGCTACAGTGAAAAGAGGGGGTGTATATCTTTTCAAATTAATGTTTTTGTTTTCTTCAGATAAACACTCAGAAGAACAATTGATGCATCATAAGGTAGTTCTATTTTTAATTTTTGAGAAACCTCCAAACTGTTTTCCATAGTGACTGTGCCAATTTGCATTCCCACCAACAGCGCAGGAAGGTACCCTTTCTCCATATCCTTGCCAACAATTGTTTGTTGATTTATTGATGACAGCCATTCTGACAGGTGTGAGGTGATCTAACTGTGGTTATAATTTGCATTTCTGATGATTTCTGATGTTTATTGGCCATTTGTACATCTTCTTTGGAGAAATGCCTATTTGGATCCTCTCCCCATTTTTTAACTTAATTGTTTTTGGTGTTGAGCTGTATAAGTCCTCTATAAATTTCTGAGTCTTTAAACTATTTTGAGTCTGTTCTTGTTTATGGTGTAAGGTGGTACAATTTTTTTTTGCATGTATCTATCCAGTTTTCCCAGCATCATTTATTGAATAGACTGTCTTTACCCATTGTATATTCTTGCCTCCTTTGTCAAAGATTAAATGACCATGTAGTCATGGATTTATTCCTTGGCTCTCTATTCTGTCCCATTGATAAATGTGTCTGTTCTTGTGCCAGTACCATGCTATTTTGGTTACTATAGCCTTGTAATACAGTTTGATATCAAGTAGTGTAATATCTTTTATGATTCCATGTAAATTTTTGGATTACATTCTAGTTTTGTGAAAAACGCTATTGGTTTTTTTTATAGAGATTGCATAGAATCTATGGATTGCATTGGGTAATATGGATATTTTAAAGATGTTAATTTTTTCATTCCATGAGTGCAGAATATACTTTCATTTATGTCTATCTTCTTCAGTTTCTTTCTTCAATGTCTTATAGTTTTCTGAGTACAGATCGTATACCTCCTTGATTAAATTTATTCCTAGGTATTTTATTTTATTTTATTATTTTATTTTATTTTATTTTTGATACAATTGTAAATGAGATTATTTTCTTAATTTCTCTTTCTGATAGTTCATTATTGGTGTATAAAATTGCAACTGACTTTGACTATTAATTTTGTATCCTGCTACTTTACCTAATTCATTGATCAGTTCTAATGTTTTTTTGGTAGACATGTAATCCTTGGGGTTCTCTATGTATAGTATCATGTCATCTGCAATTATACAGTTTTACTTCTTCCTTTCCGATTTGAATGCCTTTTATTTCTCTTTCTTGCCTGATTGCTGTGTCTAAGACTTCTAATACTATGTTGAACAATAGTCATGAAAGTGGACATCCTTGTCTCATTCTTTATACTTAAAGAAAATGTTTTTAGTTTTTCATTGTTTAATATGAATTTAGGTGTGGGTTTGCCATATATGGTCTTTATTATGTTGAAGTATATTCCCTCTATTTCCACTTTGCTGAGAATTTTTATCATAAATGGATGTTGGATTTTCTTGAATGCTTTTTCTGAATCTATTGATATGATCATATAATTTTTATCTTTCGATTTGTTAATATGGTGTGTCACATTAATTGATTTGCAGATAGTAAAACAATATTGCATCCCAGGAACAAATCCCACTTGAACATGGTATATGATATTTTTAATGTATTGCTGAATTTGATTTGCTAACATTTTGTTGAGAATTTTTGCATCTCTTTTCATTAGGAATAATGACTTATAATTTTCTTTTTTGAAATGCCTTTGTCTGGTTTGGGAATCAGAGTAATGGTGGCCTTATAAAATGAGCTTGGAAGCCTTCCTCCTGTTGAATTTTTTGGAATAGTTTAAGAAGAAAAGGTGTTAATTTTCTTTGAATTTTTGGTAAAATTCACCTGTAAAGCCATCTGGTCCAGTACTTTTCTTTTTATCTGTCATGCATTTTATTTATTTGGGGAAGTACAGAAGTGAATATTTATTTATAATAAAAATTAGGTTAACAAGAATTACAAATTTTTAAAATTTGACTCTAAACATCATAAAACCTGGAGTGGTAATATATAGATATTATATAATATAAAGTGTATATTCACATTACATTATATATACATATATCAAATATATTATTAATTTACAGTTTAACATACTCATATAATACAGTTTTGCTACCTTTTTAATAGTTATTTAAAATTTTCAATTATAGTTGGTATGTATTATAATAATTTCAGGTGTACAATACAGTGATTAGACATTTATATAACTTACAAATGATCACTCCACTAAATTTAGTACCCATCTAACACCAAGCATAGTTATTACAATATTATTGAACTTATTCCTTATGTTATATTTTACCTCCCATGATGATTTTGTAACTACCAATTTAAACTTGTTAATTCCTCTCTCTCTTTTTACCCACTCTCCTAAACCGCCTTCCATCTGTCAACCCTCCAAATGTTCTCTATTTATGAGTTTGCTTCTGTTTTTTTGTTTATTTTGCTCTTTAGATTCCACATGTAAGTGAAATCATATGGCAGTAGTCTTCTTCTGTCTAATTTACTTCACTCAGCACAATACCCTCAAGGTTCATCCATGTTGTTGCAGATAGCAAGATTTATTCTTTTAAAAATATTATGGCTGAGTAACATTTCATTATATATATATATATATATATATATATATATATATATATATATATATATATATATATCACCTCTTCTTTATTCATCCATGGATGAACATCCAGGTTGCCTTCATATCTTGGCTATTGTAAATAATGCTGCAATGAACATATGAATGCACATATTTCTTCAAAGTAGTATTATTGACTTGTTTGGATAAATACTCAAAATATTCTTTGTCTCTTGTTATAGCCTTTATACTAGAGGAAGTCTACCTTATCTGGTATAAATATTGCTACCCCAGATTTTTTTTTTTCATTTCAGTTTTCATGAAATATCTTTTTTCATTTCTTTACTTTCAGTCTGTGTGTATCTTTCAATCTTAAGTGAATCTCTTGTAGACAGCATATGTACAGATCTTATTTTCTTATCCATTCAGTTATCTTATGTCTTTTGATTGGAGTATTTAATCCAAGTATATATAAAGTGATTATTAACATATATACAATGGAATATTATTCAGCCATAAGAAGAGATAAAATACTGCCATTTGCAACAACATAAATAGACCTCAATATAATCATGCTAGGCAAAATAAGCCAGAGAGAAAAAGTTGAAAATCACATTACATCACTTACATGTGGGATATAAACCTAAAAGCAACAAGTAAATAGGACAAACAGAGACTCATAGACATGGACAATAGACTAGTGGCTATCAGAGGCGGGAGAGAGAGCGGGGAGGTAGACAGAGTAAAAGGTGTCAAATATGTGATGACAGAAAGAAATCTAACTATGGAAGGTGAACACAATATAAATAAATATATATATATATATATATATATATATATATATGGATATATATATATATACACACACACACACACACACACACAAAAGTGATTATTGATAGGTACATAGTTATTACCATTTTATTATTCATATTTATCTTTTTCTCCATTTTTCTTTTTAAGGAAGTTTCTTAAATATTTCTTATAATACTGCTTTCATGGTACTGAGTTTCTTTAGCTTTTTCCTGTCTGGGAAGCTCTTTATCTCACCTTCATTTTAATTAATAGCCTTGCTGAGCAAAAAAGTCTTAGTTGTAGTTCTTGCTTTTCATTACTTTGAATATTTGTGCCAATCCTTTCTGGTCTGCAAAGTTTCTGTTGAGGAGTCAGCTGACAGTCTTATGGGAGTTCTCTTGTAAGTAACTAACTGCTTCTCTTGCTGCTTTTAGTATTCTATCTTTATCTTTAATCTTTGCTATTTTAATTATGATGTGTCTTGGTGTGGGCCTCTTTGGGTTCATATTGTTTAGGACTCTCTGCACTTCTGAATTGGTATGTTTATTTCCTTCTCCAGGTTAGGAAAGTTTTCAGTCATTAGTTCTTCAAATAGGTTCTCAATGGCTATGGTGTGAATGTTGTTATGCTTGATGTTGTCCCAGAGGTCTCTTAAACTTTCCTTATTTAAAAAAGTTGTATTCTTGCTGTCCCTATTGAGTGTTTCCTTCTACATTGTCTTCAAATCACTGATTTGATTCTTTGCTTCATCTAATGTACTATCTAGTATATTCTTTATTTTAGTTTTTGCATTCTTAATTTCTGAATGCTTTTTATGGTTTCTGTGTCCTTTTTTATGCTTACTATCTCTTTGCTGAAGTTATCACTGAGATCTCTATTTGTCCCCTATGTTCACTGAGCATCCTTATAACCAGTGTTATGAACTCTTTGTCTGGTAGGTTGCTTTTTCTGGTGTTTTCTTTTTTTCTTTTATTTGGGACATGTTTTGTTGTTTTCTCATTTTGTCTACCTTTCTGTGTTTTTTTTTCTATGTATTAGGTAGATTTCCCGTGTCTCCAAGTCTTGGCCAGGTGGCCTTATGTTGTGCCCTATGTGTCCTAGTGGTGCAGCCTCCTTGACCACCTATGCTGGATGTTCCAGTACTGTTGTTTTGTAAGTTGTGCGTGTACCTTCCTGTTGTAGTTAAGCCTTGATTACTGTTAGCGTGTCAGTGAGTGAGACTGGCTCTTGGTTGACTGGCAGAGAGGATTGCCTATGCTCATAGGGTATGAACTGCTGTGTTGGGGCTGACCCCCATGGATTGGGTTTTTGCCCCAGCAGGCTCTGTGCCCCAAAGGGGTGCTCATGTAGGCCAAGGTCAGTCACTGTTGTGACCTATCCAGAGCTACCTGGTAAGAGCTAAAAAGCTCTCTACAATTGTTCACTGCCCATTCTTGACCTGGAGATACATGGTTGAGGCCATGTTGCAACTGAGGTCGCCTGTCACCAGTAGTGGCAGGTGACAGCTTAGCTAAAGGATAAAAGCACACCAAAGCCTGAGACTACCTGATAGCTACCTGTAAGGTTCAGCAGCTGAGAAAGCATAAAGTGGTATGAGAGAATTGGATGAGGCAGGGTCTCAAGAAGTCACCAGGTTGAAGCGAGTCATATTTCTCAAGTTAGTGCCAATTCAGATTTCATGTCAGTGCTGAGCCACTTGCAAAAGTGTCAGATCACACTAAGACTAGCCACTGCCCACTTCAGTCCCATAGATCCATGAGATTTGTTTAAGAAATACTGCAGCTTGGGCTGAGGCTGTTCGCCTGCAACAGGAGGCCTGTTAATTGCTGTTGAAAGATGGGGCTGGTTGCCTAGTCACAAATGTTTCCCTGGCAATTTGAGAGTTTGGTGGGGTGATGTCTCAGTGAATCACCTGGGTGGACTGAGTAGATTTCATCAGGCCAATGCAGATTCAGATTAGGCCATGTTGGGGGAGGGCTTAAACAGGCAAGATGGTGCCCTCCTACTGGCTACACAGGAGGGCTCAACAAAGGGATAATGGTGACTGTCCTTCAGTCCTCACCCTGAAGCCACAGAACTCAGTCTTTCCTTGTATGTCTCTGTCACTTTCCAAGAGGCTATCCCTCTACTGGAGCCCAGAATGACTGCCTGTGGGTGAGTGAGTCTGTGTGCATAACCTTAAGAGGATGTCTTGGTTCCAAGCTGCCCTCCTTCTCACCTGCATGGTCAAAATCTCCACTGATTTTTACAGCCAGATTTTGTGTGGACTCCTCTTTCTGGCAGTGGAACCTGAAGTTGAGGAGCTGGTTTATCCCTCCCAATGCTCAACCACCACACATAGGTATGAGGCCAGTCCATTTAGCATCTCCACTCCTCCTACCAGTCTTAATGTGCTCTCTTCTTTATATCCTTAATTATAGGAGTTCTATTCAACTAGTCTTCAGATGGTTCTCCAAGTAGATTATTCTATAATTTAGTTGTAATTTGAATGCTGTCATGGGAAGAGGCAAACACAAAGTATATCTACTTTGCCAGCTTGACAGGACTCCCTTAAATGAAATTATTAACAATCTAATAAGCTATCATCCTGATGTTCCCTGACAGATGGGAATAATGAATTCATTACTAGCTAACCTTGATTCTGAGACTCTCCAGCACTTTCTCAAAGAATAGATATTGAAGCTCTTAAACTCAAATCAAAGTGCCTCTCTACATGCTCAATGTTTTCATTAATAAGAAGCTATGCATGTGGGTTGATACAGGAAAACTACTGATGTTTAAATTACACATGGTGGAGTCTTTGCTACCTTATATGAAAGGTTTTTCACTTTTAAATTAAGAATGCTTTCCCAAATAGTCTCTAAAGTCGCTAATAATTCTATGATTATATAAACCTGAATGTTTTAATTTGTCATTAATCTGAAGCCTAGAGTATCATGATTAGTAAAGGTCAAAGGGGACTAAATTTGAACAGATACTTAACAAAAAAACCCAGCATTTTTAATTATTAAAAAAACAGAGGACATTGGTCTTACTTTTATACTTTAAGTATGATACTTCTTCATCCATCTTTTAAGATACATTCAGAAATAGGCTGAACAATCAGACCTCATCATAATGAAAGGGAAGGAGGTGGTCAGCCTGAGGACCTTTGAACTTTGTATTTGGGATCCTATGACTATGATTTATCATACCTATTTTATTCTGTCATTTCAGTCTTCCCCACCAGCTGTTTTTGTGCTTATTTATTGCTGCAATGGATGGATCAGAAATAACATCACTATTTAGGTAAGAGAGGTAGGGACAATCCTTTGAAGATAATATCAACAGTAGGATTTCATTATTGAATGTCAGGTGAAACAAGAAGTATATACAGAAATTAACTTCCTGTTAATCTATTTTTACTACTAATCTTAAGTATCACATGAACTAAATGTATTTTATGCAACCACCAATACACTTCACTTTTAATATGCTTTCAAGTAAGTTTATGATGGATAATATCTTATAGCAATGAAATACTAAACTATCATTTTTAAAGCTATTGGAATCTTGGTAGAGCAAGCAGAGTTTTGATTCATATAGATAATGGAGCTTTCGGGTCAAAAGACAGAATGGAACAGTTGAGATTGATTTTCTATAAAAAGGATTCCTGGAGAAAAAAGAATACCCTTAAGTATCTCTTCACAAGTATGTAAACAAAGAAATAATAGATCAGCTAAAGACTAAGCCACATAGTAAACTAAGCAAAAATTATTATACCCATGATCATTAATAAAATGTAATGCAATATCTTCCCTGAAAAGATTTTTATTCTATTTGAAAATAACTGCCTCATATTGGTGACAAGCTACCTCATACAGATATCAAAAAAGTGTTAAAGAATTAAAAGATGTGCTGAAAGACTCTTCATAAGAACTTTGCAGCAGATGATTTTGCTTCCTGCCCTACAGTTGGTAAAGAATAAGACTCCAGGGGCTACAATAAGGAGTCACAGTGTTAAAGGACTCTCTTTGTTTTCTTGCCTGAGGGAGGTCATCTGCCCTGGGGACTCTTTCTTAGCTGTCCAGACCTCTAGAGGTAAACCAATGGATCTACAACAGCCCAATTCACTCAACTATTCGAAATTCAGTGTGGAGCTAATGTGGCCACTGCCCGCTGAGTCTATGCTGTTCAGCATAACCCAAGAGAGAAACAGATGTGAGCCCCATGCTCTGCATTTAGGAGGCTTGTTCAGCAACCTGGTTGGCTGGAAACTCAACCCTTCAGAGGCAGATAAATTAAAAAATGAGCAGTCTTAAAAACAAATTCAAGCTTCCTCATCCAAAGGAAAACAAGCCCCATCAGAGTAAGGAGAGTAAACATGAAATGAGAACGAATTGTAGAGGAAGGGAGCGGTAGAAAGAGTTGAGGGAAGGGACATCCCCAGGCAACACCTGAGTGACTCCAGAGAACATTATATTCTAACTGGAATTTTACATTGTGATGTTCTGACCAGAAATTATCATACAATATATAACTTATAATAGAAATAGATAGCTCACAGCAAAAAGCAGTTTAAAATGAAGACCATGAATAATTAGTCTACCTAGTGAAATATTCAGATTTAAAAAATCATTAATAACCATGTGCTATAAGCCAGGCACTTTCTCTTATGTTATCTCATTTAGTTTAATTTGATCCTCCCAACAACCCTATATATTAATTATCATTTTTCAGGAGGAGGTAGAGGGAGTCTCTGTGCAGAATCTTCATCCTCCTAAGGTCTTGAAAGCCCCTTTACCTTCTAAAGCCCTCTTAGAAAACAAGCTTGGGAAGAGAAACATTCTATTGCTGTACCAGGCTTAGATTTCAGAGTTGTTCTGGGAAGATATCAGAACTGAACAGACCATAGAACTCCAAACAATAGCTGAAACTAGAGAGGTTTTATTCAATGACAAGGAACTCACTCTAACTCTTGCCCAGGTTTAATTCAAGAATGTCTTCTTCCAGACCTTAATCTATCACATGCACAATCAAAGCCTCTCACTTCTTGAGGGTGCAGAGTAACTCTAGGGCGGTTTCTCTCTCCCAAGTTATCTCACTCCTCACTGCTTTGGGTTCTTATGGGTAATTCCTTCATTTTATTGAACCAAATAATTTATAGGTTGGTTAATGGATCCAGTATTTCACAGTTATATTTTGTACCATTCAGATATGCTAAATTGTCATTTTATTTTTTAAACTAAACTAAATTTAAAGGCATTCTTATTGTGTTTAATGCAACAATCTAATCTAATTCTCTGCAGATAAATTTGGTCAATTCACTGTTTTCTCCATCATTTCAGATTTAAACTCTGTGGGTTCATGGCTCAGCCCTGCCTCATTCTTATCAACGTTGCTCCTCCCCTGCCCACAGAGTGGCATTTAATGGCCAGGAGGTGTCAAGAATCAATGACCAAGGGATTGTCTGTCCACAGCTCTCAGCTAGCACTGACTGACATCCCTAGTCCCTCTGGTCTTTGGTCACTGCCTCTGTCCCTATTGCTTCCCCCGCAACTTTAATAATCAGGGTCACGGAAAGATGCCCATGTCTGGTTCTGTTCCCTGCTCAGGTCCTTGAAGCTCATTTTACCCTCACTGAAATCAGGAGCAATTTCTCTGAATGAG
Source organism: Macroglossus sobrinus (assembly GCA_004027375.1). NCBI lineage: Eukaryota > Metazoa > Chordata > Mammalia > Chiroptera > Pteropodidae > Macroglossus > Macroglossus sobrinus. Next base: position 337,539 of record PVKZ01000695.1, read on the forward strand.
CCCAGATAAGAATATGCTCTCCACTAGTCAAGAAGCTGTGGCAGTGCCCATCTTCCATGCAATCATCGGCTACCGGCATTTCTTCACAAGAGAGACTGGGTAAACAGGCTACACCTCCCCAAACCCACTGTGAACTAGCTGCCTACATTCTTGTTAGCCTATTTCTGGGACTTAAGGCTTCCCATTTAAACTTTAAAAAGTAGCTCCCAGACAAAACAAGCCACACCTGGTGATGAAATCACTCACATTCCTTTCAAGTGCTATTATCACCACCATTACTGATTTGATATAGTTTTCTGGCTGACATTTACAGCAAAGATTATCAAGTGATAATTGTTAGTACCTTTTGTCTAGATGGCTTTGCCACTCTGGTGACTCACCAGGACAAATGTTACACTCATTTCTGGCCTCTAAATGCAGCCCACTACAGATTCTCTCCCCTCTCCAGGTATTCTGCTGCCTGGGGAGCTGGGGGGTGGGGGAAGCAAGCCAGTTGTGATCACCCAGCTTATCCCCACCTACTCATCATACTGGATCTATGGGGAGAGAGAGTCACCTAGATAGAATCCCAGTAAATAACTTACAAGTGGGAAACTAAACTACCTGGCATTCACTTGAACACACATGGTCTGTCTATAGCACCCTGCATACCCTGAAGTAACTAGACCTGACCACATTATTTGCTGATGAATAATTGTCTATGAATAATTCATAGACATTGCTATAATGTCTATGAATAATTCATAGACATTGCTATAATGTCTATGAATTGAGAGTTTTCTACATGTCAATTTTTTTCATATTTTATTGCATTTAACACCTACAGTGACAGATGAGAATCTGTTTTGCAGTATAAGAAAACTATTTTACAGATGAAAAAAAACTAAAGCTCAGAGAACTTTTGCCATGTTTGTGAGGTCTCAGGTGGACAGGGGCAGGATGGGGATTTGAACCACTTGGCCAAGATCTCCATACTGCAGTATTTGGACTCCAGGGACACCAGTTTTTCCTTGATTGATCCTTTGCTATTTTTTTTCCCTTTATATTCGGGCGAGTATATTCAGTCTTTGACTTATATGTCATGTTTCAAAAACTGTTTCAGTTACCCTGAGAATGTAAAGGGAAGCCAAGAGAGGCCGCTCAGTGGGCTCAGGGCCCTGCCCCATTCCAACCCCAGTACTACTCTTTTATCTGACTTATTTATTGACTTTCCACAAATTTCATATGAGGAAAGGTTTCTACCATTTAGGGGGAAAAAGTCAGGGATGGTATGAATGAAAGAAGTAACAGGTGATTCAAAATCTTTTTAGTCAGTGTTTTCTACTTTTTTATTTCCAAGCTTAAGAGTGAATCAATAACAGGGTTGCCTAAAAATCAGTATTTTTTAAACTATCAGTATTTTTTGTCTCTATTTTAAACTCTAACAGAGATCATATAAAGTAAGAAATAAAAGGGAGCAGAGGTTAAAGCAAAGGCTTGCATAAATATCTGGTAAGTCACAGAGCAGTGCTGAACAATTTAATTCATTCACCACAATGGGAAATTCCCAGCTGGTTCATTGAGGACTGTTCGAAGCCGAGAATGATCAGACCCATAAACTGTGTTTTCAAGATCAAATTAATCCAGAAGTTTTTAAATCACCATGATAACCAGAAAATAGGACTTCCCTACTCTCTCCCAGTTCTGCTGGGAACAACAGCCTGCTTACCCCAACGCTGAGAGGCACTAGATAGGATGCTCCTTAGGCCCTGTGGACCTGGCACTGGTGGTTCCATTTCCCTCTTCTGATCTCTGTCTTGGACTGCAGGCCAGGCTGCTGGGAATTGTTCTGCTGCTGGTTCAGTGAAGGCTGCAAATCATGTCTGTGCTGGTAGCCTTGTCTGTAAGGGTGTTACTGCCTTCAACACCACTGCTCTCCTTGGAGGCGTCTCTGGGCCACTGTGAATGCAGGGCTCTTGGGGTTCCATGGGGGAAGAAGTTTTTAGATTTAGTTTGCTCTTTTCTTTCTGCCTCCCCACCCGCACTGAACCCCCAGCTGCCCTGTGTCACAGGCATGGAGATGCAGGGTCAGAGGACCGCCTAAATAACAGACACCTGCCCATGTTCACATCATCATCTCCTTCTCATTTGTTCAATGGTCATTCATGCTTATGTGGCATCTCTGGAATGAGTGTGCATAAAAGGACACTCATAACTTTATATCAGAGCTCCATGGAGCCTTCTCCTCCAGACAAATAGAGGTGCAACTGGATCCTTGGGTGAGTGCAGTTAGAATCACCTGCCTTACATGGGATTGTTTGCCACTGTTCATCTTAGAGATTAGCCAGCCCATAAAGCCTCTCTCTCAATAAGCAAGTTAAGTACTTCAGAAGCCAAGTGTAATCAATCAAGAAGAAAGGAAAAGTGACAAAGAGAGGGAAGGAAGATTGCATTTATTTAGCATACTACATAGTAGTATGTGCTCAGCTGCTGTGTGCTTGCTTAGTTACACCCACATCACAGCTGCCTGCACCACACCATCCTTCCACATTCATTCAGGTCTTTCCAAGTGCACAGCACTGCCATGTAGGAGGGTGAGAAATGATGCAAGAAAGCCCAGGCTAAAGGCTCAGACTGGCCTCAGATAGCATAGCCTGCTACAGACCTCCACTCCAGTAATTGAGTGTGGTAAATTTAGAAAATACATTAAAATACAAAAGAAAGTAAAAATTATTCATAATCTTATAATACAGATATATACCATTATCATTATATTTGTGTTTGTTTGTTGGAAAAGCCTAACTAATGTAACTTAACACCCCTAAATCTTAGTGACCTAACACAATAAAAGCTTATTTCTGTATCATGCCACTGAATCAGTGGTGGGAGAGAGCAAAAAGGCCTCTTCTCCTGCAGTCATTTGGGAACTTAGCCTTCTATCCAGTGGTTCTATCACACTCTGCGGCTTAGAGTTCTATCCTGGTTCCTTGACATCTGTAATTTGAGAAGGAAGAAAGAGATTTAGGGAGAGAAGCTTATGAGTAAGCTGCCCATGTTTCACTGGCTAGCTGTACAGGACACGTGGCTGCATCTAACTGCAAGAGAGACTAGAAAATACAGTCTACCCGGGAAGAAAAGGGAACAGGTTTAGTGAGCACCTAGATAGTCTCTCTCTATGCAGATATTGATATGTGGATATAAGTGTAGATGAGAGTATAAAGGTAGACATGGATATGAGTATAGGTACTGGCATAGGTGTGGGAAGTATATGATTATAAGGAGGAATATGAATATATTATGGGTATAAGCATAGGTAGAGTTTTTCATTAAAATTGATTCATATTCTTTTTATTCTTTTTAAATTTAATATATTTTTAATATTTTAAGTCATTAAATAGTTGAGAAAGCAAGCATTATAATAAGTAGCTATGTACAGACTATCTCTCTTAAATAGGAAAAAGACCCAGATGGCACAGGGTCAAATATTGAACTTACCTGATCTACCTAACTAGATATCACTAGGGTGATTGCAAACGTTAGGTCTATCTGGGCCAGACAATGAATGGATCTTCTGACTCAGAATTTTATGAAGTGAACAAGAAGAACAGGTGAAAAGAAAAGAATCCTACAAAATGTAATGGACCCTACAGAGGCCATTAGTAGTTTTGACATATGGAGGTGACATATATACACAGTAAGTAAATAAAGTAAACTGTAGCTAGACTGCTGAGGTCCAAATCTCAAGTCTGCCACTTAGCAGGTAACTGATTCAGACAATCCCATTACTTCTCTTTGCTTCCATATCCTCACTCTTAAAATGAAGAGTGATGGTGACTGACTCCTAGGGTTATTTTAAATTGATTTCTACATGATAGGGACTTAGAATAGTACCTAGCACACGGGAAGCACCCTATTTAGTCTTCCTTTAGGGAGCATGGCAGGAGGCAGGAATAATAGGAGCAAAAAAATTATTTGCATACACATAACTTAGAAAAAATGTGTTGCTACAACCATGGTGTAAACCTGGTATTACCATCTCAACCCTCCTTCCTAGCTTTAAAACTCTTGGCCAGGAGTTCCTGGAATGGACAAAGTCTCTGCCTGGTTGCTGTTTCCTACTCTTCTAGTATACTTATTCAGCACTGTCTTCTTATCTATGAATAATCATAGATAATCACAAATCCTCTTATCTTTATGAAAAATTCATGCTAGTTTGTGATATTTCAGTCCCCATTCTGGTCACTCTCATATCAAGCCTTAGAACTGTGAGCCTCTTTACAAGCAAAGTGGCATATTTGAGGTATAGGATATTTATACCTCTATCACACAATATTCCAACAAGGACCAACATTGGTGAACTGCTTTTTTCCATTGTGACTTTCTATGCAGTGTGTTAGAATGTAAATACACTTTGCTCTCTATTGCCTATAAAATATCCTCGATGGCTATGGCAGCTGGGGTAATAGGACTCTTCAGCTTCAATGGAAAGAGTAGCAGATCAAAGTGGAGAAAATTCCTTGATTTAAATCACCTGCTTCCAAAGTCTTTCCTACTTGGCTCTCCCTGACTCTACACAGATATTTTTAGGTATTACTCTACCGGTGTTAAGTGTTGCCCATTTGCACCTACTAGAGATTACCATTTAACTATTTGTTGTTCATTGAGAAATGGGTTTTATGTTGTGCTAATCTGTGCCTTCAATTTTTAAACAAAAGGGAAATGTAGCTTAACTTAGTATTAAACTTAGTAAGAGATTATCTTATAGGGATTAATAATTACAAAGAAGTTGAATTGAATTGAATTAAAAAATTATCATCTAGAGAGTACAGCAAAGATTCTGGTCACTATGGGGACCAAAGTGCTATAGGTACTGATGATGAGAGTAGTAGAAAGTTAGAAACAAGTGAAACTGAGATGCATTCATACACACAACATTGACGGGAATCTGAGCCAGCTTCTGCTCTTCCAGCCTCTTGTCCCCCACTACCTGTGCGCGCGCGCGCACGTGTGTGTGTGCACATGGGTGCATACACACGTGTACACATTAGAGACATCGCATCGGGTGTGTTTGTGGTGCATTTGCTGATGGATATGCTAGATACTGTGACTTGACAAAAGATTTGTTAATCTTGGCTTTTGTTGCAATTCACAAACTAAACCAAAAATATGGAACTGCCTTATTTTTAGGTCTTTTTTTATAAACAATTAACAATATTTTTCAATTATAGTTGGCATACATGTTATATTTCTTTCAGGTGTATAACATAGTGATTGTATATTTATATAACTTATGAAGTGATCACTCTAATAAATATAGTACCCATCTGACACTATACATAATTATTACAGTATTATTGGCTATATTTCTTATGCTATACTTTATATCCTCATGACTGTTTTGTAACTACCCATTCATATTTCTTAATCTTGTCTGCTTTTCACACATCTTCCCAGTCTCCTCTTATTTGACAACTATCAAAATGTTCTCTGTATGTATGAGTTTGTTTTTGTTTTGTTTATTTTGTTCTTTAGATTCCACATGTAAGTGAAATTGTATGGTATTTATCTTTCTTTTACTGACTTTCTCCACTCAGCACAATACCCTCTAGGTCCATCCATGTTGTTGCAAATGGCAAGATTTCATTATTTTTATGACTGAGTAATATTCTATTGTATATATGTACCACTTCTTCTTTATCCATTCATCCATCAATGGACACTCAGTTTGTCTTTGTATCTTGGCTATTGTAAATAATGTTGCAATGAACATATGGGTTATATGTCCCTTCAAAGTAATGTTTTGGGTTTCCTCAGGTAAATACCCAGAAGTGGGGTTACTGGGTTCTTCTTTGTGTCTTGTTATAGCCTTCTTTTAAAGTCTATATTGTCTGATATAAGTACTACTACCCTAGCTTTTTTGTTTGTTTACCTTTTTATTAAATATATTTTTCCATTCTTTAGCCATCCTATGTCTTTTTATTTTGTATAAATGTAATTCATTTAATTCATTTACTTTTAAAGTAGTTGTTGCTAGATACTTACTATTGCCATTTTATTATTCATAGTTTTTAAATTCTCTTTCTTCTCCTTCTCCTTCTCCTCCTTCTCTTCATTCTCTTTCTCCTTATTCCATCTTTTCCAGAAGTTCCCTTAATATCTTTTGTAATACTGATTTGGTGTTGATGAACTCCTTTAGTTTTTTTTGTCTGGGAAGATATTTATCTGTCCTTTGATTCTAAATGATAGATAGACTTCCTAGGAAAAGTAGTCTTGGTCATAGGTCTTTGCTTTTCATCACTTTGAATATTATATGCCAACCCCTTCTGGCCTGCAAAGTTTCTGTTGAGAAATCAGCTGACAGTCTTATGGGAACTTCCGTGAAAGCAACTAACTACTTTTCTCCTGGTGCTTTTAAGAGACTCTCTTTGTCTTTAAGCTTTTGCATTTTAATTATGATGTGTCTTTGTGTAGACCTATTGGGTTCATCTTGTTTGGGACTTTCTGTGCTTCATGGGTGTATATGTCTGTTTCCTTCATCATTTTAGGACAGAATTTGTTGTTGTTGTTGTCATTATTTCTTCAAATAGGCTATCTCTCTTCTCTTTCTGGTATCTATTATATAAATGTTGGTACACCTAATGTTGTCTCAGAGGCCCCTTAAACTATCCTCATTCTTTTATATATTTTTTTCTTTTTGCTCTTTTGATTGGGTATTTTCTGCTACCTTATCTTCTAAATTGCTGATTTGCTCCTCTGCTTCATGTAATCTACTGTTGATTCCCTTTAATGTATTCTTCATTTCAGTTGTTGTATTTTTTATTTCTGATTAATTCTTTTTTATGTTTTCTAAATTCATTTTTGATTTCTATCTCTTTGTCTTTGTATGAATTCTAGTGATGAATTTTGGGAGCTGGAAGGTGGATGGGGTTATATTGATAGATAAACAGACCAAGAGTGCCACAACCCACAAGAGAGACAACTGAAATGCAGCCCACCAAGGACAGCAGGATGGGAGCCAAATGTAATAAAGGAAAGAAACTGAGGTAATCTATATAAGAACCATCTATGGAATGGTGGCATGACCTACACACTACATCACTATGAATGCCTTCATAGTGCATGCAAACTAACACCCCACAAAGTAACCAGAGGACCTGGTTCCTCAGAGTGAGGACCAGAGTATATCCCCTCCCATTTTAGCTTAGGGGGGTGGGAGTGATTCCAGACTATTAACCTGTCTGCAGCCTAAACACCCTTAAAGTAACATCTGACAGAGATGTTGGCTTTTTTTTTTTAAGCAGGAGAACATCAAGGAATTCCATCCATCTACTAAATCAATCACACCCTCTCCTTCACTTATCTATATAAATGGAAAATCTAAGTTCATATAGCATTTAGGGGAAATGAATGAACAATACAAAATGGGAAGGAGTGAGATCAATAGAATCATTGACTCTGGAGAAAAAAAATGATTCAAGTAAGAGAACACAATTTTAAAAACCAAATTTCTCTTTAGAATTCAAAAACATTCTGCTATGAAAAGAAGGCAATGAAAGAATAAATAATAAGTCATAAAAATTAAAAATATAATTGCCAAATTAAAAATGCAATCAAAGGCATAGGTGGGGGGAAAAAGGTGGAGAAATCTTGCAGAATGTATAACAAAAAGACAGAGGAAGAAAAATGAAGAGAAAGATTAAGTGACATGGAGAATCAATCCAAGTGGATCAACATCTGTCTAATAGGAATTATAAAAGGAGATACAGGGAAGAAACAAAACAGAAACAGACTCATTGATGTAGGGAACAAGTCCATGATTGCCAGATGTAAGGGGTTTGGGGAATAGGGGGAAAGAGGTGAATGGATTAAGAAGTACAAATTGGTATTTACAAAATAGTCACAGGGATGTAAAGTAAAGCATAAGAAATATAGTCAATAAAATGGTAATAACTATGCTATGATGGGTACTAGACTGGTTAGGGGGAATCACTTATAAATTATATAAATGTCTAGTTACTATGCTGCATATATGAAACTAATACAATATTGTATGTTTGCTATATTTTCATTAAAAAAATCTTTTCAAAAAGGAGAGAAAAGGAAAAGAAAACAGCAATCAAAGAAATAATAGAGGACAATTCGCTGAAGTTGAAGAAAAATATATGTACTGAAAAGCTGACATCCCGGCTATTCTTCCTTCTGTTCCAGCCTATAATTTGGATTGATGGCTAGAGCTCCAGCAGCCATCTTGGACCATGAATTGATCTTGAGAATGATATAAGCCTTGATTCTTTATAGCATCCTTGAGCTCCATACTAGTCTTGAATTGTCTACCTCCAGACTTCTTTTCTGTAAAAGAGAAATAAATTTTCATCTTGAGTAAGTCACCATTTTGCAGGTTTTCTGTTATATGCAATGAACCAAATTCAGTGTGCTGTCCATCATGGTATTTGCTGGCCACATGTGCTTATTTAAATGTAAATATAAATTAACTAAAATTAAGTAAATTAAAATTTAAGTTCAGTCACACTAGCCACATTTTACATGCTTGAATGCCACATGTAGATAATAGCTATTATCCTACACAGAGCAGATATAGAAAAGTTCTGTCATTGTGGAAAGTTCTATTGGACAGCACCATCCTAATCAATGAAAATCTCTTCCCACAGATTCTTATGTTCTGGTAAAGGACATAAAAACTGTTGGCTCTCTGAAGTACCTGTCAGATTGTGTGCCATAGTGAGGTATGACTATGGAGATCAAAAAGAACTCATGGAAAAAGAGGTATTTGAGAAGCACTTTAAGGCTCATGTGGATGGAAAGAGCATGTTTCCAGCTGATTGAACGGCTTAAGAAAACTACAAGTCATGTTCAGAGTAGTCTTATTTTATTAACGTGTAGGATGATTGAAAGGTTAGCTAATATTTTGTAGATCATTGAAGGTAAAGGTGAAGATTGGGTACTTAATAGGCTAGCATCAGGGTTTTTGGAAGGTTTCTGAATATAAGGAATGACAATATCAGAGCAGCACTTTAGGAGAGGTCAGCAGAGGAAGAGACTGGAGGTAGTTTAGACATTAAAGAGAAATAAAAGGGATTCAAGATAGTAAAAACAACAATGTAAATGCACTTAACACTACTGAACTGTATATTTAAAAATTGTCAAGATGGTAAATTTATGTTATGTGTATTTTACCACAATTAAATAAATAAATAAATAAATACGATTCTTTACCAATGCATTTCGAACAAGATTTTTAAAAAATTTCAAGAAAATCCAGAGTCAGGGACTCAAGAGTAAGAGGAGACAGTTCTTTTCAACTTAATAAGTAAGAGATTAAATTTAAAAAGTTGAATAACATTGGCCAATTAGAACTTAATTTTGGCACTAGGATCAAATCAAGGGTATAGCTTTCACCATCATTGCAAATTCTCTGAGTAGATTAAGGAAGCTGTCTCAGAGTAAAGTCCAAAAAGAATGTAGCAAAAGGACCAGTGAATCCTTCAATTGGATAACTTGGCTCAGGAAAAAGAAACTAAAAGCATGACTCTCCCTCAAAACCTGTTAGACTCAAAGTATAAATAATTAGGATGAGAGAAAGAAAAAGACATGGGGCAAAAGGAGAAAATAGGAAACAGATGTAGATTTGTACTCTCCCATTTGGTAAGCATTAGCCACAGGTTGCTGTGGAGTCCTGGAAATGTAATGCTCTGCCTCCTACTCTTCCTGTGTTTGAATAAGAGTGTCTGTGTGCTCCCCTGTTCCCCTATCATTTATGGGATTGAGGAAAGGTATCAGATAAGTTGTCCTTTTAGTTTATTAGTCTCAGCCTCAAGAGAAGCCATTTCTGGAACTGATGTAGAGACAACATGGAGAATTTTTCAAAGTTGCTCCTTCACCCCAAAACTCTAATATGCACCCTGCATCTACCAGTGAAGACAGCCATAGAAGATAGCACTCATTTTACAATGGGTATAGACTTTGCCTCATAAATTCACATCTACTTATGTGTAGCATCTTAAACTGTGGATAGTGTTTCCACATATCTTATATTATGTCTTGAAATAATTTATCCCCTAAGCTCTTTGATGGCAGAGAGTCTCTAATGGTCACTGCTTCTAGCCTCATACTGAGAATATAATCAGTAATATCCCCCAAATACTTACTTGTTTATTAAAAGACAGACTTTTAAGACAAAATATATTATCAAGTGTACAATTTTATTTTATTTTTAGGAGTTAAATCATTTTGAACTGAGAAATGGCCACCCTTCAGGCAGTAAATACTGTCAGGGAAACATCGTCATAATTCACCAATGAATATACCTTCTCATTTTGCAGCAGCTGCTGACAAGTTGGCAGAAACACCAAAAACACTCTGAATATCACACATTAGAATGACCAATTCAATGAAGATGTCTGGTTATTTAATTTTATTAGCCATTTCTTTGAACACATATTTTTATGCCAAATAAAGTTCTTACAAAAGCAGAAAGAGTTAATATACAGTACCACACAACATTGGACAGTTATATGAATTTTTTTTTGTTTAGGGAACTTTGTGTTGGGGTTCCAGGAGTTGACTCATTTACAGATATTTACCAAATCACTTTGTATATGTATTTCTTCCAAATAAAGACACATATAAATACTTGAGTGATTACTGCACTATTTATATAGAGATTAAAAGACATTTGAGCATTTCCTTTAAGACCTTTGTAGAAGAGGTCAGATCTTATCTGAAGTCATGAAGCACCCAGAGTAGAGAGTTAGCCTAATGAGAACTGAGTTCACAGATGAAGCTAATATAAATCACAAGGACTGAAGTTTAATTATGCCTAGGATTGAAACCCTAGTGGACTCACTTAGCACTCAGGGCTGTCAGGCAGCAGATTAGGTACACATTTGTTTAGAACAAAAACATCAGTTGAGTGCCTACTCTGTAACAAAAACAGAGCCATAAATATGAGCATGATAGTGAAGAGGCTGGCTTTCAATGAACCTAGGTTCCCGAGAGACATTCTCTGTAAATATAAACTATGGTTTCCCATTATGATTACAAGGAGATTACTTACTTCCCATTCATGAATACACACAGCATGTTCTGCTAAAAGGAACAGAAGACATTTGAAGGGCTAGCTGCCCCTTCAAAACTCAGTTATTGACAACCTGCCTATCTGCCATTTTCCAAAGATTTGGATGTCTCACCCACTTTCCAGCTCATGCCAGCATCATGTTTATCTGGACTCTGAGATGCCAGAGGCGGGTTACAGCTCACATTCTGTAAGCTGTTTATGTGTCCTGTGCCCAGGAAGTCCCTCTGCCCCCATTGGCTTTAACAGCTCATCGCTGAATGACTCTAATAACGGTCCACTGCTTTATTTATACTTTTCCTTCATTGAGAACAATCCAGACATGAATATTTAAAACAAAAGAGAAGTCATTAACACTGAAAATAATAGAATGGAATACAAGAGCTATAAGGACAAAGCCCCTTCACTTCAGATAAGAACACTGGAACCAAGGGTTTAGAGACATTCCCAGAGTCACACCAGCTGCTCTATGACAAAGCAGACTTCTGGTTTCCAGACCACTGCTCTCACGATTGCCCTCTGCATCCTCCCTTAGAATTTACACCATCTGCAACACTTCTTTAAAATAAATATCCAATCCCTAATGTGCTTGACTAGTTTTCAATGTGTTCTCACATTTTGTCATGACCATCCTGTGAAGTCAGCACACATGTGGAACCTGAAATGAGATGATTAAGGTGACATCACTTGTTAATGGCAGAATCATGACATAAACTCAGATTTTCTCACTCTATTCTACATTGTAGATGATGGGACTCCCTGGATTTGAGATGGGCACCTGACCTTCTCTGGCTATTGGAGTCAGATTGTAATGTACAAAGTATACAGTGACAGGGTTTCAGACTCAAAGACACACCCAGTCTGAGAAGGTCAAAAGTAGCTTTCTATGGGCATGTGCTACAAGTAGGGGAGGTTAAGAGGGGGTACAAGGGCATTTAGAGCCCATGACATGTCCACAAAACACTCATTTGGGAACCCCGGACTGAATAAGAATAAGACAACAAAGAGTCACAGACACTTTCACATCACATGAGGCAAGCTTTGTACTATGAAGTTTTAGATCTGGGTAAATGCAAAAACATGATTGACAGAAGTATAATTAAAGCAATTTCATCCTTGGACAATTATTGACACAAGACATAAAACTAAAAGTTCAGAAAAGGAGAGCTGTAGAGACATCCCATAACAAGTGAACAGAAAATTTGACCAATCTATTCCGTGCCAAAAAGCATGCATAAGTCCCAGGAACATCAAGCGAAGTTATGGAACAGCCTCTGGAGAGAGAAAGCAATCATCATGATGTATATATTCACAAGTTTTCTTTTTTGTTACAGACAGCTCTTCATCACGCTTAGACCTGCAACCAGGATGTTTTATCTTCCTTGAGCGCTCACTTACTGAATGGAAGACAAATGGGGCACCCAGAAATGAGCAGAAGCAAGGGAAAATTTAGGGGGAACACAGGATAATTGTCACAGAACATTCCCAAAATGGATGTGTCATGTGTATGTCTGATTCAACCACCATCATAGGAAAAAAGTAGAAAGAAAGAATGCATCTTAAGCACAAATTAAAAATGGGGGATAAAGATAAAGGGAACACACAGTTTTTCATTTTGACTTACCTTGTTTATCCTTTGGCTGTACTGAACTGACTTTGTCATAAGGTAAAGGAGGAAGAAAAGAAAATCACAGGGAATGCTTTAGTTTAATACCAGCTAGGGAACCTACAGGGTATTCTGAAGCTATGGCAACAAATAATCTCTTTAAAGGTCTTGCGCATCTCTTGGCTGCGGAAGGCATATATCAAAGGATCGATTACAGAATTACACATAATGAGTATGAGGTACATATTGAAATGAGACATAAAGCAAGAACAGTAGAGGTTCTGAGGGCAAGAGATCATCAAAATGAGATGGAGGAAGAAAGGAGCCCAGCACACAATGAAAATACCCAACAACATAGTCAGGGTGACAGCACCTTTCATACTCCTTTGCCACACAAAATCATATCCAGGCAGAGCTGCTATCTGCTTGACATGAGTTCGTGCCAGGAGGAACATGTGTATATACAGGGACACCATGAAGAACAACATGGTGAAGAACATGGAGATAAGGCAAATGATGACATAAGTAGATTCATAGTAAATGATAAAAACAATGCCACAGCCTGTACAAAAGGTCCAGATGCATGCAATAATCACCACAGAACGCTTCACTGTCATGATGTAGTGGTAGCGCAGGGCATAGAAGATGGTGACATACCTATCCACTGCAATGGCCAGCAAACTGCACATGGAAGCCACCACGGAAGTGCAGATCATGGAGTCAAACACATTGTCAATGTGACGCACAAAGGCATCTGCTACCACCAAGTGCTTGTTATTTATTAAGTATATGGTGATGGTCTCCCAGGCGTTGGACATACTAACCAGCATGTCAGCTACTGCTAAACTACACACAAAGAAGTACATGGGAGAGTGCAAGTTCTTGTTCTTTACTATGGCACCTATGACCAAGATGTTCTCCAAGAGGCTGATGAGACCCAGAGTCAGAAACACCTCCACAGCGATGCCCATATCTTCACATGGCGAAGATTTATTCTTGACATTTGGTCCCGAAAGATTGCCCTCTGTGGCATTTGGGATGTGAGCCAAGAAATACAGGTGAAATGAGGAATTCATTGTTCTTCTTCTCAGCAGCAAATTTACTGCAAAACAGGTTTTAATTCATAATCCAGAGTTTAACATTCTACCAAAGGAGCACAACAGCATGCCAGAGCAAGTATAACTTGAGAATGGGGATGAATGGACTCAGTGCATTTGCTCAGTATTAGAATTCTACATATTAGAATACAGTACCTGCGGCCTTATATTCTGATCCCTGGAATAGTGTCCCTCTGACATGTAAGTTTGGAGTTTTCACCAGCCTCCTGGTCTTCTTTAGGCTTCCACTCTTTCACAGATCTCTTAATAGAGTGACCATACATCTCAGATTGCCTGAGACAGTTTCACTTTTTATGCTTGTTATCTGGCACCCAAGTCCACTCTCAAAAGTATCTCCAACTCACAACCTACAAAATCCTTTCCAATCTCCTGATTTTCACATTCCTAAGGATACTTACTGCACTGCATTTTCCTCAAGTGAGCTTAGATTTCTGAAGGATATACAGGCCCATGTTCTCTTGAGACAGATATGTATCTTCTTAACATTTGTTTCCTGACACTTCTAAAATCCACTAGGATTCAGTCTCCATAATTGTAATTAAGATTATAACTAAAGTGATCCATCAACTGGAACATAATCACAAATAAAAAATTACTGTCTTCAAATCATAAATTTAGTTGCACATACATGTTAAAATTGAAGCACACAGAATACTGTATTTCCTCTCAATAAATGTTTTCCTTGACTTCTAAATTTGCATTTCCATAAAATCTGATTAATACATAGTTTTATAAGTTCCACATATCATTGTACAAAGAAACAAGGGATATAAATTTACCAAGAACTAGAGCAAGATCATTCCTTTGTTGCTCAATTTCTCTCCCATAATCAGTATTTGAAAATCCCTTTGCCCTCCAAACTCAGCACATCTAGATAGAAAGTTAGAATTTCTGTCATCATTCTCATCATTTATAGTAAATATTTATTGAAATGTAATTTGTTATTTTGTCTAGTTCTATCTCAGAGACAGTGGTCAGTTATGCTGTTACATTAAATATCAGATCAAACAATTTAAATATTCAATTAGCTCTCTTCCATATGTAGGTTAGACATGACTTTGTATTCCTTTAAGGAGATTTTAAGTAAATAGAAAGCGTGATTATTTACCAGTGCTCTGCCTCGTGCCTCTTCTCTTGCACAGTAGCCTGTGGGCCCTCACTTGGGACGCTGGCTCAGCTGGGACACCTGGCATCCGCAGGTTGGACCGCTGCGGAGAGCTAGATGCCATCACCCTAGGACGTGACTTTTCAAACTGAGCGCAAAGGCGTCTTGAGCCCTGTCGCCTCTTCCTTGCTTTTATGCAGCCTCGCAGCCTCGCCTCTCTGTCGCTGCTCCCTCCAGACACAGAATCTGCCTTTTCTCCCAAGACTTGTTCTTTTCTCAGCCAAGAGTCTAAATCACCATCTAGCGGTTAGAGCTGTATAGCATGACCCTCCTTTTCCCAGGCGGATGCTGCTCTGACTGCCGGCCTTTTGGGATCTTAGTGATATCTGCATAGAATAACGTTCTTTTGTTTGCAAAATATCCTTCCTCAAAAGTGCATCCAAATGTATCTTCTACCTAGTTGTTCTTTTAAACTTTGCTTCTTTCCCTTCCTCTTATGCACTACTTTGCTTCTTTTCTCTTCCTCTTATGCACTGATTAAAATGCTGACAGATCATAGGACAGTTCAGGTTCTCCCATCCCTTTATCCCTCTCTCTAGGACCCTGGGTCAGTGGTCCTCCTGAGTCTGTTCTCTGGGAAACCACAACCTGTAACACTCATTTGTGACCCTGATACACTCCTCTTGCTGGTCCAAGACTTTTACTCCTCCACAAGGACTATGTCAGCCATGCCAGGTCTAACACTATCATCATGTTCTTGTTACTCCAGAAAAGAAAAAAAAGGAGGAAAAAGACTTTCCTCTACGTCAAATATTGTGTCTTTGGGCATAGTTTCTGGACCTGCCATTTCTCTGGCACCTAAAACACTAATCTGCAGCCGTCCAAAGGATCTTTATCAACATCAGAGTTAGATGCCCAAGTGACTTAGGGACAAATCTGGGACAGAAATGTTCAGGGCTGCTCTACTACCAGAGATAAAATAATCTTTCCAACAAATGTTATTATATGTGGCCATGGTCTGGGAGGACCAATGCCACTAGTGTCCTAGTGCCATGCTGACAGTCAAAGATGGAATGCTGTAAAGAGATCTCTTATGTTGAAAACTGGGCTGTGTATATGCAAAGTAATGGCTGAGAGAAAATATACAAGGTTTTCAAGCATTCTTTATTTGTTCCGCATGTTCCAGATCATACAGGACTCTGTAAAAGATCCTGATTTCCCCATAAAGAGGTAAAAGTGGAGACTTTTGTTAAAGATAATTAATTGTACAGACTACATGGCACAGCTGCCTTTGATGCTGGTCAGAAGACGCATCTCCCTAAGCTCTATATACAGATGCTATTGTAATTGCTGGTACATGATATACCTTCTTATCTTTACAGAAGCCCTGGGAAGTGGGCTCTTTTATCATTCCCATTTCACAAAGGAGGAAACCAACACTCGGAGAGGTTATGTAGCAAACCCAAGGTCCCAATGCTCAAAAGAAGCACAGTTGTGGCTTGACCCCTAGCATCCCAACTCATAGCCCAAGCACTTTCACAGTACCCTGAACCCTCTCCAAGGAGCCCTGGTAGTCATCAGGTTTATTCTTTTAAAATGCTGCTGGGTTTAATTTCCAATTTTCTTGTCTTGGTATGGTTTTTATCAGATTTTGGTACTTAGGTTACCCTTGCGGTGTTAAATAAATTGGGGAAAGACTGCAATTGTTTTTCTGCTCTCAAACCAGTTTAAGTGGGTGGGAATTTTCTGTTTCTTGCAGGAAAATAATTCAATCAAGGTCGATAGAGATAAGAGAATATAGACTAAGCTGTTCAACTGTCTCTGCCACTGGAAACTTTCTTCCTCCTGAATAGTATCCTAATAAAAATGCTTAGCACACAAAATAGGCATTCCATGAGACACTGAATTCCACGCGATGGATAATTCTTCCTCAGTGAAAGGCCAGAACAGGCTTGCAATACATCCCTTGTTTTATTTTGTCTTGTTGCTTAAGAAATGACAACAGAGATGATCCTTAATTCAAATGCATGGAGAAAACATGTGTAGTCATATATATGAAGGCTTCCAAAGGTGAAATCTATTGGACACAGCATGTCACAAGTTGGGTTCTCTGAGATTCAGATTCTGAGAGGAGTTGACTTTGCAGGGTGCCCTTAGGAAGATCCCTGGGATCAGAACCCATGGAAAGGAGAGGAAGTCGAGGCAAAGCAATGGATGGGCCTTATTGCCTCAACCCCACCCTACCTGGAGCTCTGAGAGGTAACATCTGCTTATCAAAATGGCTAGGCCTTTATACACTACCTAGCTCAATCACCAGAAGCAAGTTGCCTCTGGGAAGGTGGGAGATCAGGTAGCATGAACCCAAGGCTGACCCTGAGGGAGCTGACAGCTTAATGGGCTGCTGGCCACTCCTCCCACAGCTGGGTAGCAAGTCCTTTCACATTCATCACTCACAACATCAATAATTCTTTTTTTCACCTTTATTAAGATATTATTGACATAAAATATGTAAGTTTAAGGTATACAGTGTGATGATTTGATACACATATATATTGTAAAATGATGGCCATGATAAGGTTAGTTAACACCTTCATCTCTTTTTAGCAATTTTCAAGTACATAATACAGTATTTTTAACTATAGTCACCATGCTGTACACTAGGTCTCCAGAATTTATTCTTATACCTAAAAGTTTGTACTTTTTGGCCATCATCTTTCCATTTCCCCCATCCCCCAGCCCCTGGTAACTGCAACTCCACTCTGTTTCTATGAGTTTGTTTTTTTTAGATTCCACATATCAGTGAGATCATCTAGTATTTATCTTTCTCTATCTGACTTGTTTCACTTAGCATAAGTTCCAACCATGTTATTGCAAAAGGCAAGATTTCCTTCTTTTTATGGTTAAATAATATTCTATAGTATACAACATTTTCTTTATCTATTCATCTTTCAGTAGACAATTAGGTTGTATCCATGTCTTGGCTATTGTAATTAAAGCTGCAATGAGATATTGATTTTATTTCCTTTGAATATATACCCAGATTTTGAGGAACTTCCATACTGCTTTCCATAGGGCTGTACCTATTACATTCCCATTAATACAAGGTTTCCCTTTTTCTACATACTCACCAAATCCTGTTATCTCTTTTCTTTTTGATAATAGCCATTCTAACAGTTGTGAAGTGACATCTCATTGTGGGTTTTTCAGAAAATTCTTATTGCATGTCGTCTCTGTGCTGAGGCCTGTGTTAAATGTCATCATGAGTCCAATCAAGGGGACTTGGAGTCTTGTTCCAGGGGCAAAGCTTAACTGGAAGAAACACTGAGAAAGCAATACACAATTACAAAAAGTTATATTACAATTTTCTTAACTTCAAATTTTATAAAACATTTTCATATATTAACTCATTTGTTCTTATAGCAACCCTGGGAGTTATTAAAGATATTGCAGTCTTCATAGATGTGTACTTTGAGTCTCAGAGAAGCTAAATGGAGTTTTTGACACCACTTGGCTAATAAGTGATGGCAACAATTGTTGAGTACAGATCTTATTCCAAAGCCCATACACACATACCCATGTACATGTATGAACATGTATAATATAGTTCTAAATATGCACCAAATTATCTATGAGAATTTACTGAGAGCCTACAGTTATCTGCATTCTAAGCAAATTCTCCCAGCAACCCTATAAAGTCAATATTCTAAGCATCAGCTTACAGATGAAAAAACTGAGGCTCAGAGTAGTCATGTGACTTCTCAGCTGGTGATGAAACCAGGCTCTGAATCCAGCTTTAGCCACATCTATGAATAATATAGAGTCTAATGTTGTTAATCTTGTGGTCCAGTCACATACATAGAGAAAGAAACTCTGGGTGTTGCAGGACTCCAGAGGCTGGCTAGAAAAGAACAGAGGGAGGACAAAAAGCAATGGGAGTGACAGGGGAGCAGGAAAAGAGGCAAGCATGGGGCAGACATGACCATGAGCTGAGGAAGAATGCTGAGGAGTGGGATGGTTAGCAATGAACCAAAGGTGGGCATTGTGTGGGAAAGTGCTCAAGTTGGGGCACTAAGGAATGAAAAGAATTCCCTGTGATTGGAGCTTCCTGCAGCCTGAGGTGTCAGAAGAGGGCAGGGCTGGATCACAAAATGGTCTGTAGCTTGTGATGAAGGTTTAGAGCCTCATTCTAAGAGCAATGGGAAGCTTTGCAAGGTTTTAAGCAGATCAATGCTGTCATGGTGAGGATATGGAATTGGAGGAACTCAGGAGTAAAGAACATTGTGAGTCAATGGCAGCACCTCACAATGAGACTAATAGATAGATCCCTGGGATGAATCTTTTAATCCATCTAGTGCCCAGTAATCTGACTGATTCATACTCAGATCACTCTCTGCAGAAGCAGCAAAACTATAAAGTAGTTTTTACTGACACATTTACATATGAAGACTAAAAACCAAAATGGCCCTGAACAAAGAAGTTATAGACACTGAACAATACAATGCCTATCACCACACCAACACTAATGTGTTCCTTTCTCTGGTCAAAAAGGGAGGACATGGAGTTTGGGGATTTGGTGTGGGGTTTAGGGCTTTTAAAAGTTTTTTATTTATTTGATTGTTCTTAATGTTTTTAGGTTTGTTTTATTCTGATCACCAGAAAGACCTAGTCTCTGTAATGCTGTGCCACATCCGGCTATGTAAGTTAAGCTTTTGTAAGTTCTTGCAGTTACCTTGGCAATTTTTATTCAAGCAAGTTCTTCTACCCAGTTGTTACTTCAGACTTCCCAATAACACTGATTTTTTTTATATAACATGCTGTTCTCCCGCCCCAAAATTCTTTTTTCCCTCCTTATCCTTTATCCACTAAACTCCTATTCGCTCTTTTAGATTCAGGTAAGCACTTCCTGTTGGGACTCTAAGTGGGCATCTTACACCAGCGATGAGTGGCTACTCCCTTCTGATCATACTGAATTATAATTCTCTCTCTGCCTGACACCTTCCTCAGCAGACTGTGGGCCTCTTGGGCACAGGACTTTCCTCAGTGGCCCCAGTGACCAGCATTGGCCTGACATTTCTCTTTCCTCTTCCCTTTCCTGGAGAACCAGAACTTCCTTGTCTGTTAGCCAGGAAAAATTAATTTAAGAATAAGCACGTGAGCCAATTCAGACCAAAAAAAAAAAAAAAGAAAGAAAGGAAGAAAGAAAAAAAAAGAAAGAAAGAAAAAAATAAAGAAAGAAAGAGAGAGAGAGAAGGAGGGAGGTAGAGAGGGAATGAGGGAGGAAGGAAGGAAGGAAGGAAGGAAGGAAGGAAGGAAGGAAGGAAGGAAGGAAGGAAGGAAGGAAAAGATACATCTTGGAGACTTCTGGGAAGGATTTTGTTTCTTTGTTTGTTTGTTTGTTTGTTTATTTGCTGGTAGCTATCACAAAAGGTATGTTCTTTCCCCTCCACTAGATATGATTTAAAGCACTATATAATTTTAGTTGTTGCTAACTTCTAACCTCTGGTCTTAGGATATACCCAAACTGTGAAAACAGAGCCTAGTGGTCAGAACAAAACCATTATCTTACTGATGTTGACCCATGAGATCCAGTACTTCTTAAAGCCTGAATTTTTCTGGACTTTTCAGTTACATAGTTAATAGATTCCCTTTATCATTTAAACGAGTTTATTTTGGCTTTCTCATTTTTGCAGCTAAAAAGATTCTACAGCTTCTAAAATTCCATTGCACACTCTCTTTTTCTTGGTTTTCCTATTGTATAACAGCCTTGAAGAGCATCTGAATTCTTGTACACCAACACAAGGATTTCTCTATGTTTTAACATTTCATAAAAAGTATAAATACAATGAATGGTTTACTAGTAGAGTGTTACAAATCATTTTATGAAAAAAACCCTTTTCTTACATTAAGAAGACTTTGATATTTCATCTGGCTCATTGATTCTGCTTCCAACATACCCACTGATCCATGCAGACTCTTAAGTTATCATGAACTTCCAGAAAGTCCATTTTTACATCTACAGTCAGGGACACACTGCATTTTTGACAATATTCTTTGAAACCTTAACAGCTTTCAAGCTGAATAGCTTTCTCTTCTTTTGTATTTTTCATTGTGACTGTATTGTAAGAATACCAATTTAAATTTAATATTAGCATTTAAATCCAGTACCACTTTCATTCTGTCACTAAAGAGTCCTTCCCTAAATTTAGCAGCATAATTTACTCAAGATATTACAAAATTCCAGTCTGCAAAAAAAAAAAATGTTTAAAGACAATGGGAAAAATATTAGCAGACATTTGGTCCTGCCCAAAGCGTCCACAGAGACATCCACTCCAAAAGGTTCATGATATTTGGGTCTGTCCAAAATACCACTGAAACATTTGGTCCATGCCAATCAAACTATCTAACCCCATGTGCTTTTACCAACTAATGTAACTAGGCAAGAGGGTTATTATTATTGGCAATACTGTCACTGCACAAGTAGTGGACCTATAAAACATGATAGTACTTTTTTATGTATTAATTCTGCAAACCAAAAGTATAAATAAACATTATGAGCTGTTTGAAGCCAGGAATATTTTCTAAGTGTGATTGTTTTGGACACGACCAAATATCAAGGACCATTTGTCATGGACCAAATATGCTCATGGATATTTTGGACGAGACCAAATGTCCTGCAAGGGGAAAAAAATACATGTCACACATTTGACTAAGAGCTGGTTTCTTCTTTTTAGACCACTTAAAAATCAGTCTCTAAGAAAAAAGAGATACACTCCAGTGGAGAAAAAAATGGCCACCCCAAGCCCAGGTCTGAATAACCTGCCACCTTTAAGAGGCACAATCAAATAATTCATAGTTTATAAGTCAGTTCTTGTTCTTATCTCAATGATGCTGCATAATAAGCCATGCTAAAATATAGAGGTTTAAAATAAAAATAACCTATTCTCATGCTCATTTAACTATAACCCATCTAGGCTACACTAAATGTCTGGCTCTAAAACTCCAGACTGGAGGTTGTTTCAGTTTTGCTCAGATCTTGTTTCAAATGGCTACCAAAGGCATCTCCCTACTTCATACTGGGATTCAAGATAAAAGGACAGTGGTTACCTGGAATATATTCTTCTGCCAGACCAACAGAGACCAAAGAACAAGTCAAATCATACAAACACACTTGAGGCTTATGACTGTGACCTATCTGCTAACATTCTATTTGCCAGTGCAAGTCTCACAAGCTACACCCAGCATTAGGGGGTAGGGAAGTGCCCATCCATAATGGGAAGAGAGAAATGGGGTAAACATCTACTGAGTAATGATCCACACTATCGCAGGTAGCTTCTGTGCTCAAATTCTCAAGAGCTCACCTGATTGGCCCAGCACGTAGATCATTGATCCAGATATAGGCCAATCAGCCTTGGCCAGGTAGGGTTTTCCCTTGGTCCAAGCTTGGCTGCAAGGACCCACTCCTTCCAATAAGCCTTGAGAGGCCATGTAGCCTTCAGAAAGTGGATATATGCTCATCAGGAACAAGAAAGTGTTTCATCCACACTTTTAATCACTGGCTTCTGGAAAGGAGGGAGATATTTTGAACTTTGAAAGCCACACATTGAAGTTTTAGTGCATGTGGGAAGAATGAGTATTACTTTGGTTTTAATCTGTTTATTTCCAGAGGATATTTAAGAAAACAGTTCAAAGTATCACAATGTTTAAAAATATGTTGATTTCCAAGAAACAAATAATTTGAGAAATAAATATAAAACAAATTGAGCAAGGTTTAACATCCAGTTTTCTCCTTCCCAGTTTGTTTTTTTTAGTGTGCAGAGGAGGTAAATGATGGAAGAAAGAATAAGTCAATCAGGATATATTTCTTATATATAGCCACAATGGGTAAATAAAAGTCAACAATGTAATGACAACTACCATAAGTATTGATTAAACATCAGCTAATAAATATAAGGTATAATTATGTAGAGTGATGCTGAGAATACATTTCTTCAGTTTTCACAGTAAGGTGATCATTGACATTAAGGTTCTATCTGTTGGTGTGTGCTTTTATTTATTATATGTGCATATATACATTTTTAGAAACTCTGTGTTTACTAATTTGGCAAATTTTAGCCATGAGCTCTTTTTAAATTGCTACTGTAAGAAATAATGTGAGCAATGGCAATAAATCTAAAGTATTCTGGAAATTCTGTGATTCATGCCTTCCATTTTTGTTCAAATCCATACTGGAAAAAGATTTGTTAGGTTCTAAACTTTGGACCCATGCCATTATGCATCATTTACTAAATACTGTAATGAATCTAAATTAATTTAAGTAGAGATTTATGAAACTAAGGAAGAATTTTTATAGTCCTTCCATTTATTTCTTGAATTTTCTTATTATCACATATAATTTAATAAACACGTAAAATAAGTCCTGGTCTCTAAAAACTTACATTGCCAAGAAAATTCATTAACGTAAAGAGCCTTTGCCAGGTATGTTGTTAATTGTTTTATGAGTGCCTTTTTAATCCTCTTAAGTTTCTACAGTTGCAGGTGGAATTAGATATGGAAAAAAAAGGAGCATTTACTCAAAAATATGTCTTCAAGAATCCAGCACGGTCTCATTTCAAATCTGCTTATTTCTTATCTAGGTTGTGCCTCTATCTATTCAACATTTTTAGTAATACAAATGAAATTCAATAAAAAAAATACTAAATAACCAAATCAATGCTAATTCATTCTCAAAAATTAAGGCAAACAATTGATATTTACATCACTGCTAGAGTTTAAGGAGAGACTATTACCCCCTTGTGAGACTTCATCAAATAATATAGTCCAAATGAAGGGTAAAGCTATAATCATAAAGATCATTGTGAATTTATTCATAATAGTGAAAATAAAAAGCAGTAACAGGATAGTGACTAATTTAATCATTGTATATCCACTGGAGGAATATTATTACCCAGTCATTAAAAATTATGAAAAAGATTATTCAGCTTAAAAATATTTATGATGAATAAGATGCAAATATATATTATGATTGTAATCAACTTAAAATATTTATGCATTTGGACAAAATGGATTATGGTACTGAGCTCAGCGATGATTTGTTTTTCCTTATTTTTCCAAACTTTGAATTTATTAATTTTATAATACCAGATCTGGAGCATAATGAAGTCTGACATTAGTGCAAATTTTCAACATTACTCCCAGACCTTTAAGACTAAAACTAAATACTTTGTGACACACCCATATGGTGGAATGCTATTCAATCTTTTAAATTTAGAAAAATAAGTAATGACAGGGAGAACTATTGATGGCGTATGGTTAAATGTATGATTCCAATTTCATTTGAGCAAACATGTGAATGATTGATAGACATGTAACAGAGAGATATAGCATATGTGCCAAAACTAGTATCTCTAGTTTGTATAATTACAGATTAGTTTTATTTTCTTCTGTGTGCTTTTGTCTAGTTTCCAGATTGTCTACAATGAATATATTTATATACACTATAAATATTTTTAAAACTAAAAAAGCTTGCATCTCTCAGCAAACCATCAGTAAAATTAACCTTTTTTAACTCTCTGATCCACTCTGATCCCCTGGCTTGACTCTTCAAATTTGCCAGCTCTTATTTTGTTTTTGTTTTTGGAAATGCAAGTTTCTGCTGATGTGATTATTCCCCCCAGAGTTCTAGCATCATTTAACCGCAACTTTGTTGCAATACGTATGCTTTGGACTCTGCTTCAACCCTAGAACTTCCTGGATTTCAAGAGGTATCAACTCAGGCTGGGATTTTTCTCTAGGTTTTGGTTTTTCCCTAGGTGGACCGAAGCTCAGAGTGGCCCGACTCAGATGGCTCTTTGCTGCCCTCTCCTGATCATAGATAGTACTACTTCAGCTGCCCCATGAAAGTTGCTACTAACTCCCAATATTCAGACAAAACTTGAAAACATTAAGTTCTGGTAATTAAGGAGAACAATTCTA
Organism: Macroglossus sobrinus; assembly: GCA_004027375.1. NCBI lineage: Eukaryota > Metazoa > Chordata > Mammalia > Chiroptera > Pteropodidae > Macroglossus > Macroglossus sobrinus. The sequence goes on from PVKZ01000695.1 coordinate 362,411, forward strand.
GAAATCATATACTGAGACTCATTTATTGTATCTTAAACACATGAAACTGAACAAAAGTATTCTACAATTTGGGAGTCTAATTTGCCATAATAAAATTCTTGCTCATTGTAACTTCAGCTAAGAACTGGTATATCCAGAGCTTTTGGGTTTATTGGAGGTACAATTTTTCAATAGCTCATAATTGTTCTGAGTGTTACATTTCAAAAATGGCATCAGATACATATTTAATATTCCCTAATTTCAAAGCCTAAATGCTTGAAGTCTGTCTGTAGATGTTAGTATATTTAGAGCAGATTTTTCTCTAAGCGAAGAACAGGAGCTATTTTAACAGATCTGAATGTGTGATGCCAGGAGATCTTCAGTCCTTCTAGGTACTATATTGTTCAGTCTTTCCAATGGTATTCATAAAGGTTGGAGAACAAAATGAAAATCAAATCCACAGATTCATTAGCTATGGGATATAAATTTTCCACAGCAGTGTCCTATTTTGCTCTTTTAGGAATTTGGGTGTTTTTTTCCTTCTTCCTTCCTTACAGACTCTGAATTGTGTTCAGAGATTCATTCCCCCATTCAATTTATATGACATCCCTCAGAGAAAGCTGATAGTACCCCTACCACACCTAGTTCTAAGAGTCGCCCTAAAGTGTTTTTGCTAATTCTTGTCAATAAAATGGGAAGGGAATCAGTGAAAGGGCTTCTAAGAGAACTACAAAAAAAGACAGTGTGTGTACGGCACTCCAGGACTACTGAAGCATTTTCTTTTGAGCATAAAGATGGGGCCATCAGTGTATATGGCGGAGCAGATAGATGGAAATAAGCTGGGAATTTGAGTAGCCTCTGAATCAACCAACTCCAAGGCCCAGTTTACTGCTGGACCACTCAGTATAGGAAATAATCTTTTATCCTTAAACTAGCATGAGCTAGGTTTCTTTTTGCTTGCAGTAAAGTTTATTCTAAATGTTATGGCTCTTTTCCCAAGTTGCTGATGCTTCCATGTTTTTCAAGATAAGAATGATTTTACCATCTAGATAATGCCTGACAGTTCTATGAATGAGCAATCACTTTTTCACAAAGAAACTGCCACTGGAAACCACAACAGGACCGTGCAAAAGCCTCTGGGAAGAGCTGATTACCACCACTTCAGGTAGCACCCACAGCAGAAATGAAAGTAACCCAATTATATAACTCTGTTATTTTTACTTGCTGCTTCAAAGTGTCTGTTTACCTACATAACTAGTAGAATAGCATTGGTTGCAGATATGTCATGGTACTAGTCTTCAAGAATCCTAGAAAACTGATCCAACTTCTGCAATCTTCTGGAGTCTCTGATATACAAGACCACTCTAGAAGAGCAACTTTGTAGGTAGACTGTTTAGAATGGTTTGTGGCTATGCTAGGTCCAATCTTATTAACACAATATCTGTGATAGCCATTTTCAGTACACAGATTGGGAACCATTAAATCTTCAAATAGGTTTCTTTTTACTTTATCTCATTAAAAAACTTGCGGAAAAAAATTCCTCTGAGATAGGACCTTCACAGTCTAATATTTTCAAACAAAAGCTGAAAAGATAGTGCAGTCTAATAAGAAAGATACACTGAATCAGACTTTTAGAATAAATTGAACAAGGTGTCATATTAAACTTTCTATCCCTGAATATGCAACTAAATCAGAGCTAGTTTATATAGCAGTTTGGTGAAATTGGGAAAAATGATCCCTTCTGGGTAGACTACCCCACTGACACATAGCTTAGTGATTATAAAATGCTTTGTGCAAATCAGAAAAAGGCACCTTCCTAGAGGAAGATGCACCCACCACTACCCCATCCAGCAGGACACACAGCTTGAGAAGGAGAATATTGACTTTGGTTCCTATTTGCTCTCTCATCTGTGGCATTTGTGCAGCATAATTTTTTCACAGATATTCTCTAATAAGCCTCTCTTTGTTACAAGGAATTGTCTAAAGTATGTTGAGTAATTGGAGGTTTAGCATAGGACTCAAATGCCAAAAATCCAGGAAAAGTAAAACAATTGATTTTAGTTTCTTTTAGGGCTTCTGGCTGGAAAAATGGATAGGATATCTCTAGTCCAAAGGAACTAATAAAGGGAGTGGTGATTTAGTAGGTGGAGAATGTGATACCAGATATAACTTCTTTGGGCTCTTTTTATTGGAGAGACCGGAGAAAGTTTATTTCTCTTACAATACCCCACTCTGGGATAATCATCAAGCTTGATATGCCAAATACAAATAGAAATTGCCTCTGTGGATTACTCATCAGACATATTTTGACTTTGTGGATGTCCAACACAAATTGAGATAAAAGAATTTGTCTTTATTAAGTATTATGGGACTAAACCTAGATAGGTTCCTGACACTGTAGTTGAAGTCTCAAGTCCTTTGTGGTCCAACACCTGAGTTTCAAATAGCCTATGTGTCAATGCATTGCTAATCCAAAGGTGTTTTACAGCCAAAGAACTGTAGATAGATATATTCTAAAATTAGCATATTTTTTAAAACTTATTTGTTGTTAACACCTCTTGAAAGAGACTCACTAGAGGCACAGAGAGCTTATTAGGCTGCCACCATTGCCAAACTCTTAATGTTACACATTCAGTGGGTTTTGATGAATGTGAAATGCTATGTGTCCTCAATTATAGTATCAAACAGAATAGTTTTACTGCTCTAAAAATGCCCTTGTGCTCCACTTATTTGTTTCTTCCCTATCCCTAAATTCCTGGCAAAGTTGTCCTTTAAATGGGCAAATTCTACAAACATTTAAAAAAATTAATACCTATCTTATTAAACAATTTCAAAAACTTTGAAGAGGAAAGAATATTTTCAAATTTATTCTGTAAGACCACCATTACCCTGATACCAAAAACTAACAAAGACACTGCCAAAAAAAGAGAAAATAATAAGGTAATATCTCTGATGAACATAGATGCAAACATTCTCAACAAAATATTAGCAAACTAAATTTAACAATACATTAAAAAGATTATACACCATAATCAAGTGGTATTTATTTCTAGGGTGCAAAGATAGTTAAATATTCACAGATCAATCAACATTACACACCACACAAACAAACCCAAGAATAAAAGTCATATGATCAATAGAAAAAGAAAAAGCATTTGGCAAAAATTCAACATACATTAATAATAAAAACTCTCAACAAAGTGGGAATAAAGGGAAAAATACCTCACCATAATAAAGTACATATATGACGAACACACAGCTAACATCGTACCAAACAATGAAACTTCTAGCCACAGCAATCAGACAAAAAAAAAAAAGAAATAAAGATCACCCAAACTGAAAAGAAAGGAAGAGGTAAAACTGTCATTATTTGAAGATGGCATGATACTATAAGTAGAGGACCCTAAAGATTCCACCAAAAAAAAAAAAACTATTAAAACTGATAAATGAATTCAATAAAGTAGCAGGATAAAAAATTAATATTTAGAAATTGGTTACATTTTTATACACCAATAATGAACTATCAGAAAGAGAAATTAAGAAGACAATCTCATTTATAATTGCATCAAAAAATAAAATATCTAGAAATAAATTTAACTGAAGAGGTAAAAGATCTGTATTCAGAAAACTACAAGATATTGAAGAAAAAATTGAAGAAGATGCAAAGAAATGGAAGCCTATACCAGGCTCATGGATAGGAAGAATGAACATTTTTAAGATGTCCATACTAGCCAAAGCAATCTACAGATTTGATGCAAACCTTATCAAAATATCAATGGCATTTTCCACAGAACTAAAACAAATAATTTAAAAATTTATGTGGAACCACAAAAAAACCCAAACAGGTACAGCAATTTTGAGAAAAAAATAACAAAGTTGGAGGTATCAGACTACTTGACATCAAACTATACCTCAAGGCTATAGTAATCAAAAAAGCATGGTCCTGGCACAAAAACAGACACATGGATCAGTAGAAAAACATAATGAGCCCAGAAAGAACTCTTGTTTTTATGGTCAATTAATCTATGACAAAGGAGGCAATAATATTCAATGAGGATATGACAATAAAGAGTGTTAAGAAAACTAAATAGCTACATGCAAAAACTAAAAATGAAAGTGGACTACTTTCTTACCCATATACAAAAATAAACTCAACATGGATTAAGGATTTAAATATAAGACCTGAAACCACAAAACACCTAGAAGAAAACATAAACAATAAATACTTAAGAACTTCAACATAAGTCTTAGATATATTTTTTTGTTGAATATGTCTGCCTGGGCAAGGACAATCAAGGCAAAAATAAGTAACTGGAACTACATCAAACTAAAAATCTTTTGCATGGTGAAACTATCAATGAAATGAAAAGACAACCTACTGAATGAGAAAAGATACTTGCAAATGATATATCTGATAAAGGGTTAATATCCAAAATATCTAAAGAACTCATACAACTCAACATTAAAAACAAACAAACAATCCAATGAAAAATGGGCAAGTATCCTTAAAAGACATTTCTCCAAAGAGGACATACAAATGGCCAATAAACATATGAAAAGGTGCTCAACATCACCAATCATCGGGGAAATACAAATCAAAACTACTATGAGATATTACCTCACAAATGATAATAGAATGGCTATCAACAAATGACAAGAGCACTAGTGGTGGGATTATAAATTGGTATAGCCACTATGAAAAAACAGTATAGAGTTTTCTCAAAAAATTAAAAATAAAACTATCATACAACACAGCAATTTTACTTCTAGACATTTTGAAAACAAAAACAAAAACACTAATTAGAAAAAATATATGTACTCCTATACTCATTGCAGCATTATTTACAATAGTAAAGATATGGAAGCAATCTAGATAGATGAATAGACACTGATAAATGAATAGACAAGAAGATGTGAAACACACACATACGTGCATACACACAAACACAATGAAATATTAGCCATAAAACGTATTAAATCTAGCTATTTGTAACAGCATGGGTAGACCTAGAAGGTATTATGCAAAGTAAAATAAATCAGACAAAGGAAAATACCATATGATTTCACTTATATGTGAGATCTAAAAAACAAACAAACAAACAAAACCAGAAATAGTCTTATAGATACAGAGAACAAACTGATGATTGCCAGAGGGGAGAGAGGTAAGGAAATGGTTGAAATAGGTGAAAGAGAAGAAGATATACAAATTCCAGTTATAAAATAAGTAAGTTGTGGAAATGTAATGTATAGTATAGAGAATATAGTCAATAATGTAATAACTTTGTATAGTGACAGGTGGTTACTAGACTTTTCATGGTTATCACATCATAAGTATATAAATGTCAAATCATTGCATTGTATATCTGAAACTAATATATTTCATGTCAACTACACTTTAAATAAATAAATAAAATCAGATAAATAAATAAATAAATAAATAAGTAAATAAAATGTTTGTATCATTTTGCATTCCCACCAGCAATAAATGAGAGTTGCTCTTGTTTAACATCCTCACCAGTGTTTGGTTTTGAAAGTATTTTGGATTATAGCTATTTTAATAAGTATGTTATTGTTATTTTAATTTGCAATCCCCTGATAATATGATGTTGAGCATCATTTTATATGCTTATTTACTATCTGCATATCTCCTTTAGTGAGATGTCTATTAAGCTCTTTTGCCCATTTTATAGTTGAGATATTTGTTTTATTGTTGAGTTTTAAAAGTTCTTTGTATATATTCTATATAATGTTTTTGTGTATTTTGGATATTGTGGACACCAGTTCTTTATAGGATACAAGTTTTGCACATATCTTCTCCCTGTTTGTGGCTTATCGTTTCATTCTCTCACAGTATTCACAGAGCAGAAGTTTTTAATTCTAATGAAGTTTAACTTATCAGGGTTTTTTCTTTCACTGATTGTGCTTTTGGTGTATATCTAAAAATTCATTGCCAAACTCAAGTTCATCTATATCTTTTCCTATATTATCTCCTACAAGTTGTTTTGCATTTTACATTTAGGCCTATGATACATTTAGAGATAACTTTTGTGAAAGATGTAGCTCCTAGCCTTAGACACAATAAAGTTGAAGAATAACTATGCATTGAGTACATGTTATATGTCAGGTTCATAATGTATATGTATTCTTTCATACATAAGAAAGATGTTATTCTCATTTTATAGCTGTAGAAGCTGAGGTTCAATATGATTAAGTAACATGCCCAAGGTCACACAGGTGGGAAGTGGTGGCACTAGGATTCTACATCTCTAATTCCAAAGTTGCTTATGAAAAAAATTAATTTCTAATGAAAAAAATTAAGAGGATGTACTAAGACCTTAAGAGAACCTTCTTTTCTTCCTTCATTTTGCTTCAGTTTGTTATCCTGAACAATTTTTATTATTACAATTCAATTATTTTTTTAAAACTTTATTTTATTAGTTGCAAGTATACAGTACATTAGTTAGACATTGCTATAGTTTAAAAAGTGATCCCCCTAATTATTTTTTCTCTCCTCTGGCTCTTCACCTAGCCTTTACATTAATGCTAATGCATTCCCCATCCCTGTGACCACCTGTCAACTATTAATTTTGAACAATCTGTCTTTAAATTGAATGTTGTGTGTCTCTAAGAAGCAGTAGCAATCTCCATATATAAATGGGTTCTAATTCATGTGGATTAGAGTTAAAATGACATGCCCTTCTCCAATTAAATGTATGAGCCTCTTGTGGAGTAAAATAATCTTGGAATAGATCAGTTAAATAATGTAGCATCTCAACATGAATTTCTGTTTTCAGAAAACAGAGATCAAGAGGAGGCTGTTTCTATTTCCAGAAGAAAGAAGAAAGTAGTAATATTTAAAAACTATTTCATTATATTAAAACCTCTTAATTTTAGAAATAATTTTAGAGTATTTGTTTCATGGATGACCTATAAAAAAACACAGACATCTATGAGTTAAACCACCATTTCAATATTTTCCCTTTTTCCATGAGAGGGCCCCTGCCACATAGCTCAGTGTTGGGTTTCATGAGGGACACAAAAGTGAGGAAGCCCCATGTCATCATCAAGGACTTTATAGTCAAGTGAAGCATAAATAAATAAGACCAGAATAATGATTATATAACCCAGACATAATAAAAGAGAAGTAGGAACAACTACAAGAATTGAGAAAGAAAACTGGCATGTATTCAATGTACTGTCAAAATCACAGCATAACCTACAGTTCTCCTCAAATCGTCAACTGAAGAAACATACAGGAAGGGACTATTTACAGAGGGGGAGGCAGACAGAACCAGCCACTGCAGGAGCCATGACCTTCCTGGGCCTACAGGGGTAGAAGGAGGTGGGATCCAGCCCAAGGATTGCTGGAGCCAGAGAGAAAGAACCACCCAACCCATCAGGAGTTGTGACAAGGCATCACCACTTTCAGAGCCAAGGCCAAAGCAGAGAGGGTGGAGGAATTCATACCAAATTCTCCCTTCCAACTTCTTATCTCTTGCTGGTTCCTCTCAACTGGAATCCAGAGGGAAGGGCTCCAGGTGAGTCAGCCTCTAAGCAAATGGATCTGTGGGAAAAGGTTCTTGTGGATTAACCAGTGCAGCCTACAAAGAAAAGGACTAGGTGTTACCTAACTTCACAAAACTGAAACCTGCCCCCAGGGAGGAGCTTTTAAGACTGAATAGGAATTAGCTAGATAAAAAAACCAAAACAAAACAATGAGACTGAAGGCATCTAGGTAAGAAGCTCTATTTTAGAGATCTGCCACTGATAAAAAAAGTCTTCAAGGGAGCAGGAAGGACTCAGATCAGATCCTTAAAGACTGCATGCTTTACCCACTGTGAACTTGACCCTGAAAATCATGAGGAGACTTTGATGAGACTTCAACAGGGAACCACATTATACAGGACCAGTACTAGGGTGAAACAAATGAGGCACTTGCCCAGGCACAAAATATGAGTTCCAAAAATCTCAGTAATCAAAATAAGTAATATTGTAATGCAATATTTTTAAAAATCAAACAATGCAAAAAGTACATGATGAACAAAATATCAAATTGTGAATAAAGTCAAAATCAGTATTATTGACTTGATCTTTGTAATGTGCATAGTTAAATTAGCAGTGACTGTAGTACAGAGGAAGGATTTGTTCCCATCAAGAGCAAGGAAGTTAACTGGAATGCTGCTTTGATAGTCTAGCTCTATACTCCCCCTATGGTAACAAGTAGCCACGTGCAGCTATTTGGCACTTGAATTTTTTTTTTAAAAATTTTTCTTTCTTTATTGAAATATAAAAGGCAATTAATTGCTTCTATTTACATTGTACAATTCAATGAATTTTTTTCTATTGTAGTTGGCATACAATAATATACCAGTTTCAGTTGTATAGCATAGTGATCAGAGATCACATAACTCGTAAAGTGATCACTCAATTAAATCTAGTACCCCTCTTCCTTCTTACATATTTATGACAACATTATTAACTATCTTCCTCATGTGACACTCTACATCTCCATGGCTATTCTGCAACTATCCATTTGTACCTCTTAATATTTTGTCTTTTTTTGTCTTCTCAACCTCCTCCCCATCTAGAATCCCTCTAAATATTCTCTATATCTATGAGTTTATTTCCTCTTTTGTTGTTGTTGTTGTTGTTGTTGTTGATTTTGTTCTTTAGATTCCACATGTATATGAAATCATGTGATATTTGTCTTTCTCTTTCTGACCCATTTTATTCAGCTTAATACCCTCTATGTCCATCAAGGCAATATCTTTTTCCAGCCCCTTCCTTTTAGTCTGTGTGTCTTTTAATCTGAAGTAAGTCTCTTGTAGGCAGATTATGTAGGGGTCTTGCTTTCTTATCCATTCAGCCACTCTATCTTTTGGTTGGAGCACTTAATTATTTTCCATTTGAGGTACTTGTTGATAGAAAGGTAGTTATTACCATTCTTGATTCCTGTTTTTGATTCATTTAATCTTCTTAAAGAAGTCCCTCCAACATTGCCTGTAATAGTGGCTTGGTGATTCCTTTAGCTTATTTTTTCTGGGAAGTTCTTTATCTGACCTTCAACTCTAAATGATAGCTTTGCTGGATAAAGTATTATTATTAAAGTAGATTCTGGGTCTTCATTTTGTCAAATATTTTGTGCCAAGTCCTTCTGTTCTGCATAGTTTCTTTTGAGAAATCAGCTGCTAGTCTTATGAGTGCTCTCTTGTAGGTAAGTAACTGCTTTTCTCTTGCTGCTTTTAAGATTTTTTTTGTCTTTAACCTTTGACATTTTAATTATGATGTGTCTTGGTGTGGGCCTCTTTGGGTTCCTGGCTTTAGGAACTCTCTGAGCTTCCTGGGGTTGTATGTCTATTTCCTTCACCAGATGAGGGAAGTTTTCCATTATCATTTTTTCAAATAGCTCTTCAATGTCTCTTTTTTCCCCCAATATCCTTATGACAAGAATATTTTACATTTAATAGTGTTCCATAGGCTCCTTAAATTATTATTATAGTCTTGGCTTTTTTTTCTTGACATTCTGATTGAGTGTCCTTGGCTTTCTCATCCCCTATATAGGTCATTTGATTTTCTTCTTTATTCACTCTATGTATTCCATTTAATATAATTCTCATCTCAGATAATGTGTTCTTTCTTTCTGACTGGTTCCCTTTTATAATTTCAATTTCAACTTTTGGACTTTTTATCTCTTTGTCAAAGTTCTCACTAAATTCATCTACACTTTCCATAATTTCATTGAACATCTTTATAACCAGTGTTTTGAACTCTGCATCTGTTAGGCTGCTTGACTCCATTATTCCTGGATCTCTGTTCTGTTCTCTCATATGGTGTCTGTTTCTTTGTCTTCCCTTTTTGGCTGCCTTTCTATGTCTATTTCTATGTACTAAAAAAAGCTCTTAAGTGTCCTAGTCTTATCAATGTGGCTTTGAGTGGTAGGTGTCCTGTGGCACAGTTCTGAGAGGGGTTCAGCTGCAGGCCTAATTTAGCCCAAGCCTGTGCCTCTCCTGAGCCACCTGTTAAGATTCAGGAAACAATTCACAGATGCTGTGCTTATAGTTGCCTCAAAAGGCCACATCAGAAACCAAGGCCAGCTGCCACCAGTATGAGTCTAGGCGCTGCTCAGAAAGGGGCATCTGACTAAGTGAGTTGGGGAGGTGGAGTCCCAGGGAATCCTCTGGGTGGAGCGACCTCTATTATCCAGTTTGATGAAGTCTCTGCTATGGCGTCACTAACTCCACAAGCTGGGAGTGGGAGGGCTCAATGGAGGAACAATGGATACCACCTCACTTCTGTGCAGCATGAGTCTTGCCTCACCCTTATTCTAACAATTCAATGTCTCCCTGTATGTCCCTGGTGCCCCCTTCACAGCCGAACCAGCATTGGTGCTCAGAGCCAGAGCGAGTAGGTCTGTCACCATGAAAGTCTGCTTGTGAATGTGGCCCCTTTAAGAGGCCTCTGCAGCTGCCGGCTGCCACTGCCACTGCTGCCTCTATCTCACTCAGCCACTGGGGACCAGGCAGCTCTGAGTTCTCGTTTCGTCCTACCTTTTGCCATTCTTACATTTCTTAGATTTCTTGCTAGTTTTATGGCAATTTTCCTTGCTGCTTGCTTCTGGTTTGTCACAACTTTGATTTGGTCACTAGAGGGAAGAACATCTATGTCATTTTGGTCCTAGCACTTGAATTCTTAATTTCATTTCATATTAATTTAAATTTTTTAAATTGATACTCAATTCAGTGATTTAAAAACTTACTATGTTTGGAATAAGTTGGATACATGAATCTTTTTCCAATTATGGATTTTGTGAAATCTAAATAAAGATCAGGCATTTTCTTTAAAAATTTAGCATTTATATTGCAGTGGGCTATAAGAGAAAGAGATTTAGTGTAAGTTAAAGAATGTTAACTATTAATAATTTTTATATAATGTTTACATTAATTGTATGTTAAAATAATACTATTTGGGGTATGTTGGGTTAAAATATATTACCAAAATTAAATTCATCTGACTATCTCGGCTTTAGTGTGGCTGCTAAAAAATGTTAAATCCCAGATGGGGTTCTCATTGTTTTCATTAGCAGCACTGGTCTAGGTGGAACAAGTACAGCAGAGGGATGATGGGTGGGGCAGGTTTAGAAAACAAGAAAATGGAATTTAAGACCTGATGACTGCTCTGGCCTGGCTCCCTGGAAGCAGAGCCTGGGATGGGGATTCTTACACAAGCAATTTATTGGGAGAGGGCTCTCATGAACAACCTGTGTAGGAGTGAGAAAAGCAGGCCAAGGCAAAAGAAGCTCTGCATACACGTGGTTTCAGGATAAGTCTGGCCTCAGTCTGCACCCAGGGTAGATGGGAGTTAAGTTGCACCAGAATATGTCCTGTCCACAGGTGAGAGGGCTGGGCTGTCATATCAGTCAATATTGGCCAGGGGCCACCAAGGGTGAGGAAATGTAATAATACCCGTAGGCATCTACAGTCAGGCAACTCTCCTCAATCAAGAGCAGTTATCCAGAAAAGAGTAGAGGTATGGGCATCACCAGCAACCAGCCCCTGCAGCAGCTGATGGACTGCTGTGCCAGCCCTAGGAAGGAGCACAATATCATTTCTACAGTGGGACTGAATGAAAGTAATGGTGCCCTGATTTGCTGGCCTGGCTCCCTGCACCAAAAGAGGTACTATAGAAGTAATTTTAGGTTTAACACTAAAGATGAGGAGCTTTCTGAGGTGCTTCTGAGCCATCCATGTAGGAATGTCCAGTAGGCCAGTAGACATAGAGATTTGAGCTGATGAAGGATGGAGAGAGAGTCATCAGCAGGAGGTTGTCCCTGAAGCCAAAGACTTGGGTGAAGTGACTTGGAAAAGGTATCAGACGAAGGACAGAGGCCTGGGGCCAGTACCTTAAGGAATGTTGTGTGTGTGGAGGAAAATAAAGAGAAAGTGGCCCCACAGAAGCCAAGTGAGAAGGAGGTGTCATGGTGGAGAGAAGGCTTAACAGACCTATACCTTCCAAAAAGTCATGTGAGATCCAGCAGAGAAGGCACTGGTGGTTTTGACAGAGCAGTTCTGTGACACATGCAGTGGAAGTCAGTCTAACATGGCTGAAAAGTGGAGGTGTGGTAGGCCCTGTGGGACCAAATTTCACATCCACTCTTCCCTCATTCTTGATTAACGAACCTCCACTTTTATTCATGCAGCACAGCTCTGTCCGAAAACCCTGGTGTTAAAGAAAAGAAAAGCAACTTAATGAGAGCAGAGTGTGCATGTGTGGCCAAGATGAACTGTTACAGGGTGGGGATGGTGAGAAGAGGCTATCTGTTTTGTTTCATTGTTTGAAGAACAAGGAAGCTTGAGGTATGAAGATTGAAAGCATTACCTATGAAAGCCTATCTGGAGAAATGACAAATATTAGGTGGGTGTTCTAACTCTGTGGTGTAGAGAGCTTTCTTATCCTTGAAAATAAGATCAATGAACCATGTTACCGACAAGTGAAACACTTTTTGCCACCAAGAGCCCCCCTTATAGATACAATGCCTCTGGTCACTGTTAGCTAAAGAATACTTTTATTACCCTTTGCTGCCCCTGTCCAGTTCCAGGGCTCCTTGGTGAATCTCCACTGAATTGGGGCCCTAAGCATTCCAACCCAGCCAGAAGCTCAGCCCCCATAGGAGTGCATGTGCTCTGTGCGTGGAAAGGCCCCCCACCTCTGCTCATTATCTGGTATGCTAATAGAAATCCCTCTTTTCTATGTAGAGAAATATCTCCTCTTTTACTATAAAAGATTAACATTCTCCTGTTGGAAACTCTGGTGCCATCTGCTTATTGCTACATTACTGAAAACATCTGTATGTAGGCAATAGAGCTTCAAAATGCAATCTCTGCTAGTTAATTGAACTGTATCCAAGAACTGATGTAGACATTTCCTCTATTTTTGGACATGTGTGTAATGGTTTAAATACATTGAGTATTTTCTGCCTCCAATGACCTAATAAGCTGCATGCTAACCACAGTATTCCATAGAGGTCAAAGAGAACTTTGGCAGGAAAGAGAAACCAGAATAATTAATATTCATGTTTCATTTGACAAGATATAATTTACTTATCTCTCCTGTGGTAGGCAAAAAATTTTTGAAAAAAACATGTGCATCAAGGCTTCTTTTTTCAAATATTTCAAGCATCTTTAAAATTTTTTTTTAAAAGAAAGGATTTATACATCTTAGAAGGTGCCATAGAATTGGTAAAAAGTTTCACATAGAAAAGCACCCTCTTCCCCCATCCCCAATCTGCCATTTCTGCTAGTAGTTCAGGTCAGGCAGTACACTTACCACAAGTTCAGGTCTGGGCATTCTTATTCCCTGGGGGGAAAATAGCATATGATTATGCACATCAAATGTGTATTGATCACATAGGCATTGGTCAAGGCCCAGCAGTAGAATAAACAAGATTTCCAATACTTATGAAATTTACTTGTAGTGGGGAGATTGTGAAAATTCCCTGTATTGATAAATCTCAAAAGAAAGCTGGGGCTAGAGAGTATAGGTAAGGTTCCACTTTATAGAAATTAGAATGAAGGAATTGAGGAAAGGCCATGCAGAAGGGGAAAGGAAACAGCAGACCAATAGCCGGTTCACAAGAAATACTGTTCATAGACCAAGTTTTCCCAGATTCACAGGTTAAAAAACTTTCTTTAGGATTGACTTCAAACATTTCATTGTACTTCATGAGTCCAAAACAACTCTTTTTTCCCCATTATATTGTTACTCATTCATTTGTCAAGATTTATTAAATGTCAAGTTAAATTGCCAGGCAGGCACTGAAGTCACACTACCAACTCCCTCAAGGAGCACACAATACAATGAGAAAGACAAACAAGTAAACGAACAAAAAACAAATCATATATAGTTCCAAGAACAACCAGTAGTTACCAAGTGAACAGAAAACATTATTAATTCCATGGGATTTAATAGGTGATTTTTAAAAAAAGGATTATTTCTTCATATAAATATCTTAAGTACAGTGTTAGACACATAAATCTCATTGATTTTTAAAATGTAATGTATATTGTGAATCTTTAAGTGGAAATTTTAATGTATAATGTTTCTTAAACTTATTAGACCAAGTGCTTTCTTCACAAGGCACTTGTATTTATTATCATGTACCTGGTAGCAAGAAACAGAAAAAAACAAAGAGATGTAGAATAAACAATAGGAATTTATTATCTCAAATAAAATGTTCTATTATCCCAGGCTAGGAATTTTAGAAACTCCCACAGAGCACTAGAGAAGCTGAAACAAATAAATAAAATATATATTTTTTATTTTATATATTTACATAAGTATATAGATATAGATATAGATGATATAGATATAGATGATATAGATAGATGGAGATAGATATAGATTAGATATAGATATAAATAATATAGATCGATATAGATATAGATATAGATGTAGATATAGATATAGATATAGGTATAGGTATAGGTATAGATATAGATATATAGTCAGATATATAGATAGATATCTGAATACATGGGAGAGTTATGGGTCCACAATCTGAGAAAAAACTCAGAGAAGTGAACCCTGCATTTGAGATGCTTTTACTTCAGAGCACTTGATGATTCTGAAAGAGGCTGCTAAGAGGCTAAAACCCTGAGAGGAACTTTCAAAGACTCACAGAGCTTGGAGTAAACTGGAATTTAGCGCTAGCCAGAGATGGGTCATGGATAATCACCTCCCCTCTCCAGCTCTGGATTGGTACCCCCAAAGAGATACATTCTAGGAATAAGAATAAACTAGGAAGAAATAGAGCGGCAGGTACACACACACACACACACACACACACACACACACACACACACACAGATACACATATATACACACACACATATATACATATATGTATATATATATTATATACATATATATGCTTTCCCTTTTTAATTAAAAAATTCTCAATTATAGTTGACATACAATATTATATTAGTTTCAGGTGTACAACTTAGTGATAAGACATGTATATAGCTTACAAAATGATCACCCCAATAAGTCTAGTACCCACCTGACCCAAAACATAGTTATTACACTATTATTGACATATTCCCTATGCTGTACTTTACATCCCCAGGACTGTTTTATAACTGGTAATTTGTATATCTTAATTCCTTTCTCTTTTTCACCCATCCCCACAGAACCCCTCCCATCTGGCAACCATCAAAATGTTCTCTATGAGTCTGTTTTTGTTTTGTCTGTTTGTTTGTTTTGATTATTATATTTCACATTTAAGTGAAATCATATGGTATTAGTCTTTCTCTGTCTGCCCTCTTGGTCCATCTATGTTGTCACAAATAGCAAGATTGTATTGTATTTTTTTTTGTAATTTACAAACTTATTTACAATTTCTATATGTAATAATTTTATCTATTACAATTTAATACTTGTCATACATGTATTTTTACATGTGTATTTACCATTTCTCAAGTTTATTTTTTCTTCTTGTTTTTTTAAATTTTATGTTATTATTAGTTTCTAGTATACAGTACATGGTATTCATCTTTTTTTGTCTGACTTATTTCACTCAGCATAATAACCTCTAGGTCCATCCATGTCATTGCAAATGGTAGGATTTCATTTTTAGGCTGAGCAATATTCCATTGATATATGCACCATAACTTCTTTAATCATCTGTTGATGGGCATTTAGTTTGCTTCCATATCATGTCTATTGTAAAGAGTGCTGCCATGATTATAGGGGTGCATAGATTTTTACAATTTATGATTTTATCTATTTATTTATTCTGGATAAAAATCCAGAAGTGCAATTCCTGGGTCAAAGAGTAGATCCATTTTTAATTTTTTGAGAAACATCCAGATTGTTTTCCATAATGGGTGGACCAATTTGCAATCCCACCAATGGTGTATGAGAATTCTCTTTTCTCCACATTCTCACCAACACTTGTTGTTCTTTGGTTTATTGATGATAGCCATTCTGACAGGTGTGAGGTGATATCTCATTGTGGTTTTAATTTGCATTTATTTGATGAATAGTGACCTTGAGCACCTTTTCATATGTCCATTGGCTGCCTGTATTTCCTCTTTGGAGAAATATCTATTCAGGTGTTCTGCCCATCTTTTAATTGGATTGCTTGTGTTTTGTTGTTAAGTTGTATGTTCTTTATATATATTTTGGATATTAACCCATTATCAGATATATCATAAGTGAATATCTTCCAATTCAGTAGGTCATCTTTTCATTTTGTTGATAGTTTCCTTAGCTGTGCAAAACCTTTTTAGTTTGATGTAGTCCCATTTGTTTAATTTTTTATTTTGTTTTTCTTGCCTGCAGAGATATGTCTAAAAAGAAATTACTACTAGCAATATCAGAGATTACTATGTTCTAGAAATTTTATGGTTTGGACTCTTACATGTAAGTCTTTAATCCATTTTGAGTCTATTCTTATATACAGTGTAAGAAGGTGGTCTATTTTCGTTTTTTGCATGTATCTGTCCAATTTTTCCAGCATCATTTATTGAAGAGACTGTCTATACCCCACTGTATATTCTTGCATCCTTTGTCATTTATTAAGTGATCATATAGGTGTGTATTTATTTCTGGACTCTCTGTTACATTCATCAATATATCTGTTTTCATGTCAGTACCATGCTATTTTGATTATTTTAGCCTTGTAGTATAGTTTGATATCAGATAGTGTGATACCATTAGCTTTCTTCTATTTTTTCAAGATTGCCGTGGCTATTCGGGGTCTTTTATCATTCCAAATAAATTTTAGGATTATCTGTTCTAGCTCTCTAAAAAATGCCATTGGTATTTTGATAGAAATTGCATTGAATCAATAGATTGCTTTGGATAGTAAAGCTATTTTAATGATGTTGATTCTTCCTACCAAGGAGCATTGGTATATGCTTCCATTTATTTGTATCTTTTTCAATTTCTTTTTTCAATGACATAATTTTCTGAGAACAGGTCTTTTATCTCCTTGGCTAATTTGATTCCTAGGTATTTTATTGTTTTTGATGCAATTGTAGATAGAATTGTTTTATAAATTTCTCTTTCTGAAAGTTGATCATTGGTGTATAACAATGCCACTGACTTCTGAATATGAATTTTGCATCCTGCTACTTTATTGAATTAATTGTCTCGTTCTAACAGCTTTTTGGTGGAATCTTAAGGGTTCTCTGTATATAATATCATATCCTCTATAAATAATGATAGTTTTACTTCTCCCTTTCCTATTTAGATACTGTCTATTTCCCTTTCTTGTCTGATTGCTGTTGCTAGGACTTCCAATACAATTGAACAAGAGTGGTGAAAGTGGGCAACCTTGTCTTGTTCCTGATCTTAAGGAAAACGCTTTTAGCCTTTCCCTATAGCTGTAAGTTTGTCATATATGGCCATTATTATGTTGAGGTATGTTCCCTCTATTCCCATTTTGCTGAGAGCTTTTATCATAAATGGATGCCAGATTTTGATGAACATTTTCTCTGCATCTATTGATATAATCATATGATTTTTATCTTTCAATTTGTTAGTATTGTATCACATTAATTGATTTGTGGATATTGTACCAACCTTACATCCCCCAAATAAATCCAACTTGATTATGGTGTATGATATTTTTAATGTATCTCTGAATTCAGTTTGCTAATATTTTGTTGAGGATTTTTATATCAATATTCATAAAAGACATTGGCCTATAGTGTGTGTGTGTGTGTGTGTGTGTGTGTGTGTGTGTGTGTGTGTGTCTGTGTTTGTGTTTGTAATGTCTTTATCCAATTTTGGAATCAGGTTAATGGTGACCTCAAAAAGGAATTAGGGAACGTTTCCTCCTCTTGAATTTTTTGGAATAGTTTAAGAGGAATAGGTATTAATTCTTCTTTAAATATTTGATAAAATTCATCCAGAACTTTTGTTTCTTGGAAGTTTTTTTGATTACTGATTCTATTTCATGGGTGGTAATTGGTTGGTTGACTAAGTGTTGAGAGATAATATGTTTCTAAGATACTGTCTAATTTGTTGGTGTATAATTGCTAAGAATATTTTCTTACAATCCTTTGTATTTCTGTGGAGTCTGTAGTTATTTTTCCTCTTTCATTTCTGATTTTATTTATTAGAGTCCTCTTTCTTTTTCTCTTAATGAGTCCGGTTAAGGACTTCTGGGTTAATCTTTTGTATTGTTTTTCTAGACTTTATTTTATTTATTTCTGCTTTAATCTGTATTATTTCTTTCCATCCACTCACTTTGGATTTTGTTTGCTGTTTTTTTACTATTTTATTTAAGTGTAAGGTTATAGTGTTTATTTGAGCTTTTTCTTTCTTCTTGAGGTAGGCCTGTATTGCTTTGAATTTCCCTCTTAGGTTGCATTCTCTGTGTCCCACAGATTTTGAGTCATTGTGTTTTTATTTTCATTTGTCTCTAGGTATCTTTTTATTTCTTCCTTGATCTCATTGTTAACCCATTCAATTGCTTAGTAGCATGTTCTTTAGCCTCCATGTGTTTGTGTATTTTTCAGTTTTTTTCTTGTAGTTGATTTCTAGTTTCATACTATTATGATCAGAGAAGAAAGTTGATATGATTTTAATCTTCTTAAATTCTCTGAGACTTGTTTTGTGTTCTAACATATGGCATATCCTGGAAAATGTTTCTAGTACATATGAGAAGAATGCATATTTTGTTGCTTTGGAGTGATGCTCTGAAAATATCTGTTAAATCCATCTGGTCTAGTGTATCTTTTAGGCCCATTGTTTTCTTCTTGACTTCCTGTCTGGATAATCTATCCATTGGTGTCAATGAGATGTTAAAGTACCCTACTATGAGTGTATTACTAATGAGCTCTCCTTTTATGTCAGTCAATAATTGCTTTACTTATGTAGGTGCTCCTATGTTGGTGTGTATATGGTTACTAGGATTATGTCCTCTTGTACTTATCTCTTTATCATTATGTAATGCCCTTCTTTGTCTCTTATTATAGCCTTTGTTTTAAAGTCTATTTTGTCTTATAAAAGTATTGCTTCTTCATTTTTTTTTTCTTTTCCATTTGTGTGAAATATTTTTTTTCTATCCCTTTGCTTTCATTCTGTTAATATCAGTTGATCTGAAGTGGGTTACTTGTAGACAGCATATGCATGGGTCTTGTTTTCTTATCTATGACTTTTAATTGGAGCATTTAATCCATTTACATTTCAAGTGATTATCAATAGGTACATAATTACTGCCACTTTATTACTTATATATTTTTTCTTTCTCTTCTTCTTCTTCTTCTTCTTCTTCTTCTTCTTCTTCTTCTTCTTCTTCTTCTTCTTCTTCTTCTTCTTCTTCTTCTTCTTCTTCTTCTTCTTTTTTTACTGAAGTCTCTTAATAGTTCTTCTAATACTGGTTTGTTACTGATGAATTCCTTAAAGTTTTCCTGTCTGGGAAACTCTTTATCTCACCTTCCATTTTATAAATTTTTTTATTTTTATGTTTTTATTTTTAAACTAACTAATTAATTTTTTATGGTGATATTGGTTAATGAAATCCAATAAGTTTCATCTGTACACTTTAACAGTAAGTACACCTTTACACTGTATCACAGTGTGTGTGTGTGTGTGTGTGTGTGTGAGTGTATACTGAACACTGTGTGTTCACCTCCCATAGTTAGATTTCTTTTTGTCACCATGTGTTTGATCCCCTTTACCCCATCTACCTCTCCTCTCCCCATCCCTTACCCTCTAGTAACCACTAGTCTGTTGTCCATATCCATGAGTCTCTGTTTCTTTATCCTGTTTGTTGCTTTTAGGTTTATATCCTGCATATAAGTGATATCATGTGATTTTCATCTTTCTCTGTCTGGCTTATTTCACTTAGCATGATTTTCTTGAGTTCCACCCATGTCATCACAAGTGACAGTATTTTATCTCTTCTTATGGCTGAGTAATATTCCATTGTATATATGTACCACAGCTTCCTTAGCCAATCATCTATTGTAGGACACTTCAGTGGCTTCCATGTCCTGGCCACTGTGAAAAATGCTGCTATGAACATCAGTGTTCAAATATCTATTCAGATATATGGGTTTTCAAGTCTTTGGGGATAAATACCTAGTAGAGGGATTGCTGGATCATATGGTAGATCAATTTTTAGGGATTTTTTGTTGCTGTTGTTTGTTTTTTGAGGAAACTCCATAATGTTTTCCAATTTGCAGTTTCACCAGCAGTGCATGAGGATTATTTTTTCTCTGCGTCCTCTCCAACATTTGTTATTACTTGTCTTGTTGATAACAGCTATACTAACAAGTGTGAAATGGTATCTCATTGTGATTTTGATTTGCATTTCCATAATAGCGAAGATAAACATCTTTTCTTATGTTTGTTGGCCATTAGTGTGTCTGCTTGGGAGAAGTGTCTGTTCAGGTCCTCTGTCCATTTTTTGATTGGATTGTTTTTGTTGTTGTTGTTATTGAGTTGTATGAGTTCTTTGTATATTTTGGACATTAGGCCCTTATCAGAGATGTTACTAGCAACTATATTTTGCCATTCAGATGGTTCTCTCTTTAACTTGTTGACAGCTTTTTTTGCCATGCAGAAGCTTTGTAGCTTGATGTGGTCCCATTCATTTATTTTTGCTCTTACTTTCCTTGCCTTTGAGGTCAATTTATAAAATTCTCTTTTAGCCCATGGTTCTTAAGTTTAGTTTCTATGTTTTATTCTATGCATTTTATCATTTCAGGTCTTATATTCTGGTCCTTAATCTATTTTGAGTTAATTTTGATGTATGATGATAGTCAACAGCCTAGTTTCATTTTTTTTTTTTTGCAGGTGGCTTTCCAGTTTTCTCAGCACCACTTATTGAAGAGTCCTTCCCTTTTCCACTGTATGTTTTTGGCCTTTCTGTCAAAAATTACTTGCTCATCTAAACATTGGTTTATTTCTGGACTCTTGATTCTGTTCCACTGGTCTACTTGCCTGTTTCTCTGCTAATGCCATGCTGTTTTGATTATTATCACTTTGCAGTATAATTTGAAGTCTGGAAGAGTGATGCCTCTAGCCTTGTTCTTTTTTTCTCAGGATGGCTTTGGCAATTAGGGGTCTTTTGTGTTATTTCTTTCAAGAATGCCAATGGAATTTTGATGGGGTTTGCATTAAATCTATATAATGCTTTAGGTAATATGGTCATTTTAACTATGTTGATTCTTTCAATCCAAGAACATAGAATATCTTTCTATTTCTTTGTATCTTTTTTGAAATCTTTAAATAGGGTCTTACAGTTTTCATCATATAAATCCTTCACATGTTTTGTTAGATTTATTCCTTAATATTTTATTCTTTTTGTTGCAAATGCAAAAGAAATTATTTTTTCTAGTTCTTTTTTTCTGACTCATTATTAGAGTATAGAAATGCTATGGATTTTTGAACATTGGTTTTGTATCCAGAAACTTTACTGCATTTGTTTATTGTTTCTAGTGTTTTTGTGTTCTTGTGCAGTCTTTAGTGTTTTCTATATGGAGAATCATGTCATCCAAAAATAATGATAGCTTGACTTCTTCATTCTATTTGGATGCCTTTTATATCTTTCTCTCGTCTGATTGCACTCACTAGAATGTCCAATGTTACGTTGAATAACAGTGGTGGTAGTGGAGAGACTTGCCTTCTTCCTGATCTTAGAAGGAAGGTTTTAATTTTTCACCATTAAATATAATATTGGCTAAGGTTTTGTCATACATGGTTTTTATTATGTTAAGGTACTTTTCTTTAATACCGATTTTGTTAAGTGTTTTGATTATAAATGGATGCTATATAGAAAGGCTTTTTCTGCATCTATTGATATGATCATATGATTCTTTTTAAATTTGTTTATATGGTGTATCACATTTATCAATTTATGTATGGTGAACCATCCCTGTGCCCCTGAGAATAGCCCACTTGATTGTGATATGTAATCTTTTCACTATATTTCTGTATTCAGTTTGCTAGTATCTTATTTAGGATTTTTGCTTCTGTTTTCATGAGAGATATTAGTCTGTAGTTTTCTTTGTGTGTGTGTATCTTTATCAGATTTTAGTATCAGGGTAATAGTGGCCTTATAAAATGAGTTGGAAAATATTGCCTCCTCTTTAATTTTTGGAAAAGACCTACCTTTTGGTAGGTTTTTAATGATTACTTCAGTTTCTATATAGTTGAACAGTCTATTCAGATTTTCCAAATCTTCTTGATTCAGTTTAGGAAGGTTGTATCTTTCTAAGTACTTGTCCATTTCTTCTAAGTTATTAAATTTAGAGTTATTTACTTTTTTATAGTATTCTTCTATGATCCTTTGTATTTCTACAGTGTCTGTCGTCATTTCTCCTCTTTCATTCCTGATTTTGTTTATTTGTGTCCTTTTTCTTTTCTTTTCTTTTTCTTGTTTTTTTTTTTTTTTTTGGTGAGTCTAGCCAGGGGTTTGCCAATTCTGTTAGTCTTCTCAAAGAACCAGCTCTTTGTTGCATTTATTATTTCTATTGATTTTTGTTTTCAATTTTATTTATTTCTGCTATAATTTTGATTATTTCTTTCCTTCTGCTGACTTGAGGCTTCATTTGTTCTTCCTTTTCTATTTTTTTTAAGACGAAACGTTAGGTTGTTTATTTGGGCTCATTTTTTTTTTTTTTTGGAGCTAGGAATTTAATGATATAAACTTCCCTCTTATTACCACTTTCACCATGTCCAAAAAGTTTTGATATGTTTTACTATCATTATCATTCATTTCTATGTATCTTTTGATCATTCTTTTTATTTCTTCTCTGATCCAGTCATTCTTCAGTAGCGTGTTGTTTAATCTCCATGTATTTGTTATTTCTTTTGCTTTCTTTTTATAGTTGATCTCCAGCTTCAAATCACTATAATCAGAGAAAATTGTTGGTATGATTCCAATCCTGTTATATTTGTTAAGGCTATCTCTGTGTCCTAGTGTGTGGTCTATCCTTGAGAATGTTCCATGTACACTAGAGAAGATTATATAAGCAGCTGTTTTGGGATGGAAGGCTCTGTAAATTTCAATTATGTCCAGTTGGTCTAATATGTCATTGAAGTATGTTATTTCCTTATTGATTCTCTGTTTGAATGATCTGTACATACCTGACAGTGAGGTATTTAGATCTCCTACTATAATACTGTTTTAGTAATTACTTTATATATTTTGGGGCTCCTTGATTGAGAGTATAGATTTTAAGAAGTGTTATGTCTTCTTAATATATGTTTCCCTTTATCATTATGAAGTATCCCTCAGTATCTTTCTTTACCTTTTTTTAAATTTTGAAGTCTATTTTATTTGATACTAGTACTGCTACTTCCACTTTTCTCTAAATACAATATGCTTGGTATATCATTTCCCACTCTTTCACATTGAGTCTAATGTCTTTTCTGCACATATGTACCTCTCCAAAAAATGAAGGCCTGAACCCACTTCCTACAAATTTCCACAGTGAAAACTGCAAGGTTTCCAGTACTAATTTCACACATTGTAGTTGTTGGAAGGTTCCAACTTTACTTCAGAAACTACAGCTATTTAGTCTCTTATTAGAACCATACTGTAGCTCATTGAAAATATCTTGAAATCACTTAGTAGAAAAGATGAGTACTTAGTTCAATTTCTAAACAGAAGCTTACAGGATGAAAGTAGCTCTTTTCAAGCCTTTGCCCCAAACATAATTGGTCAGAGTGATATAGCCTCTGAATTAAGCCACTATGCATCCCAGCATAGATGCTCTAATAGTTGGTCAGTTTCCCTCTAAACACCTTGGGGGAGACAGTTTCAGTGTCCACATGCATTACAAAACATATACAGTTCGTGTATGGAACAACGCTTCTGAGTACAGAGGTTCCAAGCATTTCCTCACCAGAGAGATTTCTCTTCAAACTACAATAAGACATTACATGCCTCACAGTGGTGTTTTGTTTTCCTTGGCAAAGAGAGTCTGTATAGAAAAGCTGTTAGTGTGCCACTATAAACTACAGACAAGATGCCAGTGTATTAATACCTGCTCTGGTATACTAGGCAGACGGCAAGCTCAAGAGCTTGGATTTCAAGACAATTTTCCACCAGCTCTTTGGTACTGAAAACAGGACATGTCAAAATAGGTCTACAGTATGTCACAGGGACACAGAGCATCACTCATATCACAAACATTGCGGCTAAGAACTTGCTCAAATCTAAAAGGTGTGACCGAATTACAGGCAACAACCGCAGTTCCTTTGTGTACATTGTGAAGGTCCTGATTTACTCAAATAATATGCCAATATAAGCACGAAATCTTTTACTACAATTCTGGATGACAGAAACCAGGCATTAAAAAATGAGTTTCCTTTACATATGCTGTAATACTATCATTAATCACCGCAGTCTAATGTCTTTTTAGCATATGTACTTATTTCCAAAAAACAAATGCCTGATCCTGCTTCCTAGGTTGTTTATTTGGGCTTGTTCTTATTTTTGGAGATAAGCCTGTAATAATATAAACTTTCCTCTTATTACTGCTTTTGCTGGGTCCAAAAAGTTTTGATAAGTTGTACTATCATTATCTTTTGTTTCAATATATTTGTTGATCTCTATTTTTATTTCTTCCCAGACTCAGTTATTATTCAGTAGCATGTTTTTAATCTCCATGTTATATGGTTCCTCCTGATTTCCTTCTGCAATCGATCTCTAGTTTCAAAAGTATTATGATCAGAGAATATGGTTAGTATGATTTCAACCCTCTTACATCTGTTGAGGCTGTGCCTGTGTCTCATTATGTGGTCGATTCTTGAGCATTTTCCATACGCACTAGAAAAGGATGTATAAGCAGCTGTTTTGGGATGGAAGGCTCTATAAATGTCAATTATGCCCATCTGGTCTCATGTGTCATTTAAGGATGTTATTTCCTTATTGATTTTCTGTTTTGATGATCTGTCCATATCCAACAGTGAGGTATTTAGGTTGCTTACTATGATAGTGTTTTGTTCTGTTTCTCCTTTTAATTCTCTTAGTAATTGCTTTACATATTTCAAGGCTCCCGAATTGGAAGAATAGATATTAATAAGTGTTATGTCTTCTTGGTGATTCCCTTTATCATTATGAAGTATCCCTCAATATCTTTCCTTACCTTTTTAATTTTGAAGTCTATTTCATCCGATCTTAGAACTGCTACTCCCACTTTTCTCTGAATGTCATTTGCTTGAAATACCATTTTCTACCCTTTCACTTTGAGTCTCTATTTGCCTTGGGGCTAAGGTGTGTCTCCTGGAGGCAGCATATGGTTGGGTTTTGTTTTTTGATCCATTCTGTAACTCTGTGCCTTTTTATTGGTGAGTTCAGTCCATTTACATTTAGGGTGATTATTAAAATATGAGGTCTTCTTACAGCCATTTTATCTTTCCTTTCTGGTAGCTCAGTGTTTCCATTGCTTTCTTGTCCTTGTATTTCTGTTTTCTTTATTTTGTTTGGCTTTTGTGGTTTTTATCTCTGGTTCTTCTTGTTTTATGTTATATCCTTCAGTTCTGAATCTTTGCTGTGTGGTTCCTATTATAAATTGAAAAGGATAGTTTACACACACACACACACACACACACACACACACACACACACACACACACACACATGCAGTCATCCATTTTCTTCAGTGTGTGCCTTATCTCTTTTCCCCTTTACAATTTTGGATCTTTGAATCTTCCCCTTTTCAGTCATTGTTATCTCAATTTGTTTCTATGTATACTGAATGTTCATGACTCTCTTGCTATAGCAATTCTCTTTTTATTTTTAAGCTTATAATGCCCTGTTCTTAGTGAGGGTTGCACTCGTCTGCTTCTATTTGCCTGATAGTCACTTTACTCCTAATTATGTATATATTTTTGTTATTTTGGTTTAGGTGAGCTGACCCCTTTTAGAATTTCCTGTACTGCAGGCAATTCCTTCCATTTTTGTATATCTGGAAAGTTCTTAATTTATTTTTCATATCTAAAGGAAACATTAGCTGGATACATTATTCTACACTGGTAGTTACTTTCACTTGATAGTTTCAATATTTGATTCCATTCCTTTCTGGTCTTTTAAGGACTGCATTGAAAAGTCTGAAGATAATCTGATGGATTTCCTTTATACGTTACTATTTTCTTCTACCCGACTGTCCTGAGAATTCTATATTTATCTTTGATTTTTGATAGCTTTAATACAATGTGTCTTGGTGAAGGCCTTTTTGGGTTGAGATAATTGGGTGTTCTGCTGACTTATTGAATTCCAAGTTCCAGCTCATTTCTTAAATTTGGGAAATTCTCATCCACTATTTGCCTAAAAATGCTTTCTAGTCCCTACTCCTTTTCTTCACCTTTGGTAAAGCCCGTTATTCTTATGTTTTCTCTTTTTATGGTATCAGCTAATTCTTGTATTTCTTTTTCATTATTTTTCATTCTACGGTTTCTCTCTTCTTCCTTCTGATTTATTTCTAGATTTCTGTCTTCAACATCACTGATCCTTTCCTCCATTTCGTGGACTCTATTTTCCAAGCTTGCTATTTCATTTTTCAGCTCTTGCAGTGTGTTCTTCTTCTCCAGAAGTTCTATTTGGTTCCCTTTGAGAGTTTCAATCTCCTTACTCTGCTCATCTAGTTGTTTCTTCAATTCCTGAAAGTGTTGATTTGAGTTGTTTTGAATCTCAGCGAGTTTTTTCAAAGGTACCATTCTAAATTCTCTGTCATTTAAGTCATGTATTTCTATGCGTGTAAGCTCTCTTTTCTGGAGATTTGTCTCTTTCTTTCTGAGATACCTTGTCACCTTGGTTGTTCATGGTATTTAATGGACTATTTCTGCATGTGTGCATTAATAGAAGTGTATTCTGTTGCTTTTCCAG
Organism: Macroglossus sobrinus; assembly: GCA_004027375.1. Lineage (NCBI taxonomy): Eukaryota > Metazoa > Chordata > Mammalia > Chiroptera > Pteropodidae > Macroglossus > Macroglossus sobrinus. The sequence goes on from PVKZ01000695.1 coordinate 389,241, forward strand.
AAAGAAGATTTATAATATAAAGGTGTCTCTTTAGTCTGCTACAAAGAAGGAATTTTTCTTTTGCTTTCCAGTAGAAGGCAACTAAGCCTCTGGGATCCTTGCTTTATATAAAGCCTAAATGTCTTTTGTGTTTTCTTGTATATATTTAATTACATTTGCTACTCTCAATTTAAGTTCCTGTCAGTGTTAGCAACAGTTTTGGTAGCGTTTGCTCAGATTCCCATGGGGCTCCACAATGATAGGTCTTAGAGGATATGAGGGGAGTGGCCCTCTGGCTGGGAGTTAGAAGCTGCAGCTCAGCCTCAGTATTGCAACCAGGGTTGGTAAAAATTGACTGTTGTTTCTCTGCAGTCCCATCATGCTTCTCTGCTTTTTGCCCTGATGACTGAGCCATGATGCCGGCTGCTGGAAGTTTCAGCACTTCAAGGCAGGGCTGATCAGAGAAGTTGCCATAACTTCTCCACTCCCTCTCCTCCTGTTGAGAGCTCCAGTGGCTACAAGAGGCTACACCAATGGTAGCTCTTATGTGCAGATCCCATGCCGAGATGTGCTAGTGTGCAGTTTGGATGTTTTTTGTTGAGTTTTAGATATTCAGATTATTGTTTCAGGAGGAGAAATCTGAGGACATCTCTCATTCCACCATGTTACCTCACCATTTTTAAATCTCTGTGTTAAGTTAGAGATTCTTAAGCACAAACATTTCAAATTCCTTTTAGAACAGTTTTATGTTCATAGCAAGATTGGGTAGAAGATACAGAGAATTCTCATACACTCCTTGCCCTGTGGGCACCCACAGATTCCCTCACTATCAACATCTTACACCAGAGTGGTACATTTGTTATAATCAGTGAACCTACAATAAGACATCATAATTACCCAAAGTTCATGCTTTACTTTAGGGTTGGATCTGCTGTTGTACTTTCTGTGGATAATATGTATCGCCATATATCCATTATTAGAGTATCATACAGATTAGTTCACTGCTCTAAATATCCTGTGTGCTCCAGCAATTCATCTTTCTCTTCTTCACTAACCCCTGATCTTTTTACTGTCTTTACAGTTTTAGCTTTTTCAAAATGTTGGAATCATACAGTATGTAGCTTTTTAAAATTTTTCTTTGAAAACTAAGTTAGTATATATAAGTGGTGGTGAAAATGACTGTTACATGTGATTCAGCACCATGATTCTCCAAACAATCACTGTTAATATCCAGGAATGAATAATTAATATAAAAACATAACAGAGTTAGATAGAGGAGGAGTTCAAATTTGTTAATAAAAAACAAGAATTTATTGTTCCAGTGAGCAAACTAAACAGCACATTCATTGCCTATAGATATTCTTAGATGACAAGTCACAATCATCAAAGTCATTTTCTATGTTTCCCGAGAGACATCCTTATCCTTTGAAGTGAAAAACATCAATTCCATATGGTTATCACTTATTTTTTTTCTTTAGAAAGACACTTATATTAGGCCAGATTGCACTCTCCTCAGCCCTCCAGCACGCCTTGCTGAAGGACAAATGGGAGTGTGCCTGGTGGCATGGCTGTGGTAAGAACTTGGGGTCACACTTTGTGAGATACTTTCCAGGCTGAATGAGACATCACCAAACTCCATGTCCAGCCCCTGGCTGAGCAGTGGGCATGAAGGCAGGTCTGTTGCTAGAAGATAGGCACTTTTTTGTATCACATAGTCCTTATGTGGTGGAAGGAGTATCTAGGATGAGGCTGTGGGATGTGTAAAAGTGGCTGGAATTGGACTGTGAAACAAGTGGGGTGAGGAACATAGAAGTGAATGGTTGCAGGGAGATGAAGATGAAAGAATGAGCAGAGGAATTGCCTGCAATAGTAAAAAAAAATATGAAGAAAAGGGAAATGGCCTGCTAGAAAATTCACATAAGATGGAATAGAATGGGGTGTGAGGGTCGAAGCTGAGAGTCAAAGACAAAGAGAATGAGAAAATCAGAGGAAAAAAACAGGGCTTTATAGTGATGGTTAGACACAGCAAAAGGTTGAGTGTGAGGAGAGTCCATGGCATGGCAGGAATCAAGCACATGCACAACAGCTATGATTTCTTGAGAGCTAATCATTTTTTCTAGAAATGTTAATTGGGCAATTCACCTGAGCCACTTTGGAGGCCGAAAAAGGCTGAATTGATATCAATTGGTCACTGCCCAGTCAGGCCTCACCTCTGGTCTTTCACTTGCACTGGGCTTGGGCACTTTGAGATAGCAGAAGAGCCAAGAGAAGACAGGGCCAGGGAGAAATAAAACCTCCAGAGGGGCAGGTGCTAGACTAAAAGAGTGGCTTCTGGTCCTTGTTTGTCAGCTCAGAGACAGAAGAAAAGCATGGATAAGGGTGAACCAGACAGTCAGGGCAGAGACGAAACTGGAACCCAAATGGCCGACTACCCCTCAGTTCTCCCGGTGGATTGCCAGGTGCTGATTCCCAGGTTGGGGCAGGGCAGTGACTCCCAGACCCTCCAATGCTGGGACATTTGCTGGCCTGGCCTCCAGGGTGAAAGAGGGTGCCTGGCCAGCTCTTGGCCAGGGCCTTCCCTGAGACTTGGATTTTTTATCACTTCTGGCATTGAAGGCCAGAAGCAAATGATAACTGCCAAGATGGTGCCATGAGCAGAGGGCTGAATTGAACAGCCAAGGTTGCATTTGTGTGTCCTGAATTTCAAATGAGTGCTCAGACTTCCTGTCCACAGCAGAGACTCTATCAATACCACACATTGCTATGGCCCCCACTAATGAATCACATCACCTTTTCCCCAGCCTCAACCCAGGCCAGACCAGAGGAATAGGGTGTGGACTCTCCACTGACTCCAGTGTTCCTAGAGACTAGCCTTTTTTTATTCTATGCAGCTGTACTGTTATACATGAGAAGGTTCTGGCCTTTATAGTAACCACAATCATGATGGTTGGTCTTTACCATGATCAAAAAATAATATTTGGTCAGCGATGTCTGCATATATACAAATTTTAAACTTGTCCAGAGAACTAAATGAAGATTTAATAAGATGTAAAGAGCAAATGAAAAATTACACTTGATTCTGTCTGCAAGTGGCAGATAGTTCCAACAATAACTACAATTTTGATGAATCAAATCTGAGAAAAGTCCAAATTATGTTAGATATTGCACAGGATAGATACACTGGTATTGAATATTTTGAATAAGTGTTACTATCAAGCCACCATTGGGAATTATCTACTACCAAGCTTGTATAGAATGAGGAAAAGGGGACTAGAAGGGTGATGTTATTGACTGAAGCCAAATATAACAGTCAAAGGTCATCAAAATCATCAATGGGGATTTTGGTAAAACAAGAAAAAAATCATCCATTGGGACATAAACCTGCTTCAAAATATTTCCTTCTGTTTTGTTAATTACACAAGGTTTAAAAGCATTTTTAAACAGTAATAAAAAATCTTTTAATGTATAGTAAGACTCTATAAAGCAGTTTATAATTTTAAGTAGCTACAGCAACTCTATATTAAAAATGAGATCCACACACCATATAGAAATCTAATGCTTATGACACTGTTTTTACAATCATACATAAAAATATATGCTGTATTTCCCAAATAACAACAAAAAAGTAAAGCTATATTTTTATATGGTAAACTATAGCTATCAACAACCTGAATTCCAATTAATCACATATTATAGAAAATTGATATCAAAATAATTTTAATGTTCTATGAGTTAAAACACTGACTCCTGACTAGCATTTTATATACCCCCTTATCTGAAATTTTATCTACTTACAAGTACATCAACTTTGCCACTTAGTCCCTTCCCATAGTCGTCATGTACAATGACTTGAAATTTGAAGTACGTCCTTCTCATATTATGGAAGAGAATAGCGGTTTTGATATGCTTTGTATATATTTCCACAACAAATACTCATTTTCCCTCATTAATTAGAGCTAATGTGTGTCTGTATGCCAACACACTATAATTGCATGTATCTTATTCAGTAGCCTAAAAGGAGGGAAAACACAGGATATAAATAATCAGGAAGAAGAAAAACTTTCAGTAAAGGACTTATTTCTGTTTGTAAGAGTGATATTCTCTGTGTAGTAATAATACAGAAAAAGTCTATTTTTTTCTGAACATTATATAAATTTATAGACTTTCTGTCCACTTTATGTTAAATGGTTGTCATTAAAATGATAATAGCCACTGAACATAGTCCAGTCGATAAACCAAGTGTTTTGACTGGCATGTCAAATGATTTCATCTCTGGGCTGTGGTCAAAGTTGGTTTAAGGGTGGATTTATTATTTACCTAATCATTGCTTATGACACTGTGTGTGTGCTTTTAAGTGAACCTATTTCCTAAAGCTAACAAAATGAAATAAACACATTTATACCTCAAATGACAATAAGACAAATTGAAGTTCAGAGCTTTTATCCAATAATCTCAGAGATGCATAAAAATATTCTAATTATTTAATGCCATGTCATAATTTGAGATGGTTAGAATATTAATCCAACTTTCTTTTTCATTATCTTGTATTCTGATTAACCATATTTGTTCCCGGTGGCACATACTTATGACCTACATGTTAAGGTTTCTTAATATTTAGAAATTTTAAAAAGTAAGTAGTTGTTTCCTATTTGTCGTGTGTGTGTGTGTGTGTGTGTGTGTGTGTGTGTGTGTGTGTGTGTGTGTTAAATAAAGCTGTGAGCATCACATATCAAGCTGGCTTTATGGCTTCTACTGCTTGGAAATTTTTCCGAATGTCAATTTAAGTAGCATTTTATAGTGAAATATTTAGAAGCAGACTTAATCTTAGTAAATTAATGTAAAGCTATATACACCCTACTTATGAAACTGGATGCATAAATGTTATGTTTTTAATACTATTTTTATCATCTGAATATTTTTAATTTAACCGGCGATGTTATTGTTAAATATCATGTATCAACCCTTTATGTTTTGCCATTTCAATACTAAAAGTTCTACAAAATAAACATATTTTATAAAATTAAATCTCTCAGAAGAATGTATTATTTTAATTATATGAATTAGTGCTGTCCAATAGAACTTTCTGCATTGATGGAAATGCTTTAAATATGTTCTGTCCAATGTGGTAGCCACGAGGCACATATGACTTTTGAACACTTAAAACAAGGCTAGTGTGAGTATGTGAGTAAGGAACTGAAATTAAAGCTTAGTTTAATTTTAATTAAATTTAAATAGCCAAAGGCTGCATAGTAAGTGGTAAAGTTGTGGTAAATAATGACAATAATAGTAAAAAACATAAATGTATATTAAGATGCAGCATGAGCCTGATTCTCTAGCTTCAAATTTAATAAATGTACTTGACCTGTTAGACAAGGTCACTAAAAACAACAAAACAACAAAAACAGATATTTCTCTTCTGGATAATCTATTTCTTGATTTTTCTAAGAATTTAAAATTCTCATTTTTAGAATAGGACAACCTCTGATGACTACCAGTTTATCTCTTTAGGGTGATCTGGATGGTTTACATAATGATAGTTTAGTTTGGGTATTAGAGGAATGGTAATAAGATTTCAACATTAGGACACATTATTACTAAAATAGAAAAAAAACATTATCAAAGGTTTTATTTTTATGTTTTGAAATTCAGAGTTTTTATTTCTTTAACAAAGTACAACTTAAGAAATAAAAAAGGACATTTCCACCTAAAGTTAAAATCAGTTAGAAGTCACTGAGGACATTTCCTTTATATACTTTTAGCAAATTTGGGGCTGATGCCAACTCACTCTAAGATTTGGTTCAGTATTATCCTTTAACTGATGATTAACATGTGCATTTCACCTAATATAAATCTTTTATTGTTAATGCAAAATTTATTGAGGTACAACAAACACACAATAAAAAATGTAAAAATCTTAAGTGTACAGCTTCATAAAATTATGCAAAATATACATTTTCATGAGATCAGCATCTGCATCAAGAAATACTTTACCAGCATCCTAGAATGTCCTTCATTCTTTTCTGACCGAAAAAACCAATATTCTAATTTCCAACACTATAGATTAGTTATGCATATTTTTAAACTTTATATTGATGGGGTCAGAATATCTATTCTGTTTTCTAACTTCTTTTACTCAACTTTGTGTTGTGATATTCCAAACTTTTATATCAAAATAGACCCAATAACACAACACAATCACAGTTAGAAAAGAAAAGATGTTTACAATGGAATCATGATGATTGCTTGGGACGTTAACCTTCTTTGCACAGTTCTTAGTTATTAATTTACAATTTCAATAAATGAGAAATTTCATTTTATAATATTGTTAATTTATTAAATTATGATAACCACAATATAGCCATATGTTTTTTGAAAAGATTAAGGTGCTCTTTTAAATATAACTTTCATGAACAGAAATCATTTAAGCAAAAGTTTGGGTGTGGAATGAATAATTAAAACTCAGGGTTAACTATTTCTTTTATAATTTTGCACAGCACATTTGGAGCAAATTGCCAAAAATAAGATATAGGATTTAAAATCATGTTTACTGTATCTTTTTTTCTCAGCAATACAAAACTCTGTGTTATTAATGACTCCACTTTAAATTTCTATTTCTTTGAAGGGGCTTGATCCTCTTTGAAATCTCAAAGTTCTTACTTCAGAAAACATTTACTGAGGATGATTGACAGAACGTATAGCATTCTTTCAAATCTCCCTGCTCTCTCCCAAATATATATAGTGGAATACAAGTAAGTTAGACAGTGAATGAGAGAAATTCCGACAGGTACTATACTTTTGGATATCTCAAATTTAATGTGTATTCTATTCAATTTTTAATGAACAATGAATTTAAATCTGAAACCTATATATAAGATGTGACTGAAAAATGTTGGGTGTGTATAGTACAATCATGCACGGTTAACAATTTGTTTTTTTTTTAAATAAATCAGTTACAAAATATGATTTGTTTAAATACATACCAAGTTATAAAATATACTGACAACAAAATTAAGAACACAATTATAAATCTGGTTCAAGATGGAAACAGAGTAGGAGAGTTTAAGCACAGAGTGCATTGTATGTAATTGTTTCATACTTTTAATAATTTTAATTTTATTTATTTGCTTTTTGTATTGTGTTTGAGAAAGAAGTGGACTCAAAAGTCAGGTTAATTTCTAAAAACTCACTTAGAGTTTCAGATTCCCTTATAAAATGAGAAGAGTATTGTTTAACAAATATTATTTTGAGATATTATATATCCAATTACAGTACAAAGTCATTATATAAATTTTTATTATAACATTAAAAATTTTATTTTTTCATTTAGACATTTAGCAATGAATATGCAAATTTAACCACTAAACCAAGTAAAACTCTTATTACTTTAGACATATCATAAGATTGTAACTCCCTTAATTTAATGCATCAATCTTTGTTTTTCTTATTCAGCTCAAGATGCATATACTTTGCTCTCATACATATATATATTTTTTCTGCTACCTGCTTACTTTTGAATCAAACATGCACACTACTCTCTCAATGAAAATCCATGCATTTATATATAGTATACATTTTATTCTTCCTCGTTGCTGAATATAATGAAGCTGTAGGTATGTATCTCTTAGTCTACCTCTTTAACTTCACATTCTTTTTCTATGAATTTCAAAGTTCATGTAGATGACACATCCAATGACGCATTTCAAATACCTAGGCATGAAAACTATCAATCTTTGAATTGACTGCATCAATTCAATTCACAATTACACTCTAGTCTTTTTTGTTTTTGTTTTTGTTTTTGTTTTGGCAATATTGTTTCTAAGAAAACTCTCCAACTCTGGAAACATAAACTTTGATGTATAAATTTCTGACCACAACTTCCCTTCACTCCCTTATTCAGTTAAGACCATTTTCATAATAACAGTGAATTTTTAGTACTAAAATATCTTCTCTGCTCTCTTTACTTCAAGGCTTATGCCCCTTCCTTCTCCATCGTAGATTTCACAGTCACCTTGTTCTTATTTCTTTTCTCCCTTCAAACCTGGAACTTCCTTCTCTTGAATTAATTTAGCTACCAATCTAATCTTGGGTGACAGAAAAGTAACGAAAGAAAATAATCAGATTAATGCTACTGTAAGTCCATCATTTCCGAGTGCTACTGTGCTTTGATTATTTGGAAAAATCGTGGTATATGTTTTGTCTTGCTTCAAAAGTTCACCCTTTTTTTATATCATATAATTTTTTCAGTCTCCTCCAGAGAAGTTGTAGTTCACACAAAAATTGAGGATATCTGTGTGAAATACCTTAATTTCTCAGCTTATATGTATAAAAAGACTTATATTTATATTTATTGTCTTTCTTTAAAACTCAGGGGGAACAAACTGATTCTTCTGTTCTGAAGTTTTTATGCCTTCATCTGAATCTCTCCCATATCTTCAATATTTGATGCTTCATCAGCTCTGTGTACTTCCAACTGTTTCCTCTACAGACTAAAAGACATCTACCTTTCTTTCTTTAAAACAAAACTTTTCTTGTACTCTATACCAACTTCTGACACCATCTCCACAATTTTCACATCTATTTTTTTACAGTTATGTTCCTCAGAAATATTCCTACAATCATAGCCTTTAATTTTCACTTCACAACCATCCCTTAACTACAGCTGGAATTCTGCCGCTATTATGCAATTAAATCTGTTAAAGTCAATGACTGAGGCCAGCTCTGTCTCACATCAATGATCAGTCCAGTGTTCTTTAAAGCAAAAAGTCCATTTGTATTATTTCTATGCTGTTATTGCTGATGCTGCAAGCTAATATATATTGAACACTTACAGTTATCTAAGTGTTATGTAAATATGTACATTATTGTACATTTCATTGACTAAATTTTATTATTATTTTATAGGCAAAGAAATGTAGGCAGAGAGAGATTAGTGATGTGCTCATGATCTCTCAGATAGTTGATAATACAGCTGGCTAGGTCTTATTCTAAAACCACTACAGTGAAAATGTCAGACTAAGTAACAGGAATAAAATCCCAATGTAAACAACATTAAATATAAATAAAATGTCTTTTAAAAACTCAGGTCAGTTTAAGTTTGGGTTAAGGTTAAGGTTAGTGTTAGTGTTAGGGTTAGGTTTAGTTTTAGGGTTAGGGTTAGGATTAGGGTTAGAGTCAGGTGAGTTTTGTCATTTGTGAAATTTTCATATATTCTTCATTTACAATGTTATTTGTTTTTGTTCTTTTTAAAATTAAAATGTTTTTGACCTATCTGAACAACATTGCAATAAGCATATAGGCTCAACCTGCTGGTTTGATAAAATTCTAGTTTATAGGGCAGTTTTCAAGAATTCATTTTATATTCAGTATATATTTTATCTACTCAATAAATATGAGTATTAGTTGAAGCATAATTCATAGCCATAATTTTCATCCTAGTAACTCTAAATTATAAAATAATTCTTCCATTGCCTCATTTTTAATGCATTATTTTTTCTATTTATTATATGTTGACTATATAGAAGATCTAGAAACATGGATTAGTATACATTAAACATATGTATGTATATATATATATATATATATATATCTTGATATGCACAAATTATCTAGTTAAACTCAAAAGCATTCTCAATGCATAATGTGATCTAAATAGGAAAAAAAGTATATGTGAGAAGACTTATTTAAACAAGACATTTATTTAAATTAATTAAAAAGCTATCCACAAAGAAAAGCTAAGGGCTGAAAGCCTTAACTGATAAATTCTATTTAACATATATAGTGAATAATTAACACAAAATCATCACAAAATCTTTCAAAAGTAGAAGTTGGGCCTTTCCAATTATTTAATGAGGCCTGTGTTACCCTAATTGGAATAGCAGAAACATTATGAGAAAATAAAATATCAAATCACAATTCTCCTGAATATAGACACACAAATTCTCACAAAATACTGGCAAAACAAAAACTTCAAAATATGATAAAAAATATTATGCACCATGACCATTAGAAATTATTTCACAGCTGCAATGCTTGTGTACATTTTAAAAAATCAACCAATTCCACAATGGTAAAGAAAGATAACTGTTTTTTGTTATAGATGACATAATCCTGTATAAAATGTTTTGTGAAGAATTCACTAAAAATCCACTAGAACTAATGAATAATTTTAAAAGGTCATAGGATTGGGAATTGAAATACAAAAATGAATTATAAGATTACATAGTAATAATAAACGATGTGAAGAAAGCATCAAATTAAGAAACAATGAGAAATTTAAGCTGTTCTAATCTTCTACACTGATTTTTTCAAAATCATAAATTAAATAAATGAATCACATTTGAATTAATGTAAATCATCAAATGTTCAGTATCAATGTTAATATTGGTAAGATCAAAATATATCACTAATTGACCTACAAATTTAATGCAGTTTTTTAAATTACCAAAAGATATTTTTGAAAAATTGACAAGCTTATCTTAAATCTGATATATAAATTTAAATTATACTGCATGTGCAATATAATCTTTAAAAAGAAAAACAATATGGCCTGACTCACAATCGCATAAATCTAATCATACTTCAATGGTATTATAATCAAGACTCTGTGGTACTAGATAAGTATTGATCCATGTATATTAATCAGGTCAATTTCAGGTCTAGCAATAAACATTATTCAAATTGATTTCAACAGAAGTGTCAAGAAGTGTCAAGTGTTAAGTGTTCAACTTAAAAAGAACTATCCTTTCAACAAATGGTGACCCTGCATATTGAATATCTATATGCAAATGATGAAGGTGATCCCTTCATTCAAATATTATAAAGATACACAAAATGGATGACACACAAATGTAAAGGCTAAAAGTATAAATTTACTGAAAAAAATGGCATAGATGATAGAGGGTCTGTTCTTTCCTCCCATGACCAAATCAAAGTTGTTACAGAAACAAAAAGCAACAGCAAGGAAAAATTGCCTGGAATGAACAAGCCATATAATTAGGTCAAAATCTTAGAAATCACCTTGCAACAGCAGAATTTTAGGACAGGGTAAGGATGCAGGGCTATTCATTCTTGAGCGGCTGAGTGAGATGGAGGCAACCGTGCAGCAGAAGCCTCTTAAAAGAGTCACATTTATAAGCGGACTTTTGTAGTCATGGACCTGCTTGCTCTGAGCACCAGTGCCAATTTGGGCTGTGCACAGGTGGCAGCAGGGACTTACAGGGAAACATTGTCGGAGTGAGGACCGAGGAGTAGCTACCATGATACAAAAGTGCCAGCGGTATCCATTGTTCCCCGATGAGCCCTCCCCCATACCATTGCACAAGACACAGCACTGCCATAGCTGTGACATCATCAAACCAAATAACAGAAGTCGCTGTCCCCAGAGGATTTCTTGAAGCCCCACCTACTCCAATATGCAGCCCCACCTAAGCCACATCCAGGTATATACTCAGTGAGTCAGGTGCTTCTTGCCAAGCAGCACCTAGACTCACATTGGAGGCAGAGGGCTTCAATTTCTTGAGTGACTGTTTGAGGCAACTCTAAGTACAGTGTCTGTGGATTGAATGTGAATATTAACAGGTGGCTCCAGAGGGGTAGAGGCCTAGGCTAAATATGGCCTGCGGCTGGATTCCTCTCAGGACTATGCCACTGGACACCTACTTCACAAATTCACACTAATAAAACAGGGGGACTTAGGAGACTTATGTGCTCAGTACATAGAAAAGCGTGTAAAGGCAGCCAAAATAGGAAGACAAGTCAAAAACATATGAGAGAAGAGAACAGAGATCCAGATATAATGGAGTCAAGTAATATAACAGATGCAGAGTTGAAAACACTGGTTAGAAATATGCTCAGTGAACTTTTGAAGAGTGTAGAGAACTTCAACAAAGAGATAAAAAGCATAAAAAAGGAAATAAAATTATAAAAGGGAACCAGTCTAAAAGGACGAATGCATCATCTGAGATGAGAAGTATATTCAATGGAATAAACAATGTGAATACAGAAAAGGATAATATGCCTTATCTAGAGGATGGAAAAGCCAAGAACACACAATCAGAACAGCAAGAGATAAGATGCCAAGACTTTAAAAATAACTTAAGCAGCATATGAGATACTATGAAGGGTCTAAGTATCCATCTTATCATTGTAACTGAAGAAAATAAAAATGTTGAACAGTTGTTTGAAGAAATAATGATGCAAATTTCCCTAATCTGGTGAAGGAAATTGACAAAAAATCTTCAGGAAGCTCAGAGAATTACAAAACTCAGGGATTCAAAGAAGCCCACACCAAGACACATCATAATTAAAATGCCAAAGAATAAATACAAAGAAAGAATATTAAAAGCAGCAAGGGAAATCAGATAGTTACGCATGAGGGACCAGCCATAAGACTGGCAGCTGATTTCTCAAAAAAATAACTGTGCAGGACAAAAGGGCTTGGGTAAAAAACATTCAACAGGATGAAGACCCAGGATCTACAAAAAAGAATAATTTATCCAGCAAAGCTATCATTTAAAGTTGAAGAACACATAACAGCTTCTCAGACAAAAATAAGCTAAAAGAATTTATCACCACCAAGCCAGAAGTACAGGAAATATTGGATGGACATCTTTAAGTAGAAAAAAAAAACAGGTACCAAAAACAGGAATAAAGAATGGCAGCAACTGCATTCCTATTAATAAGTACCTTGAAGGAAAAAAAAAATAAGTGCTTCAACAAAAGATAGAGTGGATGAAAGGATAAGAACAAGACCCCTACATATAAAAAGGAAGGGGATGAAAAAAGGAGATATTGCTTTGATGGACCTAGAAGGTATTTAAGTCAGACTGAGAAAAATAAATAATATATGATTTCACTTATATGCAGAAACTAAGGAATAAAAATAAGAAACTAATAAAAGCAGACTCACAAATATGGTGGACAATTTGGTGATGGACAGAGGAGAGGGGATGTGGGGTGCTGGGAGAATGGAATGAAGGGTTAAAGAAGTACAAATTAATAGCTGATGGATAGTCATGTGGATGGAGAGCATAGCATAGTGGATGCAGTTAGCGTTAAAACGTTGGCTAGGTGGACGGGAAAGGGTGGGAGGAAAAATTTGGGGGGATCATTTTATGAACTATATAGTTGTCAAACCAATGTACTGTATACGTAAAACTAATTAAAATAAATATTTTTTTAAGTATAAATAGTATAAATTTACTGATAAACATTGGAATAATTTTTGTGACTTTTGATTAGGCAATTAAAAATGAGATAAATTGCACTTTAAATTTAAAAATGTATGTTCTTCAAACAGTACCAGAAAGCAGTGAAAAGGCAAGTCGCTTCATGAAAAAAATATGTTCAATTACATATTTATTTCCAATTATATATCTACAGTACATAAAGAACACTTGGAAGTTAATAATAATAAACAAATCATTTTTAAAAATGGCCACCTGAATAGATGTTTATCCAAAGAAGGCATAGAAGTTGCCAGTAAGTATGTAAAATGTGCTCAGTATTATTTGTGATTATGGAAAAGCAAATTAAAACCACAATGAGAAAATAGTTGACCCCCAAAGAGGATTATATAAAAGAGATAATAATGAGTATTTTCAACAATGTGGAGAATATAAAACCCTCATATACTGCAGATGGGATCGTAAAAATGTGTCGGCATTGTGTAAAAATAAACATGTTTTTTTTCAGAATATTACACATGGAGATACGTTATGACCCAGAAATTGCACATCCAAGTATCTATATGCCCAAGGATATATAGCCACTGAAAAACCCATAGGTGAATGCTCATAGTAATACTGTTTATAATAACCAAAAGTGAATAAACCTAAATACTCATGACGTAGTAAAAATAAAAATAATATATGTATGTTCACAAAATCAAATATTACTCATCAATCAAGAGGAATGAAGAAATGGTGCATTGTACAAGGAATGGACCCCAAATTCAGAAGCTAAAGTAATGAAACAACACCAAAGAGAATACATAAATTAATATTCCACTTATAAAAAATTTTCAAAAAATGCTCATCTTTAGAGGCAAAAATAGATTAATAGTTATTGTGAGCTGGGTAATAATGGAGATGAAGAGTGCATGTAAACAGAATTGTGGTCAGTAGAACCTGAAGCTGGGAAAACAACATTGCACCACCTCCCACTGCCAATAAAAACCAGTGAGCAGGTAGAAACACAATCACAGGAGAGAGCAGCAGCCCCAAGAAAGGCCCTAAAGTTGCACCAGTGCATGGGTAAAGAGCCAACTCTAGTTAAATTGTCCTCAACATCACAGTACAATACACCCCTGAGGGGGACATTCAAGATACTCAGGAGACATGAGAGGCATAAAGTAGCACATAGATTCCCTGCTCAGGCACAGTGTAGGACTTGCCTCAAGATGCTTTGGGGAGGGAAAGAAGAAAGGTGATGGCTGGCCCATAAATCCAAGACCCATAACACCACTAAATCTGTGATCCTCGGGAGCCACACCTTTCTTCTGCCTTGGTGCATCAAGCTTTCACTTTAATTAATCCTCTCTGAAAAACTGTTTCACTGCACTCATGATCTGTATGCTGAGTGGGGCAAGGGCCCCTGCACCCATTATGAAACCATCCAGGAGGACTTTCCAAAACCCGAGACCTGACTCAGGGGACTGATGGCCAGTATGTAGATACACAGACACCCACTGATCTATAAAAATTTGGGAGCAAGTGGGAGCCAGATGCTGTGTTGAACAGGCTTCCTTATTACCTTCTCGTCCTGCTTTCCATTGCCAGAATCTCAAAAGAAGTCAGATTCTAAACTCTACTCATTAATCTTTCCTAATCACTGAAATTCTCACAATTCACTCTTCTGGTGTCAGTGATGACTTCCGTAGCAAACTGTCCAGTGGATAGATCAGAATCAAGAAACCACCAGGCCACCCTCACTATTGCTTCTTGACAGCACTCCAGTCTTTAGTCAGCTCTGCCCCACAACACCTTCCATGGAGAAGAAAGTGTTCTCAGTGTGCTATGCAATACATGGCCACATGCCACATGTGGGTCACGGAGTCATGCATTAATGTTTTCATGCTTCTCACTAATGTGTGACGATAGGGACTGAAAAGGACTATATGAGATTATTGGGTGATTCAAAATGTTCCTGATGTACAGGCCAGGAAGTGTGCTGCTGCTGTGTCCAGAAAAAGGCAAGGTCACATGTGTACACACCTCCACACACCTCTAGAAGTCCCCCTTGGTCCCTCGACTCCTTAGACCTGTGGACTCGCTGTCACCTGGGCAGATTGTTAGTACAGATGGTCTTTTGATATTGACTGCAGACAACTGTCCCTCACTCACTAAGCACTTTTAAACTTCAAACAGATAACCTAAGCTTAAATGCACACATTTCTTTAAGGTGCACCAAGGAGAATAAGGATGCTGTCTGGGGAACACTGGTGGGCATCATGATCCCACCCTACTGTGTCATCTGGCATCCCCTGCTGTGAGCTGAGTAAACAGATGAGAGTCAGGCCTGTGCATGAGTGGGCTTTTTACAAACTTTCTAATAGGATCTCATGCATCTGCCCTCCCCAAGGCCCCACAGAAAACCACCATAAGACTGCCGGCAGCAGGCAAAGTATGCCGCCTGACCTGCCTGCATGCGGGATTCCCTCCTTGCCTCACAGACCCCCAGCATGCCTGCCCAGCATAGATCCAGTCTGCAACTGGAGCCCTTCTAAGGGCTCCTGCTCCACCCACTCCAGCTCTAGCCCCAACCCCTCTGGCAGCCATCTCCCCTATGGGCTTCTCTGCAGCCTCACTTGTCCTGGGCTGGTGAGTGTGAGCTCCAGTGCCTTGCCTGTCCCCTTTTCTGTTTGCCACGTCCTTCTTCCTCTTTGCCGTCTTTCTTTCCTTCCTTCTACTGTAAATGGGCTCGAGAAGGCACCAGTCCTAACCTGAGAGGTGCTGTGGTTCTGACAGCAAAAGGAGGCTCGATCCTGGGAATTACTCTCCCCTGTCACAGTCACAGCTGGGTGTCCCCATGTGGCCTGGTCACAGTCGCCAGGGCCTCAGTGTTCTTCCTGGCCACTGGTTCCCCTTCATTTCTATTTCATATTTTACTCTTCCACTTAATTGTTTTTCTGCAGCAGTCTTCAGAACAAGCCCCATGAAGGATGTTTAAAGGCATTCTAGACAGGCGAGGCAGAAAACAGGATTTTAAAAGTTAAAGAACTAAATAGGACATCTTGTCAGGAAAAAGCACACTGTGGTGGCTTGTTATCCAGAAAGTTGGATTTTGTATTAGGTAAATGCAAAATAACTGTGACAGAACCTACCTCATTATTAAATAAGACTTTGCAGTAAGGAGCACATTTCATATGTTAGCAATTGCCATGGCTGTTACACAACCATGAGGCTTCTCTACTGGTAAGGTGTTATGATCTATTTTGTCACTTGGAATAGAAGGCAAATTTGCAAAGTAGAAGCTCAAATGTCACTAGCATTGGACACGTTCGCTGGGCACTTCTGCAATCTTGAAGCAGCCAGGCCCAGGGCAGGCGAAAGCCCAGAGTGGAGCTCTGGCCATGCAGGGGCTAGTTGATATCAGTTCATCCTCTCTAGGCCTCTAGATTGGCTAAGGTGAGTTGCCTAATTAACATTCCTAGGAAGAAGGATTAGCTCCCTATAAATCACAGCTGTTGTACATGCGCTTGATGCCGGCCAGGCCACGGACTCTCTCCTCTCCCAGTCTTTTGCTGTGTCTAAATGTCTCCCTAAAGCCCTGTTTATTTCTCGAACTTTCTCATTCTCTTTGTCTTTTACTTTCAGCTTCCACTCTCACATCCCATTCTATTCTATCTTATGTGAATTTTCCAGAAGGCCACTTCCCTTTTCTTTCAGATTTTTTTGACTATTGCAGGTAATTCTTCATTCCTCCACTCACACATTCTCCCATCTTCATCTCCCCAACAACCATTCACTTCAATGTTCCTCACCCCACCTGTTTCAAAACCCAATTTCGGCCACTTCCAATCATTCCAAAGCCTCATCCTAGATATTCCTTCCACCCACATAATGATTGCAGTATCTGTGAAAGTGCCCAGACTCTGAGAGCAGGCCTGCCTTCATGCCCACTGTCCAGCCAAGGCAGGGCAGCCAGGGACTGGACATGGAGTTTGGTGATGTCTCACTCAGCCTGGAAAGTGTCTCCCAGAGTCTGACCACAAGTTCTTGCCCCAGTTATGCCATCAGGCACACTCCCTTTCATCCTTCAGCAAGGCATGCCAGAGGGCTGAGGAGAGTGCAATCTGGCTTAATATAAATGTTTTTCTAAAGAAAAAATTAAGTGATAACCATATGGAATTGAAGCTTTCCACTTCAAAAGATAAGGATGTCTCTTCAAAAATATAGACAATGACTTTGATGATTGCGACTTGTCATCTAAGAATGTCTATAGATAATAAATGTGCTGTTTAGTTTGGTGACTAGAACAATAAATTCTTATTTTTCATCAACAAATTGGAACTCCTCTTCTGTCTACTTTGGTTATGTTTGTATATTCATTATGCATCCCTGTGATTATTTGAAGATTCATGGTGCAGAATAACATCTAACAGTCCTTTTCATCACCACTTTCATCTACTAACTTAATTTTCAAAGAGAGATCAAAAAGGCTACATACTGTATGATTCCAACATTCTGGGAAAGCTAAAACTATAAAGACAGTAAAAGATTAGGGGTTAGGGAAGAAGGGAGAGATGAATAGCTGGAGCACAGAACACTTTTACAGCAGTGAAACCTACCTGTATGATACTATAATAATCGATATATGTCATTACATATTAATCAGACCCACAGAATATACAACTCCAGGAGTTACCCTGAATATAAAGCATGAACTTTGGGTGATTACAATGTCTCATTGTAGGTTCACTGATTGTAACAAATGTACCACTCTGTTGCAAGATGTTATTAGTGAGGGAAGCTAGGGGTGGCCACGGGAAAGGAACTATGGGGGAATTTTCTGTGTCTTCTGCCCAATTTTCTATGGACGTAAAACTGTTCTAAAAGGGATTTGAAATGTTAGGACTTAAGATTCTCTCACTTAACACAGAGATTTAAAAATCTACAAAAAGAAATCAGACATGCGTCTGCTATGCTTACTGCACTAGCAAATGCACAGTTAATTCTATCAAAAGCAACACTAGACTAACATCTTTACTCCAATATTCAAGATGAGGACGTATGGTTCTTGCTCTATATATCATCCTCAGGGATCACACAGTGATAATAGGATTCAAACTTGCCTGTCTGAATCCATCATCTAAGCTTCATTACTAAACACTGCTCTTTGAGTAGAAAGTATAGAACTCTGGCCTCTCTGACTTTACTGACTAAATTTGGGCCACTAACTTCACATATGTAGAATATTTATGATTCATTAAATGTTCATGTTTTTTACTCTCCTAGTGATGGTTCATATCATTTTGTTCTTACCACATTCCTAGAATATATTTTTTATTAGCTCTTTTCATTAGATGGTGAAACTAAGACTGTGAAAGATTATAATATTTCACCAAACTTGTGTTTTAAAACAACTGTTATATGAAGTCAAAGCTCCTTTCAAAGTAACACATTTCATACAAGACTCAAATGTTGCCAGAGTTTTCTCATTCATATTTTCATATGTACTTAAAAGGTATAAATCATATAAATTGATATGAAGTTGTACTTATAAGTTGCCTTTTTTTTTAGTTTTTATTATTTTCACCTCACCATAAGGAAAGAGATGTCATGATTTTGCTTGTCTAAAACTTTCATTAAGTAAAATGTGTTGAGTTTCTTCTATCTAACTGGAATTACTTCAGTGAAAAATAGATTTCCTAGCCTTGTGGTCTTATATTCAGTGTAAAATTGGCTTATAATAAATATATGAGTTAATGTGTTGAATAAAAAAAGCAAAGAAGAATAAACAGAGGTTGAAGACAGTATCATCTCTTTTGGACAGTGTGATGAAAGAAAGCCTATCCCAACAGATGACATGAAAGCAGCTAAGAGAAAGGCATCATTCTAAAATTTCCAGGTGTAATCATCTATTATTTTGATATGAGTTAAATATATATAAACCACTTTTGAACATGTGAACAAGACACTGCACGATTGACATTCCATGCACAAATATTGATAATCACCTGATTCCTAGGACATTTTATGTGATGACCAAAGGGTCAACTTCATAAATTGCCCACAAATCATTTTTATAATACACACATGCCTTTATTATGAGAGAATCACTCCTGCCTTAATCAGTGTCTATTGTATCTTATTTGATGCATGATTACTAAAAGTTTAGTTATCTAGCTGAAGATTTCCCCACAACTCAGAAGTGACAGATATTTTGCTAGAGAGAGGTATATAAAGAGTGACCATTGAAATCTGTCAACATGAACTCAATAGAAGACAGAATAATAAATAAATATCAATTTAGAAATTGATAAATGCTGGCAGACTAGGTTAGGGTAGTTAAGAGTGAAATAATAAAGATATTTTAATAATAATTGATAGCATTCAGAATGCTTGAGAACATGTAGCTTACTAAACAATCACAACTTTGAGTCGACAATAATATATTCAATTATGTTCAAGTAAATGGTTCAAAGGCAGAAGGGCATGGCATATATTTCAGAATGATTAAAAACATATTGTTTAAATTTATCATCTTCTTGAAAGAATAAGCTTTAGGCATCTAGATACACCACTTTGAGAAATAGCATTCTCTAGACTAGCTGAGTTGTTTAGATAATGTGCTATTCAAATAATATGGAACCCTGGGAATCATGACTTACACTAAAATAATTAATGTATAATTTATTTCTTACATGCTGCATTTGAGGTTATATTGAAGCCTCAGTCAAAGCATTTGAAGAACATCTTCTCACATCTAATTTTCATTTCTATTTGAAAGTACTCTCATAATCTTCACATATCTCAAATAAAGCTATGTCTTTCAGGAAAAGTGCAAACTAGCTAAATTCTTATTAAGACAGTGTTTTAAAATACATATTTAGTCAAAAAATTATAGTGATTTAAATTATCTAATCCAATAAAATTTTAACCATTTGAAAATAAATGTATTAGTCAACAAAAATTCATTATTCAGTAAGATCTTCTGTCTTTTGTTCCACTAGCATTGGGGGCACATTAGAAACAATGAATTGTATATCCAGCTGATTGACCCCAGAGACCTGAAAACAGAAAAAAATAGCATTTTAATTTTATAATTAATAGTAACATTTATTTCTTCCATACTATGCATTGACATTTTAAATTTAGGAGGAAAATTTATTTTGGTTTACACAATCTCTACTAGATGTTGACACATGTTGAGAACGATAGACTGTTTTTTACTTTGAAGTTACAGAACCCTAAACAACTTCAACTGATGTAAATTTTGTTTGTTTTTTTTTTCTTGGTCATTTACTAAGACATAAGAGAAAGTGTTTTTGTTTGTTCTTTAACATGTCTCTAAGGACACATAGAAGAATAAAAAACACAGCCTTTAGATTTTATAAATATCATGAGGTCATTTATTCATTGTGACTAGGAATCTGGGTTATGACTACTTAAAATAATTTAATCCATGTAATCTTCATAGATAGTCTTTACATCTGCTTTATCCAACATTATGTCTGTGTCGATCAAGAGATATATGTAATTTACCTATGGACTAAAATAAATTTCAATAACTGGTTATGAATTAGTCCAATTTATTAAATATTCACAGTATTCTTTCTATTCTTACTTAGAAATTTAAATAAAACTAAAAACATTTATTTCCTACTTACATCATACACTGTCTTTTCTCAGTATTCTACAGGCTTTAACTCATTTATCTAATAACTACTATATCTGGTACTTATAATTATTATTCCAATTTTAAGTAAGAAAACTGATAAAGATACATTTAATAAAATGCACCTGTTTAGCACAGGCTATCTGACTCCAGAACATGTGCTCTTTACTATTACCAGATATAAAAATTGTACATTCAAATCATATATTGTCCTGCATGTACATTACACACTCTTAAAATTGTATAAATACGTCAGGGCCATAAATTGAGTAGTCTAGATTCAATATATCTGTCACCATATAACTAAACACAATTTATCCTAGGGGACAATTTTTGTTCATAAGTATTTTTGATATAGCTGCTCACAGACTCTCTCTCTATCAGGAGTCACAAACTCAGGGTCTTCAAGGATCAAGAGGTAACCTAAGTAAGTGAAATAGCCAAAAGTATGAAATGATAGGGATAAATAGAAGTGAGCCTACGACTTGTCTGAGGAGGTCAACTACTAACTCATTTCTAGTAAATACATCCATATGGTAAATAGATCCAGATTTGAATATTCACAACTAATTAGAAATTTTTCAGACCATTGTGTGAATTCAATAGTTATATTTTGCAGTCTATACTAAGCCAAGCATCTGTTCTACTACCACCTATGAGCAAATAGTTAACAATTCCTGTTAGAACCCCGCATCCCTAATGCATTATAGGTGTCTGGAACTAAACGTTTACATTTTTTTAAACATGTAGAAGAATCTTGATTGTGCCTTCACAAAAAGAAAATAAATTTATTAGAGATGGAATTATTACAGTTTTTGTGTAACTTTCTTTTCTTATACGTCCTGAGTAAAAAAAAAAAAAAGAGAGAGAGAGAGACAGCAGTTATATAGACATCTTTTGTTTTGTTTCAGTTTATTTATTTTTGTTTTTAGTAGGATAAAAACATGGCCAAAATCTCTAGAAATATGTATATGATACTTATGAAACTGTTTTCTTCCTCCCATCCTCCTTTGATTCCTTCTTTTTCTCCTACTCACCTTCTCATAATCTTCTCTTCTTATCTTTTTTCTTCTTTTTTGAATCAAAGAATGTAATGAGATGGAATGGAATGAATTGAAATAAAATAAAATAATTAAATTAAATTAAATTAAATTAAATTAAATTAAATTAAATTTCTAGTCAAAAGAAAATGGTTTGAAACAAATAGAAACTATGGGATATTTCTCAACAAGAATAGATTCTTCAACCTCCTCTGTTTTTTTTTTTTTGAAACATATGATAGAGTACTGACCAATATAAAGTAAGCGCAATGGAAGAAATGAATATTCTTAAAACTGTGTGAAGCTATCTTTTCTCTCCCCACCTCTATCCAAATAAACACAAATTAAGGAAATCGAGTCTCTGAATTTCTGCATGTAGAAAAATTGTCAAACATCACCCAGCTATATACACGCTCATTGCTATGTTCTGTGAGAGATATATGTCTTGTGTTTGTTTAAACTGCTGAAATTTTGGAGTTTTTTTGTTACACCATCAGTCTACCATGATAAACACTCATTTGTCACACTGTTTGTCATGGATTCATTACACATGGGATCTATTACACATAGCTAGTAGATTCTTACAAATTGTAGGACATTGAAAAAACTAGAATTTAGTTATACGAGGATTCAGGGATTTAATAGAATTTCTTCTCATATAAAAATGTGTTCTGAGTTTTGGAAGCTCATACCCAAGTAAAACCTTTGAAATACAGGCAATTCGTGTGCTAAGGACTCTATTTGGAAGCAAAATTTGGCCTCACAGTTATAAGTAACCCTACTGTTGGCCTTTTAAGAACAGTCCATAATTTCCCAGAAAGATAAATTACTTATTCAAAGGGAATTTTAAATTTATTAATGAGATTAGGGGCTAAATTCTGACTAAATTAACAAAATAATTAAGATTTAAGATCATGTGAAATATATATGAAATGTGTGTATATATATACATACACACACACATATGTATACATATGTACATACATATGAAAAAATATATATGTATATATATTAAACTTACAATTTTTCAAAAAGATCTTCCAATTTTAATAACTTTTAAAAACATGCTTTTGTATTTTTAAGATAAAAAATTATGTAGTTTTAATTTTGATTTTAAAAGTCATACTCTACTTAACCACAAAAATTGTTGTCTTATATTTACCTGTTAATTGCTGTCTTTACAATTTTACAAGTTTTTAAAGTGTTAATATGTGGTTTATGTAGAATGTACATATTTTTGAATTTGCAAATGGAGAATTAGCTTTTATAGTTTACATTTTGATTTTTCAAAGAAATCCAACATCCCTCAATCTCTGGTTTCTTCTATTATTTATAGCTAAGGTATTTAAAGCTTTATATAACTAGATATCCTTTATGTAACTTTTCTAGTATAGCTTTTTTACAAAAAGTTCCAGAAATATGCATAACAGTATATTATACTAACTTAATGAAATTATGCATATATGACAGATTTTAAAAAAATATTTGGTATAATAAACATACACATGTATTTTTGGAACTAATTGCAAATGTCTAACCAATATGCTGGGTAATCAAATCTGATACAAAATAATGTTCAATTAAATAATATTTAATTGAAAAATAAAATATTTTATTTTATTATTAATTGAAAAATAAAATAATCTATTAAAACATTCTTATAAAATTGCTTAATTTCATTATTTATGTGTTGAATACTAATAAAAATGTTTAAGAAAATATTCCTATCATTGAAATCCTTCTTTGTCGCAGCGTATAGTCGCAAAAAAGATCAAAAGATCAAAAGAAGAAACATTTGTGAAGCACAAAATTCTAAAAACAGAGATTGCCGAATTACATGTTTTACTTCTAAGTCATTTATATTCTTTATCAAAAATTGCTTTTTTTTCCTTCATTTGTTCCCACATAGTTTGGGCATTGCCATCCAATAAAAATATAATCTGTGTCACAAATACATACAAGATATATAATTTAAAATTTTCTGGTACCCAAAATAAAAAAGATAAAAAATAGTAAAATTAATTCAGCAATCCATTTAACTCAGTATATTTGATATATTATCATTCCATTGTGTATTCAATATAAAACAACTTATTAAGAAAAAATTTACATTTTTTCATGCTAATTCTTTAAAATTCATTGTGTCTTTTATGAATCTATTGCATTGCAATGCAACTTAGTCACGTTTCAAGTGCTCGGTGGTAAATACCTAATATATTGTATCCTATGGAGATCTTATACATCTCTAGAGACCCTTATCATCCTCTGCTTGGACTGATCACTGTCTCTTTTAGCTGATATATCGTAGAACCTTACTTTTCTTAGAAAAAAAGATGTATTTTAATAGTCTTTTGAGATAAATGTATACATTCTTTTTTTGGATAATATACCATGATATACTACATTTGGAGAAGGAGCATTCTAGGTAGAGCCACTTCAAAATCTATAAAGTGAGAGCATGTCTAACTATTTTTAAAGGCAATTTAGCCAACATTATCTAATTTGAATGACTTAGAAGAAAAGTAGAAAATGAGGCTGTTGGAGGATACATTATCAAGAGCTTCATGGTCTTCTGTAAT
Source organism: Macroglossus sobrinus (assembly GCA_004027375.1). Classification (NCBI taxonomy): domain Eukaryota; kingdom Metazoa; phylum Chordata; class Mammalia; order Chiroptera; family Pteropodidae; genus Macroglossus; species Macroglossus sobrinus. Next base: position 413,677 of record PVKZ01000695.1, read on the forward strand.
GACGTGAAAACTCTGAAAGCACAGAGGTGACATTAGTAGGTTTTTAGCTAAGAAATTAGAGGACCTGAATTAAATGTGAATAATTTTGGCTGTTATATCAAAGTCAGACTTTAATGGAACAAAAATGGAAACATTAGGGCAAGTTAATGACTTTGTACAATGATATAGGTGAGATACAATGGTGATTTTAACCAAGTTGTAATAGTAGGAGTACTAAAAAAATGTGTAGATGACATGTAGGTCTGTATCTATATTGATATTTATATCTATAACTATATAACAACAGTATTTACTAAGGAATTGAATATGTGGTTTGGGAAAAGAAGGAATCAAACTTTTTTATCCTAAGGAACTCAAAGATGAGAGGACTGAGAAGAAGCAAACAGTGAGGTAAGAAGTAAATGAGAGCAAATGGTGGCCTGAAAGCCTAGTAAAGATAACAATCAGTCAAGTGCTACCCATGGTTCGAATAACATGAAGGCTGAAATTACTTGTACATTTAGTACCAAGAAACAATTGATGATGTTGACGTAAGCCGTTTTAGATAAGTTTTAACAGTGAAATTATAATTAAAGAGATTGTAAGAGTGATTAGATGCTGAAAATAAGAGTCAATTTGAACAATGATATTTTCTGGAGAGAGGAAAGGAAATGAAGTAGTAGCTGCAAGTAGATGTTTTTTAAATTTTTATTTGAAGATAGAAAAATAAAAGTATGGTTATGGGAATAATCATATAAAGGAAGGATACTGACATTGATAACGTTATAAGAAATGTGAGAGCCACTCAAACAATATCTTAGAGCTAGTAAGCAGAGGACTGGATCTGTTGCACAGGTAGAGGTAATGGCTCTAAAAAAATACATAGAAAATCCAACTAAAAGAACAGAAAATAAGGCAAAGAATGTTGATGTACATTCTGGTAGGTAGATAGATTTAGTAATGGGAGTGATGAGATCACAGCAATAGTGTGAGACAGTGAGTGAGTGACAGTCAGATGGAGAGAATAGAGGCTGGATTCCTAGGAAAGAGGAAAAATATAGAAATAGTAACATGGTGCACAGAAAATCCTCCTTTGCCAATAGATAATATAAAGATTTTGACAAACAAATATAGAAAACTCACAAAAGCCATTTTTTGACAAGGTAGCAGAGATAGTAACTTCAAGGGAGGTCCAGATTTGCATTATGCAAAGTTTTATCTAAATTAAAAATCTTATCTTCACTCACTCTAACAAAAAAATTTCAATAGTTTCCTGTTGCTTTTAGGGAAAAATTTCAATATTTTTAATATGGCCTAAAGTTTTTATATGAATCAGCTATTTCCATCTTCAGCGCCTTCTCTTATTCACTTTCTCTCTCTCATTGAGTAAATATCTATTAGTTATTTAGACTTGCCATCATTTCTCTTCCTTCTCAGTTTTGGCATATTTTGATCCCTCTATATAAAAGTCGTATTTCTCTTTATATCTCCCTTTTCTTATTTAAAGGATTTCAGATCTTATAAAGAGTATTTTGCTGAGATGGCTTCTTTGTATGTGTATATATATATATATATATATATATATATATATATATATATATGTCATAATAAATAAATGAATAACATTATGATTTCTTTGAATTAATATTCCGCATGTATTTTGGATAATTTTAAATCTATATTTTGTAATTGGCACACGATAACTTCTGGAATTCAAATAAAAATCCCATAAATGTTACATTACTTATGTACATACTATATACAAATATATGTATCTTTCCTTTGTTTTTTTTTATAATGTTTTCAGTATACTTAGTGAGCTTATCAGCCTTAAAGCCTCACAATATGCCTATCTTAAATAATAAGAAGAGAAATAACATTATTTCACATAGTATTTCCAGATATCAATTTGATTGAAAATCTCTGTCAACCATATCTCCTATGCCAAAAGCTGATTGGCTTAGACTGATCTTTGTTTATTCTATGCAGCTTTACGGTTATACATGAGAAAGTTCTGGCCTTCATAGTAATCACAATCATGGTGATGGGTCTTTACCACTATCTAAAAAGAATAATATTTGGTTACTGACGTCTACATGTATACAAGGGTTAAACTTGTCCAGAGAACTAAATGAAGAAAACTGTGAAAGATAAAGATTTAATAAGATGTAAAGAGCAAAATAAAAATTAACCTTGATTCTGTCTGCAAGTGACAGATAGTTCCAATTCTAAATATATTTTATGATGCATCTAATCAGAGAAAAGTCCAAATAATGATAGATATTCCATAGGATAGAAGGACTGGTATTGAATATTTTGAATAAGTGTTAATATCAAACTACTCTTGGGAATCATCTACTTCTGAGCTTGTGTGGAATGAGAAATAGACTGAAGCCAAATATAACAGCCATTGGTCATCAAAATTATCAATGGGGATTTGGGTGATACAAGAAAAAATGATCCATTGGGACATAAACTTGCTTCAGAATATTATCTTAGTTTTCTTGATTCCACAAGGCCTAAAAGTATTTTAAACAGTAATAAAAATCTTTTAAATTCTACAGCACAACTCTGTAAAGCATTTTAGAATTTTAAGTAGCTTCAGCCAACTCTCTATTAAAAATGAGATCCACAGACCAAATAGAAATCTAATGCTTATGACACTGCTGTCACAATCTGTGTAAAAATACATGCTGTATTTCCTAAATGACACAAAAAAACCCATAAGGCTTTATATTTTATATGTCAAACTATAGCTATCTGCAATCTAATTTCAAATTAATCACATATAGAAAAATGACATCAAGAATTTAAATATTCTAAGTTAATAACACTGACCCCTGACTAGTATTTTATGTACTCCCTTATCTGAAGCTTTATCTACTTATAAGTACATCAGCTTTGCAATTTGGTCCCTTCTCATAGTCACTGCTTACAATGACTTGAAACTGAAGTAGGACCTCCTCATATTATGGAAGAGCATCGTGGTTTAGATACGCCTAGTATATGTTTCTACGACAAATTCTCATTTTCCCTCTTTCATCAGAGGTATTATGAGTCTGTATTCCATGGCAGTATAATTGCCAGTATTTTTATCAGTAGCCTAGGAATGGGGAAAACACAGGGTATAAATAATCAGGAAAAAAATACCTTTTAGCAGAGGATGTATGAGGGAGTGATGTTCCTTGTGTAGTAGTAATTCAAAAAAAGTCTACATTTTTCTGGGTATTATATAGATTTATAGACTTTATGTCCACTTTATGTCGAATGGTTGTGATTAGAATGATAATAATCACTGAATTTTGAATTAAAGGGCATAGATACTAACAAGAATCCAGTCCATGAATCAAGTGTTTTGACTGGCATGTCAAATGGATTCATCTCTGGGCTGTGCTCCAAGTTGGTTTAAGGGTGGGATTGATTGTTTACCCAAC